>CM052886.1:76896352-76932114 GCA_028534135.1 Potos flavus | reverse complement strand
TTGTCCATTCTGATACCCTGTGTCTTTTGACTGGGGCATTTAGCCCATTTACATTCAGGGTAACTATTGACAGATATGAATTTAGTGCCATTGTATTGCCTGTAAGGTGCCTGTTACTGTATATTGTCTCTGTTCCTTTCTGGTCTACGTTCCTTTTAGGCTCTCTCTTTGCTTAGAGGACCCCTTTCAATATTTCCTGTAAGGCTGGTTTGGTGTTTGCAAATTCTTTTAGTTTTTGTTTGTCCTGGAAGCTTTTTATCTCTCCATCTATTTTCAATGACAGCCTAGCTGGATATAGTATTCTTGGCTGCATATTTTTCTCGTTTAGTGCTCTGAATATGTCATGCCAGCCCTTTCTGGCCTGCCAGGTCTCTGTGGATAGGTCTGCTGTCAATCTAATATTTCTGCCTTTGTATGTTACGGACTTCTTGTCTCGAGCTGCTTTCAGGATTTTCTCTATGTCACTGAGACTTTTAAGTTTTACTATTAGATGCCGGGGCGTAGACCTATTTTTATTGATTTTGAGGGGTGTTCTCTGTGCCTCCTGGATCTTGATGCTTGTTCCCTTCACCAAATTAGGGAAATTCTCTACCGTAATTTGTTCTAATATACCTTCCACCCCTCTCTCTCTTTCTTCTTCTTCTGGGATCCCAATTATTCTAATATTGTTGCGTCTTATGGAATCACTTATCTCTCGAATTCTCCTCTCATGGTCCAGTAGTTGTTTGTCTCTCTTTTTCTCCGCTTCTTTATTCTCTGTCATTTGGTCTTCAGTATCACTAATTCTCTCTTCTGCTTCATTTATCCTAGCAGTAAGAGCCTCCATTTTTTATTGTACTTCGTTAATGGCTTTTTTTATTTCAACTTGGTTGGATTTTAGTTCTTTTATTTCTCCCGAAAGAGATTTTATTTCTCCAGACAGGGATTCTTTGATATCTTCCATGCTTTTTTCGAGCCCAGCTAGCACCTTGATAATTGTTGTTTTGAACTCTATTTCTGACATATTACTAATGTCTGTATTGATTAGGTCCCTGGCCGTTGGCACCGCCTCTTGTTCTTTTTTTTGTGGTGAGTTTTTCCGCCTTGTCATTTTGTCGAGATAGAAATAGATGAATGAGAGAACAAAATACTAAAAGGGTAGCAACGACCCCAGAAATATTAGAAGGGAGCCAAAACCAGCGGTTAAAGAAAAAAAAGGGGGCAGGGGAGGAAAAAAAAAGAAAAAAAAAAAAAAGAGATACAGTAGAATTAAAAAGAGAAAAAGAAAGAAAAAAAAATATATCTATATGTATTAGACTAGTGATTAGAACAGAGCCTCACACCTGATTTTGGCTGTTTTTGGTCTGTTAGAAGAAACTACCTCCCAAAATTTTAAAGAAAGAAAAATTTATAAATATACAAAAATAAGGGTAAACCCTACAAAGGGATGGAATATGAGTGTAAAGATAAAAATTAGAAAAGATTCTAAAAAAGGGGATTGATAGGAGGTTGGTTGAAAAAAGAGGAGGAAGAATAAAAAGAAGGAGAAAAAAAAAAGAATAAAAGAGAAAAGAATGTAATCAGGCTGGAGACTAGATCCAAGCCGTGTGCTAGATTTAGGGTATATTTTGATCTATTTGAAGAAAGTGTATCCCAAAATTTTAAAGAAAAAAAAAAACCCCTATATGTATACAAAAAAATAAGGTTGAATACAATGAAGGGATAAAATATGTAATAGTGAAAAATTAGAAAAGATTTTTAAAAAGGTGTTGATCAGATACTAGTTAAAAAACTTTAAAATAAAGAGAAAAATAAAATAAAAATATAAAAAATAAAAAATAAAGTAAGAAAAAAATAAAATTTAAAGAATTTAACTCTGAAAGACTTAATGGTCGTGGTAAAAAAAAGCCATGAATTCCACGTGTTGCTTTTTCGTATCTCAGGAGTTCCTCCGTTTTCTTTGATCGGTCAACTTGGTCTTGGCTGGGTATTCTTGCTGGTCTTCTGGGGGAGGGGCCTGTCGCAGAAATTCTCGAGTGTCTTTGCCCAAGGCGGAATTGCACCGCCCTTGCCAGGGGCCGGGCTAGGTAATGTGCTCGGGTTCGCTCTTGTAGTTTTTTGTTCCCTGAACGCTTTCCGTACGGCTTTGGAGGAGGGGAATGAAAATGGCGGCCTCCCAGTCTCCAGCCTGTAGGAGCGGAGAGCTCGGGGCCCCACTCCTCAGTGTTCCCTCAGAGAAAAGCAATCAGTCCCTCCCGTCTCCCTGGTCTCCGGCCACACTCCGAGCTCACCCGGCCTGTGACCGAGCGTTTCTGTCCCTGGCGCACAGCCGTTTGGAGTCTCCAAACCCAGCAGATTCCTTCCGCGAGCTACCGCGCCGCTCCTCCCGGAGGAGGAAGGAGGGGGTCTCTCTGGATCTGCCCCTTGTGGGGTCCCTGCTCAAAGAGCAGCGGCCCGACTGTGCCGGGATCACGGTTCAAGGTAAGCCCGAGCTGGTAGCTCACTGTTCGGCTCAGTCTCTGCCGTTGGCTTCCCTGTTCTGATACCTGGGAGCTCTGTCACCCTCCGGCACCCCCGGTCTTTCTGTGACTCCACAGGTCCTGAAACCACGCTGTCCCACGAGGGCTCCACCCCCCGCTTAACCTCTGGAGCAATGTCCCTCAGTGGAGCAGTTTTCTAAAAGTTCCGATTTTGTGCTCCGCTGCTCTGCCGCTTGCCGGGAGCCGGCCCTTCCCCCCGCGGTCTATTTTCCTGTAGCTTTGAATTCACTTTTCTGCACGTCCTACCTTCCGGAAAGTGGTCGATTTTCTGTTCCTACAGGTGCTGTTCTTCTTCTCTTCTATTTCCTGCTAAGTTTGTAGTTGTTTAGAGTGGTTTGATAACTATCTAGCTGAACTTCTGGGATCAGACACTATCTCTGCCTCTTACTGCTCCACCATCTTGCTCCTCTCCTGTGTCTGATTTTTATAGTTTTTCTGTCTTAGCTGGTATTTTTTAGTGTTGACAATAACTGCTCTTAGTATTTTCTTATTTTAAATAAAAGCAAGGGCCTAAAGATTGACCCTGTTTATCTATGTAAGGCAGTAATTTAATTTCTTAAACCCTTTTTAAAAATGACAGATTTCTTGCCCTCTGAAACATAAATATGTCAGATTGTTGTGGCAAAATACAAAGCAATAAACTTCAAGAAAACTGTGGCAAAGAGTTTTGCTATTTTTCTATGATATTGCCCCCCTGCCTGCCAGGCCGTTTAAGGAGTCCAAGAACTTAAGCCCCATAGGAATCCATCATGTACAGTATGAGAATCTAGGATGGTACTTCCTCTATACCCAGGGATTTATTTGTAGTTGTAAAAACTGCCTTCAGCAACCTGTTAATAAATGTGATGCTTCTGAGAAAAAAGGGAGGTTGTATGTGCTGCTTTGTGGAGGGAGCTTGTGGTCTGGCTGTATGGTTTTGAGTGCTGTGCAGTACTATAAGTGTGAATTAAGGGAGGAAACTTAAAGGGGAAAAGCAAAGTTTAGATAAAACAAAGGAAAATATATTTCCAAGTAGAAATGTTTTGGTACTACAGTTTGTACTGTTTTGTAGCCTTAAACAAAAAAAAAAAAAAGAGAGATTTCATTTCTTTTTTATCTTTTAAAGTAACTGCATGGTGTTGGGCACCAATGTGGGCATAGTATATCAACTCTTATTCATGTCGACTCTTGGTACTTCTCTTTCTCACCCCTGAGATCTGTGCTAGCCTCTCATTTTGAAACTTTATATAAAATTCGGAGATTGGCTGTTGAAGTTCCCTTGGATTGTTTCTCCCTTTATTTGTTCATTTAGTCATATAACAAACAAACATTGAATATATACCATCTACAAGGTATTGAGATTGAAATGTAGAATCCTTTTAAAAAAGATTTATTTATTTCAGAGAGAGAGAGAGCATGTGTGCTAGTGTGTGAAAGGGGGAGGGGCAGAAGGAGAGAGGAAGCAGCAGATTCTGTGCTGAGCGGGGAGCCTGCCCTTGCTCGATCCCTGACCCAGAGATCACGACCTGAGCCAAAACCAAGAGTCAGACACTTAACCGACTGAACCACCCAGATGCACCAGAATGATACAGTCTTTGTACAATCTTAGCTTCATCTCAAACATTATCCAATGTAATGTACATGTACACTGAGCCGTATTCTAAAGCACAGTGTAGTAACTGTAAAAAAAAATCAATAAAAGTGCAATGGGAACACAAAATTTAGGTAGCACTAGTTAATTTTCACTGGAAGAATTTTTAAAGGCGGTATGTTTGAAATTATCCTTAATAGAAATGTAGGATTTCAGCAAAGAGAAAATAGGCTGAGTGGTGAAAGTGCAGAAACGACATTTCAGGTTGAAGGGACATTTTATCTCATCTATGCTAAAGTAAGATGAAGAGGAAAGAGAGTTCAGGTATATTATTTGTTGTTTGGGTTTGCTGTCTTATCTAGTGAGTGTGAAAGAGGATTTTCCAGGGTGAGTAGATGATGAGGAGGGAATAAATGTAGGAGGAAATAAGTCTCAAAAGGAAAGTAGGGATTATATGGAGGACTTCTCCCTTTTTTCAGTAAGGCATGGTTATTAATTTTCTCTTGCCATTTAACATTGCTAGAAACTTAATGACTTCAAATGACAACGGATTTGTTATCTTACAGTTTCCGTTGACTCAGTGTCTGGGCAGGGGTTAGCTCAGTTCTTAGCTCAGGATATCACCAGGTTGAAATTATTGGCCAGGGGTACGATCTTATCTGAGGCTCATTGTCTTCCAAGCTCCTGATTGTTGTCAGAATTCATTTCCTTACGGGTGTATGATTATGGTCCTGTGTTCTTGCTGTCAGATTGGGACCACTCAGTTCCTAGGGGCCACCCTCAGGCCTTAATAGTTAACCCCATCCTCTTATAGCATAGCAGCCTATTTCTTCATTGGAGAATTTCTCTCACACGTCAAATCTCCTATTTTAGGAAAGGCCCACCCCCTAAAAGGGGTTCACGTTCACCTGATCAGGCTAGGCACACCCAGAAGAGTCCCTCATTTGATTAATCCATTATTAATTATTTTGGGATCTTAATTACACTTGTAAATTTTTAAACTTTGTCATATAACAACCTACTCAAGAGAGTCCATCCTATTCACAGTCTTGCCCATACTTAAGGGGAGGGCTTTATATAGAGTATGTATATCAGCAGGTGGGAATTGTGATGGCCATCTTAGAATTCTTACTACAGTGATACAGAATGAATCTGACCTTCCTGGTTGTTCCTTAACTGGATGAGTGATAGAGGAATTTGAAAAACTTTGAATACAGAAATCTGTTCTCTCTGTCTTCTCCCCTTCCCTCCTAACCAGTAGTGAATCACAATTGCAAGCACAGTGATTAGGTGAGTTGCTAGAAGATCTAACAGTTCTTGAGTAGATGGGGCTGAACTTTGCCATATATTTGCTCTTTTCTGTCAGCAGCTTTTCTTTCCCTTTCCCTGCCTTCTCTCTCACTCTCTCTCTTCCTCTCCCCTTTCTCCCTTCTTTCACCCTCTTTCTTCCTCCCCCACATACATTTCCATAGTCACATTATTCATTTGCCATCATAATGATCAGGAACAAAAAGAAAATCTACTAGAGCGGTAACATGTATAAGTAACTGTAACTATTTAATCCTGATCCCCCGACTTCCTCAATTTTGTCTTGGAAAACAGTTTATAATCTTTGAGAGTTAGTGACTTTAAAAATAAGCACTTCCTTGTTTTGTTTCAATTTGTCTTACATATTAGTTGCTTCCTTTACCACTTCTCATTTCTCAGAAGGAACCTCTTGAACTCAGTTTGAGTACATCCTTGAATTTGTAGCACATAAAGATTTTAATTCTCCAGTCTGAATTTCACATGAAATTACTTTATAATCAGTTGCCATATAATTGAATATTATGTAAGAGTTTAAAAACAATAAAATGTTCACTTGTTTTGATTTATATATATGTATTGTATATAAAGACTGATATTTAATACAAAAAAGTAAATTTATTATTTCAACTTAGAAATTATTATAGAAACAATGTTTATTATATTACTATAAAAATGAGGTAGCACTAGTAATTTTATTAATCTCTGTTTACAGTTAATTGATAATTGTATAATTAGTTATTTAAGATATGCAATTTCAAGACAATGTTAGTTACAATGAATTTTAGATGTTCTTTAGTAAGGATGAGAAACTTAGATGAATAATTAGGTAGTGAGTTAGGATTAGTATAAAATAGCAGTTTCAGGTTGTCTTTTCCTTGTTAATTCCTTTCATTACAATTTTATTTTCCTCTTCTGTGGAATAAATGATCATGTCTACATTTCATAATATTGTTGTAAGAGTTAAATAAGATGAAGCATGTTGCATTTTTAATAGGGTGCCTGGCACATAAGTGCTTAATAAGTATAAACTATTATAATGATTATATTGAAGGAAGATGGGGAAGGTGGCAGTGCCAAGTGACTTCAAGTAGGTAGATAATTAAGAAATGTGACTAGTCAGACTTAACTATAAGACTTTAGATTACTGGCGCAATTTTGACTGGAGTTGTTTGATTCATCCATCCATATTTTAGTCAGCCTTTTAATTATGGTCTGCCAGTGACTTGATGTGGCATTTAAAGCACTTAATATTTTGGAAGTTTTCCAGATTTCTACATTTCTTAGTGACCTATGCAAAGATTTTAAAGTTAGTATATTAAAATTTAGGCTTCTTCTACATATTTGGTGGCTGTGGTTACTTAGTTAAGTTGATTAAAGTCTTTTAAGCCTCATACTGATGAGTTCGATGGTGTGTTTTGTACGATTTATTTATTAGTTCAGTAAACGTATTTTCAGCTTTTGTGTCAGTTACATTGACATTGGAAATCTTTTTTTTTTAAGATTTTATTTATTTGAGAGAGAGCGTGTGCATGCCCAAGAGAGCACAAGCAGGGCGAGGGGCAGAGGAAAAACAGACTCCCCACTGAGCAGGGAGCCTGATGGCTCCATCCTGGGACTCCAGGATCAAGACGTGAGCCTCTGGCAGATGCTTAACTGACTGAACCACCCAGGTGCCCCTGGATTTCTGGACTTCTGAAAAACCTGAGCTTTGCAATATACTGAAAGCTCATGAGACAGCCTTTTGAGAATCGTTATGGTAAAATCTCCACTTAGAAAACATATCCAAGAGTTTCCAAAATGGGTTTGAAGCAATGTATTACTAGTAATTAATCCATAAGGCCTTTTTTAGTGGTCTTATGTTTTTTCAGAGTTTTAGGACACTAGATTTTATTATTATAGCATTATTTTGTTGAAAATAGTGGTATGGGAAAAAATTGATCCAGAAAATAATGTGGTCTTTCCTTGAAAAGATAAATGAGGGCGCCTGGGTGGCTCAGTCGTTAAGCGTCTGCCTTCCGCTCAGGTCATGTTCCCAGGGTCCTGGGATCGAGCCCCACATCGGGCTCCTCGCTCTGTGGGAAGCCTGCTTCTCCTTCTTCCACTCCCCCTGCTTGTGTTCCCTCTCTCGCTGTGTCAAAAAAAAAAAAAAAAAAAGAAAAGATAAATGAACATTTTGTCTGATGGCCTTCAAATAATCATACTGATATTTTTATTGTAATACCATTTCAAAATGTATTTACTCACCTTATCCTGGTAGGCGGAAATTGAAAACCTGTTTTGCCTGATCAATTTTTCTTTTGCAAGAGGTGAGTTTATGTAGTTGTATTGCTTTATGAGTTTCTTCACATATAGGTTACTTTGATGGTGGCCTAGAAAGGAACCTCTGGGCTTGAGAATAATTGAAAGGACTATAACGCATTTATTCCTAAAGGATATCTTTACTTGGTTTCCACTGTGCATTCTCTCATGGATGGAGGGATTGGGCAGGAGAACAGTAGGGAATAGAGGGACATTCAGTCATAACAGCTGAATTTACTGACACCACCAATTTCCAGTGAAATTTTCTAAGGTCAGAGTCTTTTCTGCTCTCTATAAAAGTACTAGAATCTAGTGAAATGTTAACATCTAGTTACAAAATAAACTCTGAATTTGATAGTAAATGTAGATAACTTATATGAGATTTCAGAAAAGTATGCTAGCAAGCAGTGAACTTACAAAGGACAATGGTAACTGCTGAGATTGAGCCTCTTTTTGGTTCTTCCTCCAAGATGCTCCTTTCCTCCTTTTTTATTTTCATGTAACATTCAGAAGTATTTATCGAGACTTGTTGATTACCAAGTGCTAAAGATAGTGAACAGAATACAAAGTGTTTGTCTTAGAAAACTTCAGTCAGTTGAACAAAGAATACTAATAAGTAATTGGATCTTTACAAGATGTCGTGTGGTAACTTCTGCAATAAGGAAGTATTATAGAAAGTGCTTTGGGAGTATCTCAAGTGGCTACTTAATTCCAACTGTAGTGATGAAGGAATACTTCCTGGAAGAGGCAGTGTCAATTTAAAATTAAAGGATGGGTAAGAACGAATAGAAGTGTGGGTATTTCAAGCAGAGGAAATAGCAGAAGCAAAGACAGAAGCAAGAGAAGCAGACTAGAGAGCTGGAACAAGGGGGAGTTCTGTATGGCTAGACAGTAGGTTAGTAGGGCAGGAAAGGGTAGGGAGATAAAGTAGATGACACTTGTGGCCTGGTTAAGGACTTTGTACTCTGCCCTTATATAATATGTATGAACTGTTTAAAGCTTCTAACTAGGGATATCCAGGTTAGTAGGGCAGGAAAGGGTAGGGAGATAAAGTAGATGACACTTGTGGCTTGGTTAAGGAGTTTGTACTCTGCCCTTATTATAATATGTATGAACTGTTTAAAGCTTCTAACTAGGGATATCCAGTGATCAGATTTGCATTTGAGAATGTTATAGTTTGGACAAGAGCAAGACTTAGGGCAAGGAGGCCAAAGGATTAATCCAGGTGACAGATGATGGTGATTTCCTATTAGTTCTTAGTGGAGAAGATGGTGAAAAGTGGTTCTGAGAGATTTAGAAAGAATACTCAAGAGCACCTAGTTTTTCTTGCCTCTGTATTTTTTTCTTCTCCCCTGCTTTTTTTTTCCTCCCTCATTTCATCTCTTACCTCTGTTCTGTGGTGTTTCTTGCTTCTGATTGTCAGTGTTAACCTCTATTTCCTCATTCCTTGCTCCTATAATGTATCTTACCCTGCTCATTGACTTTTTTAAAATGAATTTTATTGAAGATAAAATTTATATGCAATAAAAGACAATTTAAGGTACATTTCATTGACCTTTCTTTTTCCTCAAATTTTTATTTAAATTCTAGTTAGTAAACACAGTGCAATATTGGTTTCAGGAGTAGAATTCAGTGATTGATCATATACAAACAACACTCAGTGCTCATCACAAGTGCTCCTTAATATCCATCTCTCATCCCCCACCCATAGTTCATTGAAAAATATCTAACCCTGTGTAGCCATCACAGAGGGCATATAGAATCTTTCCTTTGCTCCGAAAGATTCCTTTGTGCCTCTGTACTCTTTGGTGTCTGGCTTCTTTCTTTGGGCATATTTCTGAAATTCATCCCTATTTTTGTGAGTTCTATTAAGACAGTCTCTTTTGTATTGTCAGGTGATTGTTCATTTTATGGGTATACAACAATTTGTTTATTTGTTCACCTGTTAATTTGTCTATTGATTTTTCAAGTATCTTTTCTATTGAACAACCCTCTGTGTTTGTTTCTAGCTGAAACATAGTATTAACACTTTGTTGCAAGGGAGCATTAAAATGCTTTATTAAATTACTGTTATTTATTAAATAATTTTATTTTGCTGCTTCTGAGTTTTAAAGCTGGCCAAATCAGTCAGAAGGAGAACACTTTTACAATGAACTATCATGAATTAGTAACCCTCTACATGCTTGATATACCCATTTCTCATTTATATTTTATGTTTAGCTATTGACGTGAGCTTGGACAAAGAGGTCTTTATGATACAGGTTATCATCTTAAGTGAATTTGTGTGCTTCTTTATCTCTTATTTTCTTCATAAAGTGGCAATTAAAGATCTTTAGCAAGTAAATGTCCAGTAGGATAAAGCAACTCTGACACCAGGGTTTAAGGTGCAGTTTTTCTTTTAAAATCTTCTCTTCCATGTGTAATTTCCATTAGTGGTCAATAAATGGCTAATTTTCACGATTACAACAGAGCCAACAAGCAGTGTTCAAGCTAAAAAAAAACCCAAAACTCTAAAGTTTATGATCTTGGGTTGTGATTCAAGAATTACAACCATAACTAACTTAGTAACAAGCAGATTAAATGAGGACTTACCTCACAATGTTATTTTGACATTACATAATGACTTTTGTATAATAGCACCTTTTATTTTAAACAGTTCCTTAGAGGCACTATTGATATGATAGGGCAGTATATACAGATGTCAGTTTTATGGCTCCAAAGATCTACTGTGCATTTTGTAAACATATTTCAGTTATATTTTTGGCAGTAAGAGAGCAGGAAGATAATGCTTCCATTAAAATGATCAACTTTGCATGTAGAAATTGGGAAGGAAGATGTGTGAAAAGGCTTTTAGATGAAATCCATTTTCATATATAAATTGCCTCTGGTGCATATATAACTGTCACATAATGCTTTGGGGTAATTCAGCAAATACCACACTGGAAATGGTGTTTGTACATACTGATCTTAAAGAAGGAAGTGTATATATTGCTTTTTGAGAAGTCCTGCTGCTCAGCTGTTGTAGTGCATTAATCCACTCTTTCTTCCCAGACTTTTTTTTTTCTTTCTTAAACAGCTGATTAAAACTTACTTTGGGGCACCTGAGTGGCTCAGTGGGTTAAAGCCTTTACCTTCGGCTCAGGTCATGATCTCAGGGTCCTGGGATCGAGCCCCTCATTGGGCTCTCTGCTCAGCAGGGAGCCTGCTTCCCCCTCTCTCTCTGCCTGCCTGTCTCTCTGCCTACTTGTGATCTCTCTCTCTGTCAAATAAATAAATAAAATTAAAAAAAAAAAACTTAACTTTTACTTTTTCAGCACTGTTTTATTTTCCATTCTTAAAATAGTTAATACAAGTAAAAACAGAAATTCATTTATGCTCTCCTGCTACTTGAAACAATGTGTCTTCATGCTTTAGAGGATTAGTATTTCAGTAGTAACATTGAGTAAAATTTTACCATGTGAGAAGCTTATTTTTCAAATACTTTTGGTATGATCTTACCTGAGTACATTTTAAATTTTATATCATAGTGAATTCTATTTTAAATCACACACTATTCTGTAACAAATACTTTTATTTTTAGAAATTACATGTGGGAATTTAAAAAAAGCAATACTCTCCACTTGATAACATTATTATTATTATTATTTTTTTAGTTAACATACTTCTAAGTACTTTTATATCTTAGAAATGCATAGGTTTTGTTTTTTTCCTGTGCCTGTCAATTCTGATAACCTTCTTTTCTCTTTGTTCTTCTGACTTTTCATCTGCATTCCACAGATTTCTTCCTCTGATGTTCCTCTTCAGCCTTTGGTATCCTCTCCTTCTCTACAAGCTGCTGTTGAGAAAAACAAATTGGAGGTATGGTAGTGTTCTAGCCAGCTACATAATGTGTAGTGTTCAATGGTAAATGAACTTCTCTTAAAATGTGCTGTAATTTGGGAGTGGTATAGTAGTTGTTTATATTTGAATGGTCACCAGTATTAAATATATTAAATATAGCTATCTAAATAATATTTTCCTGTGCTGCAAGTAGGATTAAAGGACTTTAATCTGTTTAGTTTCAGAAGGTGGATTTATTGGTACTATAGATATATCTCAACATTTAAGAAACAATTTTCTGTTGTTGTTTCCCTTACTATATACTTATGGGAATTGTTTTATAGTTGCTATTGAATTCTTTGATCTATTAGAAAAGTCTGACTGAAAATGTTTTCTTATGTCAAGTGATAGTAGCAGTCATAGAGATATGGTAATGTATATAATAAAGATTTATGAATAAAGAATTATCAGTTATAGTCATTAGAATGTGTTTGTGGTAGGGGTGGTTAGAGAGAATGACAGTGGTTCCTAATGGAGGAAAATAGATAACTTTACAGAGGTTACTCATGCCATATAATGTGTGCTGTGATTGACATTTACTCATTGTGCTATTCAATATAGAAGGCATGCTTTTGATACGTCTTAATTTTTTTAAGAGTGCACACTCATGATTCGGGGGTGGGAGAGGGGCAGAGGGAGAGAGAGAGAATCCCAAGCAAAACCCAACACTGGGCTCGATCTCGTGTCCCTGAGATCATGACCTGAGCAGAAATCAAGAGTTGGATACTTAACCAACTGAGCCACCCAGGCACCCCAGTAAATCTTAAATTCTTAATAAATATTAGGTATAAGGATTAAGATGTATCCTAAGTAGAGAAAGCATCTCGTGAAAAAAAAAGAAAGAAACCTGTGGGCAAAGTAGATTGTTAGGGTATTTGCAAGTAGATAGCATGATTAGAACACAGAGAGAGAAGTGAGAGAACAGCCTACTTCTGAGCCTTCTGAAGGATTTTGGTCTTTACTCTGAAGGCTCTGGTACTTTTAATGATGAGTTTTTAAGGGTAGGAAGGGTAACACGATCTGATTTTCTTGTCATCACATGGCATCCTATCTCTGTGGAGAATAAATTATGTGCTGATGGGTGTGGAAAAAGCTTGAGAACCTGTTCCTTTAATCTATGAATAACATGGGAGCAGTTGCTAAAATGGAAGCAGAGAGATTAAAAGGAACGTGTAGTTTTAAGAGATTTTGAGAAGACTGCATCTGTGGGATTTAGTAATCAATGGATTGTGACTGTGGTCACATTCCCTGTTTTCAAACTATATTACAAAGGTATGGTAATCAAAACAGTGTGATACTGGCATAAAAACAGATACATAGATTATTGCAACAGAATAGAGAGCATAGAAATAATCCCACATATATATGGTCAGTTAATTTATGCCAGAGGAGGCAAGAATATATAGCAGAGAAAGGACAGTCTCTTCTATAAATGGTTTGGGAAAACTGGACCAGTATCTTATTCTGTATATAAAAATTAACTCAGTATGGATTAAAGACTTGAATGCAAGATTTGAAATCATAGAACTACTAGAAGATAACATAGGCAGTAAGCTCCCTGCTCTTGGTCTTATTGGTTATGTGTAGTAATGTATAGCGTGGTGACTAGAGCAACAGTACTGTATTTCACTTACATAACTTTGTATGGTGACAGGAGTAAACGACACTTATGGTGATCATTTTGCAGTGTTACATATTGAATCATTATTTTTACACCTGAAATTAATATGTTATATGTAAATTATACTTCAGTTTTTTAAAAGAAAGGCATTGGTCTAATTCAGTGGTCTCCAAAGTCTGATGTCTTTAGCATTAAATATTAGAACCCCAAGGTAGTTCATTTATGATGTCTATTTGTGCCTTTTTTTATGTTATCTTTTCAAAATTTCTATTATACATGTTTTATAATGTGCATAATATAGTGTTATATATATACTTTATAAAGAAATATATATGCATGATAGAGTATATATGCTCACAACTTTTTAAGGTAGGAGTACATAATAAAAATTTTTTGAAGACCATATCTTTAATCACATCACTCAAGTATAGTTTGAGTATAATAAACCCAATTCATGCTTTTCTCGATCTTACAGAAATTGGACATTTATTCCAGTTTTTGTTTTTTTGGTTTTTGTTTTTTTGTTTTTTTTTTACACAGAAGGTCTGTTTCGCTGTATCATTTGTGTATATAGCAACCAAGTTTCAGGAACTATTTTACAATACCAAACACAGCTATATTTTGTTCTTGCTGAGAAAATAGTTTAAAACAAATTAGGTTCTCTGAGATCAGAGATCAGTACTCTGATCTCTCAGCAGCTTTTGATTCTAGAGATGGGAGTCATCTGTGGATCAAACTATATGACCTGAATTTAGAGCTCATGTTTTTAATGTTACTTCAAAGTTTGTGTCATAATACCTCTGCTGTAATCAGATTAGATGACAGCCATATTTTAGCAGCTGAAATTCCAGTGGTGAAGAGCACCAAATTGTGCCCTATCTTTATTAAAGCCAGCTATATAATCCAGTTCGTTTTTGGTGATGTCATATGTGCCTACCAGTCATAGTGATTAGAAAGACAAACTTCTTCTCCACTCTCATGACAGTGCCTTCCTTGAGAAATTAACAGTTCTGTGAGGGTGTAGAACAATTCATCCCCAATGTATTAGTGAGAATATTTAATCACATTGCTTTCTTCACCAAATTTGATTAATAATGTCTAGAAAACATTTCATAATAGATAAAGGATTTGTGCATATTTCATTTTTTATATTAACTTTGGCCTTATTTTTCTTTTTTAATTTATTTATTTTTATTTAAATTTAATTAACATATAATGTATTATTGGTTTCAGAGGCAAAGGTGCAGATCTCATTTATTCTTCACTTAGTAAATGGGATAAGGTTACTTATAAAGTTGTTGTAAGGATTCAATGTGTAAAGACAGTATCTTGCACATAGTAAGGGTTCAGTAAATATTAACCATTGTTGTATGAAAGAATAGTAATAAATACCAGTGCTGCACTGATGACAGTGAATAATGACTTGAGAGTTTGGGTCTATCTTCCCTCGGTCCTCCCACTGATTAGCTGTGTGGCTTTCTGCCTTACTTTCCTAAGTTTTTTTTCTTTCATTTGTAGAATGACCATGATGACCTTTTTTCCAGACACTTATTGTATAAATTAAATTAGAAAGTAAGGTGATTATCACAGTGTCTGGCCCATAGGAACTTTATTTTATGCCTTATGTTATAGCCTCGGAATTGCCAGTGTTATCTTTTCTCAATTATAAATAATAAAAATTAAATTGTTGAGAGAGGTTGTGTCAAATACCGTTTAAAGACACAGGTACAAACAAACCCGTAGGCATTTTGACTAAGTTTTGTGTGTTTATTATTCTGCCTTTCCTAGGTTCATCAGTTTATCTTTTCCCATTTGCTGCTAGGAAACTAAGGTACTAATTAATACTCATTTGTAGTAGTGATTCACTTCTAGGTTTCTAGGTATCTCTTACCTTTAAATGTCTTATAAATGCTCATCGTTTAATCTTTTACTTCATTTTCCTTTCTTGGCATGTTTGTGGCCCTTAAGTTTTTAATATTATATCCTATTTTATCTTTCTTGGAAATGCAAATTGTGGACATCATAGTACCAATATAGTTTACCTAGATTGGATTGGATTAAATCCACTAATCAGTTTGCTCTGATACCAGGCATATCCTTTACATATTTATATGAGAAAATTATTGTATTTGTCCTTTTAAAAATCACAGCATTATGTAGTATACTAAGCATGTTTTGTGATATTTTAAAGATTTATTTATTGGAGAGAAAGAGAGGGAGAGCGTGCAAGTGAGGGGGAGGGGCAGAGGGAGAGAATATTCAAGCAGACTCCCGGCTGAGCATGGGGCTTGATCATATGACCCATGAGATCATGACCTGAGCCAAAATCAAGAATTGGTGCTTAACCAACTGAGCCACCCAGGTGCCCCCATGTTTTGTGATATTTTTAAAAATTAAAGCATTTTTTTCCCTTTTCGCCTCATGTTCACATGTGGTAATCTGTCTTCATCTGTGTGATAAGGAATTCTCTTTTAGCAGTTAGTTTACTTTTTCTTCTTGTTCAAATTTCAACATTATTGTTGCTATTAGAAAGCCTAACCTGATGTAAAGATACAGTGAGAATTTATTGAGTAAAAGTCTCATTTGTTTAAAAGGAATTCTAAAATTTCAAAGAAGTTCCAAATAGTTTCACCTGTCTTAAATGTTTTAAAGAAAATATATTCTTTGTGGTGTTACCAACATGTAATTCAATGACAGTATGAATTTGCTGTGTTTACTTTTGTATTTCAGTATCACTGGATATTGTCATCACTGAACACTTCCTCAAATAATGATTCAAACTAATAAAATAAAAATGTGCTAAGAGCTGACATTTTTTACAGAGTAAACTTATCAAAACTATGGTCTATGTTTTAGAAAGAAAAGGAAAAAAAAAAGGAAGAGAAAAAGAAAGAAAAGGAGCCAGAAAAGCCTGCAAAACCTCTTACAACTGAAAAGGTAAAATTTTTTTTTTTTAAAGTCCATTAAGATTACCATCTTATTTTTGTAGTCTTAATATGAATGTCTTTTGGGATATTTACAATATTTGAATAATCATTCTTTCGTTAAGTAATTTTTGAATGAGTATGTGTGCTAAGCATGTCCTATATTATCCTATATAATTTTTAGTCAGTTATATATCTGTGGATATATAGATCATGTGAACTCCTCAAGGACTAGTATTCTCTTACTAATGACATAAAGAAAAATGTTTTTAGTTTTCATGCACAATCAGATTTCGGTGAAAGTTTGGAGAATGGAGAGATCATACCGGAAGGGCCTTCAGAAAAGAGTTGATGCTTAAGTGTAAACATTTGAGGTAGATTTTGAGTTGTAGGTAGAATTAAGGTGGAAGGCAAGAATATATCATTTGGAGAGAATACCTTGAGGACAGGTATAGAAACTGAAAATAGACAGAGTATGTTTAGAAAAATAGTACCTCTATAGAAAAAATATCTATGTATAGAAAAAATATTTGAAGAAAGATGTATATCTATGTATAAAGAGTAGTGAAAAATAAGACCAGCATGGTAGATTGAGCTCAAATTGTAGAGGACCTTAAAGTCCATCTTGATTGTTTTTTGGAGGAAAGGCTGTGGGTAACATTCCAAAGTTTGTAGAGATAGACCTAATTCAGAAAGGTTCTTTTGGAAAATTATTTTGGCAGTGATGTGCAAGGTAGATGTGATTAGGCAAATGAAGGAGAGAGAACATTAGCTTTTTAAAAGGCATTGAGTAATTATGGCAGCTTGGCTTTAAATATATTTGATTATGAAAGTATAGAAGCAGGATAAAGGAATCATCAGTAAAGAGAACATCCTTGATACTTGTTGAAATTTTAAAAATTGACCTAATCAAGGCATTAATTTCATATACGAGATACATCCATTTCAAGTGTGCAGTGCAGGTACATACTAGTTCTTTCTCTGTCATTTATTAAAGCAGTCTTTACCATCAAAGAGTTGTAAGAATGTCCTTTCCTTTCCCCACCTCTTACTTAAAGCTTACTCATTCTACCTTTTCCGTGAAACCTCTCTAACATCTCAACTAGATAACACTTTTTCCCTTCCTCAAAATTCTGGCAACATTGCTCTACATTTGATATTATTACTTTCTACTTTGTATTACTATTTAATTGTATTTTTAGATAGATTTTCTTATCTAACACAGATGCATAGATGTTGTGTTTTCTGAGATTATGCATCAATCACATCGGGACCAAGTCTGTATTTCTTTATATTTCTAACAGTTTCTTGTTTGTAGATGTTTAGGATAAATACATGTACATTGATTCATTGGTGTTTTTCATCTCATACTGTCTTGATTCCAAGGTTATGAAGAATAATTAATAAACTGCAAATGATAAGACTGTAAGACCTTTGCTAAGTAGAATTCTTTGAAATATTTTTTTGAAATGCTGATTTTCAGTTAAAATTAATTTCTTTGAATATGACTTTGTTTTAATGATAGTTTACTGGATTAAATTCTTACCTTTCATCAAATTAAATTTAGATGTTAAATATTATATTTTTTTCAAAGGAGTGATTAAGTTGGTAATTATAACCTGGTTACTTAAGTAGCTTTAATTCTCCTCTGATAACTTTCTCTTTAGCATGCGTGAATAAGCTTTGTTTTGTTTTTTTAAAAATTTAGAGAGAGAGAAAGAGAGAGCATGTGCACGTGCAAGCATGGTGGGGAGGGGCAGAGGGAGAAGAGAATCCTAAGGAGACTCTATGCTGAGTGCAGAGCCTGAGGTGGGCTCTGTCTCATAGACCTGAGATCATGATCTGAGCTGAAACCAAGAGTCAGACACTTAACTGACTGAGCCACTCAGGTGCCCCAGTATGCATCAGTAAACTTTAAGTGAAATTTCTTACAACTTCTGGTTGGATTACAAAGGAATTTTAAAATCACTAGTAGGTGTTATCTTTTATTCCCAAAAATTAGAAATATCAAAATAGTTTTTGTTGTACTTGACAAGATATAACCACTTTTAAAACATCATATATTTATTTTTTCTCTTATATAAAAAACCTTACCATTGAAATCTAATGAGCATTTTGATGTAGTGACTGTGTATGTTTCACAGCCTTGCATGTAAATACTTGCCTTCTGTTGCCTTCTGTGGAAAAGGGCTACAGCAATTACCTGAGAAATGAGTCTCTGGGTTGGGAGCTTGAGAAGAGCAGTTCAGGGTGTGTGAGCAGTGAGAATCTATGGTTCCTATACTGTTGCCTTTCGATACTTAGGTTTTATTAAAATCAGTTTATCTATCATCTGTTATTCTTACTCAACTTGCAGAGGTTTAGGACTCCTGCTGCTAATGGTGGGATCCTTGTGAAAGAATAATCATGTAGAGGGAAAAACTTTAGTTCTTATCAAAATTTTGTGGTCAAGATAGTGCAGAGTATATAAGAAGGAAGAAACATCTAGAAGTGTAACAGTAGGGAAACAAGGGAAAGTAGTACAAATAAAGAAGCTTTATCGGCATATAGACATTTTCATATACAGGCATTTTTCTTTATATTCTCTCTGAGATTATATTTTAAGGGGTTATTATAGTATGCAGACGAGGAATTAGTAATATCGGTGAAAGTAGTAGCGATAGTAGTCAGAATAAGATCATCATTATAAAGTAATAGTGTCTTTTTTAACTATCTCCTATGTGCCAGAAACTGACAGGTGTACAACTTATTGTGTACAGTTGTACATATACAACATATGTGTAGAGTGACCACCCATGTATTCACTAAGTCAGAAAAAAGATCATGGCCAACACCCCAGAAGCTGCCCCCGTCCCAACACCATTCCCAATAAAAAAAATCACTTCCCTTCTCCCCAGAAATAAAAATTTCTTTGCATTTTTTTGCATTCTTTGCACCTTTGCATTCTTTGCACCTTCTCTGCATGTATTTCTAAACAGTGTGGCTTATTTCTATTTTTTAACATGTGAATGAAATGGTACCACAGATATTCTTTTGTATTTTGCTTTTTTTAATTAACATTTTATTTTTAAGGGTCAATCATATTGTATTTAGTTATAGTTTATTCAGTTCATTGTTTTGTAGTATTCTATAATATATATGTTCCTTATCTTATTTATGCATTCAGCTGTTAATAATGTTTGGACTAGGGGCCCCTGGGTGGCTCAGTGGGTTAAAGCCTCTGCCTTCGGCTCAGGTCATGATCCCAGGGTCCTGGGATCGAGCCCTGCATCGGGCTCTCTGCTCAGTAGGGAGCTTGCTTCCCCCTCTCTCTCTGCCTGCCTCTCTGCCTGCTTGTGATCTCTCTGTCAAATAAAAAAATAAAAAATAAATTTAAAAAAAATTAAAAAAAAAAATAATGTTTGGACTATATCCAGGCTTTAGCCATTGTAAACAGTGCTGCTGTGAACACTTCTGTACATGCATCTAAGCATGCATTTCTTTAAGATATACTTATGAGTGCAATTGTTGGGTCATAATCTGCCCGTTCTTGAACTTGACTAGATAAGGTTAAACTGTTTTCCAAATTATATACCAAATGTATTCTGGTCTGGTCACATTCTTTACATTGTATAGTATTGTCATATATTTACATTATATAGTATTTGTAGTCTGGTAGGTATGTGATGAAATCCCATTATATTTTTAATGTCAGTTTCCTTGATTACTAATAAGGCCAAGTGCCTTTTTAATATGTTTATTGCCTGTTTGGATTTCGTCTTTTGGGGTTCTGGTTTGGATCTTTTGTCTATTTTTTCAATTGGATTGCTTACTTTTCCTCATTCATTTGAATCAATCTATGTACGTGCATACACACACACAGAGTATCCTAGTCTTTTTTCCATTGTGTGTTTGCAAATATCTTAACTTTGTAACTTTATTGAACTGATTTTATTGTTCTTCTTATTTCTAGTTTTTGAGTCGGTGATAGGGCCTCCTTGTCTTATTTCTGACATCAAAGGGAACTTTCAGCTTTCAACTTTTCACCTGTGTGTGTTATCTTTATTCTTCACAAAAACTACAGAGTTGTTGGTGGTGGTCCCATGTTATAAATGGAGACTCAGAGAATTCTCTCTGAGAATTTGCCTAATGTCACCTAGTTTAGTTGGAGAATTTATAGAGTCTGATTTGGAAGAAGGATTTTACTTATTTTTTTCAGGCAGCACATATTAAACTCCGTCTCATATCTCTTCATGTATTTAAAAGAATGAGGCTGGATAGT
This sequence comes from Potos flavus, assembly GCA_028534135.1. Taxonomy (NCBI): domain Eukaryota; kingdom Metazoa; phylum Chordata; class Mammalia; order Carnivora; family Procyonidae; genus Potos; species Potos flavus. The sequence goes on along the minus strand of CM052886.1, from coordinate 76,911,734 downwards.
GATTATTTATCCTAAAATACTTTTTCTAAATTCACTAATTTCTATAGGTTATTAAAGTCATTAATATGCTTCTTGACACATAGCATTGATTTAATAAATGGTTACTTACAAATAACTTAATTTGGGGCAGCTGGGTGGTACAGTCCATTAGGCGTCAGGCTCTTGGTTTAGGCTCAGGTCATGATCTCAGGGTCATGAGATCAAGTTCCACATTAGGCTTCACGCTCAATTGCAGTGGAGTCTGCTTGAGATTCTCTTTCCCTCTCCTTTTCCCTTTGCCCCTCCCAGTCATGCTCTTGTTCTCTCTTTCTCAAATAAATAAATAAATAAATCTTTAAAAAAAAATAAGCTAAGGGGCACCTGGGTGGCCTAGTTGGTTAAGTGTTTGCCTTCAGCTCAAGTCATGATCCCAGGGTCCTGGAATCGATCCCTGGATTGGGCTCCCTGCCCAGCAGGGAGTCTACTTCTCCTCCTTCTGCCCTTACCCCCTGCTCATGCTCACTCTCACTCTCTCTCTGTTGCTCTCTCCCTCTCAAATAAATAAAATCTAAGACAAAAAAGTTAACTTGGGGGTTAGAAGGAACCTTCCTACTTTAGTCCAAATCCCTTATTTTATAAAGAAGTAAATTAGGGGTGCCTGGGTAGTTAAGTGTCTGACCTTTGATTTCAGCTCAGTTCATGATCTTGAGCCCTGTGTGGGATTCCCTCTGTCCCTCTGTTCCTTTCTAAAAAGAGAGAGAGAGAAAGAAAGAAAGAAAGAGAAAGAAAGAGGAAAGAAAAAAAAAGAAAAAAAAGAATATCCTAGAAGGACCTTAAAGCACCAAGAAGTAACTTGCTCAATATTAACAGTTGTTGGCAACTGAGAGTTTTGAATCCACATTTTCTGATTTAAGTCTCAGGTCTTTGTGTGTGTGTGTGTGTGTGTGTGTGTGTGTGTGTGTGTGTGTTCTAATTTGACATATATGTCTTCAGGTTCCTTTCTTATTGCAATTTTTAGTCCTATTGTACATCCTAAATCATTTTATAACGAACTGTCCAGGGTTCCTTAAAAAAGAGTTGTGTGTTTGTATGTAACCTCATCCCATGCTATTTTCACTAGTAAATTAATAACTTTTACTGATTTATTAGCTTCTAGTGGGGACTTCTTCTTTAAATAAATTTGTTTTCCTTGAGCAGTCTATTTCTTTTGTTTAAATTGTATTTTGTATTTCAGTTTCACTGAGGTTTATATTTTTGTGGTGTGCGAGCATCTGTTACTAACAGGGTCAGCTGGAGGCAGGTTTGCTTTCTTTTTTGAGAAGAGTAAGGTAAAACCTAAAAGTTTAATAAATCAAGTGATTAATAGGGCAGATGTTCTTAACATTTAAATAGATCGATAGATAGATCTCTCCTTCGTGCCTTAGATATTCTGCTAGAAAATTGTTATGAATTTGACTTTTGCTAAAATATTCTGTTGTACATTTGACCTCTCTAATTCATTTTGCTTAGATTTATCTACTATGCTCTCTCACAAATAGCCAGTGATTTATAAATATATTCATGTAGATAAGTAGTCTTACAGTATAGGAATGTATATGAATTCTTTCAGTTTAAATAATCAGATCTTAATTTCTCTTTTAGAAGGTTCTAAGTTTTATAGTTTTTCTTTTCTAAAAGATATCCGTGTCAAAATACGGAAAATGGACAAATAGTCAATTCCTTGGTGGTGGTAGTGGGGTTAACCCCTTTTAAGGTAATTGTTAATGTTGTTCTGGATTTATTATTATTTATTACAACCCATCATATGGGTTATTATTGGCCAAGTTCTGAAATTTCTGAATTGTATGGTAAAAAAATCTTCAGAGTCAGCAAACTTTTTTCTGTAAAGAACCAAATGGTAAATATTTTAAGCTGTAGATCATAACGTATCTATCACAACTACTCAATTCTTTCTTTGTAAAAACAAGCAGTAAATGAATGTGTTCCAATAAAAATTTACCTACAGAAACCGTTTTGAGATCCTCCCCTCTTTGCCTCCTCAACAACTGAGAATTAGTTGCAGTGGAAGAAGCAGAGATAAGAAGAGAGCCAGATTCAAGTCCTTGGTGGTTAACTGTCTCCTTGGCAAAGTCAGTTAACTACAGAACCTCCTTTTCTTCATTTATTAATGACAGGGTTTCTAAATGATCTCTTGGCAATAATAGTTTTAAATTTAGAATTATTCCACCTACTGACACAGGGACAGATTCCTAAAATCATTTTAAAATACCCTTAAAGATGGCTTTCAGTGTTCTGCAGAGCTGGTCTTTAGTCACTGAGTTCTCCATATTATTTCATACTGGTTTCTCACCAACCATAATTCTGATCTCTTAATCATTAGCTGTTAAAGCGCAAAGTCTAATTTAGGAGAAAAGGTATATAGTTATTCCTAATGCAAGTTATTTCTATATTTATATAGAACATATATATCCACATATGTATATAAAATTTGGAAAAAATGGCTTACTTTTAGGTATTTAGATATTTCTATTTATCTATTTATTTAAGTGTTATTGCACCATTGTTTTTTTAAGTTTTTATTTAAATTTCAAGTAGTTAACATATAGTGTAATACTAGTCTCCGGTGTACAGTAGACAAATACCATATGATTGTAGCATTGTTTTTATATGCAATGAATGTATTAATAGAATAATTTAGATTATTTTATCAAACAGATTTATATTTTCATGGACTTCAAGTTCCTCTCTGAGGTAATTATACTGAGAGGACATAATTATGTACCTATCTTGGAATATTTTTATGTTTTTATAAACTTAAAATTCTCTTAATATTCAGACTTTTATTTCTTTATTAAATATTACCTCATCTGTAGAAAAAAACATACAAACAAGCAAAACATTAAAAAATATGTAATTTCTCAGTCTCTCTACCTAAGGATAACTATTTTAAACAATTTGTCTTATAATTTTCTATACTCATGTACATAGGCATGTATGTACTTATTCATATATCCCTTGGTGGAGTGCTTCAGTTTAAAAGAGGTTGCTATATGGTCCTCAAAATATGTGTTACAATTTTTTTTTTAAAGATTTATTTATTTATTTGACAGAGAGAGAGACAGCAAGGGAGGGAACACAGCAGGAGAAGTGGGAGAGGGAGAAGCAGGCTTCCCGCCTGATGCGGGCCCAATTCCAGGACCCTGGGATCATGACCTAAGCCGAAGGCAGACGCTTAACGACTGAGCCACCCAGATGCCCCAAATGTGTTATAATTTTTTAATGTAAAATTTAAAAAGTGTTTCTTATGCAGATATTTGTCACTAGCTTCTTGAAATTCATGAAAGAAAAATCAGTTCATAAAGTATATCAATGTAGAATAAAAAAATCCCAGGAAGGAAGGTAGAGAAGCAGTGATATTATGGGAAAGAGAAGGTTCCTACTTTTGATAATACTATCATTAAAAAGTTTATTTCAAGATACAACAAGTATTTGACTCTTTAAGAAGATGATATAGATGAATAGTGATTTTTTTCTAACTACTAGTTGCAAAAGAACCAACAACGTTGCTTTTTTGAACAAGTCTTATGTTAATAAAACTTAAAAAAATAGATTTTTACTTGATAAATATGTGATTTAATCTTACAATATAAGCGAAAACCACAATTGCAAATCTGTTGAACTTGAAATTTCATTACAGCCCTGTAAAAGTAAGCAACCAATTGTAAATCAAATAAATTCTTCTTAGTAAAACATTAAAGTTAAATTAAGTGGCTCATTGCCAGATGCTATATTGATGGGTTATATTTTTTTTAGCAGTCCGACAGAGACATTTACACAGTCACTAAGCTCTCAAAGGTAATTTAAGCTAAATAAACCTTTCATATGATACATGAATGCATTTGAGAATAAGATATTTCCAATAATTAATGCTTTTAAAGAAATCATGGAAACATATGGTCTAGGTGAGTAAGCATGGCAGATGTCTCACAGAGCATACTTGTATAAGTGGGTTGGGAATATTCCTTATATTTTCTACAGATCGTTTCATTCTCAGCTTAATGCTCAACCTTAGAGATTAGTTTGATAATAATCTTTTGTTTTTAAGTTTAGAAAACAATAGGCGTAGTATCACTGTATGTTAGGCTTAGAAAGCATTTTAGTGCAGCTTCTCTGTTATCTAAGTTTTCATAAGGTATAGATTGCTAGTTGCTATTGGCAACTTCCTGTCTTTTTTTTTTAGCTATTAAGTACCTTTTTAAAAATTAATATTTTTCTCATTGAAAAAGAAAAGATCACAGTGCTATGCCTAAGTAAAAAGAAATAAAATGTTCTGTCTAGTAAGTTTTTTTTTTTTAAGATTTTGTTTATTTATTTGTCGGAGACCGAGAGAGCACAAGCAGGGAAGCAGCAGGTAGAGGTAGAGGAAGAAGCAGGATCCCCGCTGAGCAAGGAGCCCAATGTGGGACTCAATCCCAGGACTGGGATCATCACCTGAACTGAAGGCAGCTGCTTACCTGACTGAGCCACTCAGATGTCCCATCTGTCTAGTAGATTTATAGTTGCTCCTTCTTTTACCAAGAGACAGGGTAGATAAAAAAAAAAACCCTAGGCTATTTTTAATAGCCTCTCCCTTCTTCCTCCCCATAGTACCCATACCGTATATGTTTTTAATAAGTTAGAAAACATGCCACAAGCAAAAAGAAAGAAATAACATCACCACAGATCTGACCACTTAGAAAAAATTATCACTAACATTTTGATGTTTATCCTTCTGATTGTTTTCCAATGGAAATATATGTATCTATATGGGATCATACTATACATATTATTTTGTAACCTACTCTGCTTCTCTCTTATTTAACAGTGTCTTTTGTTAAATCTTCAGTGTCCTTTGTCTTTTTTTTTTTTTTAAGATTTCATTTATTTATTTGACAGAGAGAGAAAGCAAGAGCAGGGGTAGCAGCAGGCAGAGGGGGAAGCAGGCTCCCCACTGAGCAGGGAGACTGATATGGGGCTTGATCCCAGCATCCTGGGATCATAACCCAAGCTGAAGGCAGATGCTGTATGTATGCTTTTCTATCTTTAATAACATTCCATTGAGTGGATATATCATAATTTATCTTATTCTGAGTACAGTAAGATTTTTTTTTTAAATGTATCTCTTTTAAGTAATGAAAATACATATAATCAGTGTACAACTATGTGATAACTTTTTAGGGTCAATTTTTTAAACTGGAACTGCTAAATCAAAGGATATGAACTTTTAAAGAGTCTTTTGAAAAATATTAATAAAACTGCTAGAAGACAGAGATGGAAGAGGCTGGACTTGGTTAGAAGACTTTAATTTGATTTTCATTTTTGCTATTTTCTAAATATCTGAACACTCTGAGCCTCAGTTTACATATATATATATGTATATATATGTGCAATACACACACACACACACACACACATATATATACATACATATGTACGTATACTGGGCATTTTTGAGTACCTACTACATGCCAGACACTATTTTAGGTACTGAAGAGGCTTGAGTTCTGGGGTTATGGCCTATGTCTTATAGGATGTTTAGCAGCATCCTACCAGTCCTGACAATCCAAAATGTCTTCCGACATGCTGAATGTCCCCTGAGGGCAAAATCACTCTTCCTTTCAGAATCACTAATTCAAATTCTAGGTCTATGAAAGTGGGTCTTGATGTTGTTTTTCATCTTCTGGAATATTACTTTTGTGAAACTTATAATTATTTATCTAGATTACTGCATTCGTTTGAAAGTATTGGAGTGCCAAAATAACTGAAGGCAGAAAAGAAAGATTCCAACATAATCAAAACTTAGTGGAAGTCTGAACACTGGGAAGAATTATGATAACTAAGCCTAACTGCTTATAGAATAAAGTACAAATGTCTTAAACCCTTCAGAGTCTAGCCATTACTCGTTTTCACTTTTTTGTTTTAGTTAACCCCTTTTCAGATCTATACAGGTTCCAGGGAAACTGAGTAGATACTGTCTTCTAAACATGCCATTCTTATTTTTATCTCAATAACTTTGATTTGGTTCTGTACTACCCACCCCCATGTCTCTTTTTACTACCTAACCAACTCTACATCTGCTCCTAAATCTTTATCATTATAATGATATTCAGCCTCGTTTCTTTTTATAGCCTTTTTTTCCTATTATAAAAATTATGGAAAATACAAGAAACGTATAAAGGAAAGTCAGTTTTAGATTTAAATCTCGCCACTTTTAACATTTTGGTTTTTACTTCACTTTTTTTTCCCCTAGATAGATGCATTGTTTTTATATTTTGGTTTCCTTATTCCCTACTTAATATTATATAGTGATCATTTTCTTATGCAAAGTTTATATTACCATAAATTTTAATATATAGACTATATTATATTAAGTTTATATATTTTTAAAATTTTTAACTTATTTCATGACATTTTCAAATATAAATGGAAATGAAAACTGTTATAGGACTTAAACAGGGCACTGTACCTGACACGAGGATGACTACTATCAAACAGAAAATAAGAAATATTGGTGAGGATTTGGAGAAATTGGAACACTTGTGCTCTATTAGGAGAGTAAGGTGGTGTGGCCACTGTGAAAACCAGTGTGGTGATTCTTCAAAAATTAAACATAGAATGACCATATGATACAGCAATTCCACTTCCGGATATATACTCCAAAGAATTGAAAACAGGGAATCAAACAGGTATTTGTACTCCCATATTCACAGCAGCATTATTCATCAGAGCCAAAAAGTGGGAAAAACCCAAATTTCTGTCAGATTTTAAGAAAAAAATTCTACATTTCCATCATGGATGAATAGATAAACAAAATGTGGTATAGACATACAGTGGAATATTCAGCCTTATAGAAGGAAAGAAATTCTGACACACACTACAACATGGATGATCCTTAAGGAAATTATAGTGATAAAAGCCAGTTACAAAAGGACAAATACTGTATGATCAATCCACTTCTATATGGAGCATTTTTTCATGTTCTGTTAGCCATTTGGATATCTTCTTTGGAAAAGTATCTGTTCATGTCTTCTGTCCATCTCTTGACTGGATTATTTGTTTTTTGGGTGCTGAGTTTGAGAAGTTTATGGATCTTGGATACCGGCCCTTTATCTGATATGTCATTTGCAAATATCTTCTCCATTCCACAGGTTGCCTTTTAGTTTTGTTGATTGCCATGCAGAAGCTTTTTATCTTGATGAAGTCCCAGTAGTTCATTTTTGCTTTTGTTTCCCTTGCCTCAGGAGACATGTCTTGCAAGAAGTTGCTGACCAAGGTCAGAGAGGTTGCTGTCTCTGTTCTTCTCTAGGATTTTGATGCGTTCTTGTCTCACGTTTAGGTCCTTCATCCATTTTGAGTTTATTTTTGTGCATGGTATAAGAAAGTGGTCCAGTTTCATTCTTCTGCATGTGGTTGTCCAGTTTTCCCAACACCATTTGTTGAAGAAACTGACTTTTTTTCCATTGGATATTCTTTCCTGCCCTGTTGAAGATTAGTTGACCAGAGTTGAGGGTCCATTTCTGGGTTCTCTATTCTGTCTCATTGATCTGTGTGTCTGTTTTTGAGCCAATACCATACTGTCTTGATGATGATAGATTTGCAATACAGCTTGAAGTTCAGAATTGTGATGCCTCCTGTTTTGTTTTTCTTTTCCGATGTTACTTTAGCTATTTGAAGTTTTTTGTGGTTCCATACAAATTTCAGAACTGTTTGTTCCAGCTCTGTGAAAAATGCTGATGTTATTTTGATAACATTTTGCATTGAATGTGTAGATTGCTTTGGGTAATATAGATATTTTAACAATATTTGTTCTTATAATTTGTGAGCATGGATGTTTTTACATTCTGGCTTTTTTTTTTTTTTTTTTTTTTAAGATTTCATTTGTTTATTTGACAGAGAGAAAAAGCAAGAGCAGGGATAGGGACCAGCAGAGGGAGAAGTAGGCTCCCTGCCAGGGAGCCTGGTATGGGACTTGACCCCAGGACTCTGGAGTCATGAGCCAAAGGCATAAGTTTAACCAACTGAACCACCCAGATGCACATTCTTTATTCATTAATTCATCTGGTGGCATTTGACTTAGAGTAATATAATCTGACCAGAGAGTAAAAAATATGCAATGGTGAAAGGACAAGGTGTTTCTCCACTCACATGGGAAACATTCATGGTCATATTTTTAAAAAGTATCTACCTATATATATTTATAGTAAAGGAACCCCTAGCCTTGGGGTTTCCAGCTCTCCCTGTTTTGTGGTCTGTCAAAAGATGGCTGTTCTAGATATACACCTCTTTTAGATTTCTTTCTTGCCTTGGTTTATGGGCTTCTGCTACCAGCCTGGCCCCCATTATTATTACTATATTTAATATTATTAGCTGTGGATCTGGAGAAATACTTTCTTTTCTGGTAGGAATGATAAGCATTCTTGAGCTATTGCTCCTAAAGTATCCAGAATGGGTTTTAATTGTAGATTATGAAAACAAGTCTTACCACTTCAGAGTTACTACATGGTATGAACATCCTTACAATCTGATGAGGATATTGGTAGCAGTGAATATTAATAACCTTTTAGAGATGACTCTGTGGTCTTTGTTTTTTCCCCTCTGGGCCCAGTACTCTCTGGACATTTCATTTGAAACTTGACCTTTTAGCTTCATAGGCTGTGAAGCTTTGATCAGATGTCATTAGAACCTTGAAGTGTGCACTGTATTTTAAATCCTCTTTCTTCATTTCCCCTGAATTCAGTTCTCTGAGTGTGCCGTATGAGTTCTTAATCCCACTCACACTCGGCCCTCCTCTCTTTACTGTAGAAAGCATGCTGACCAGGTGGGAGTTCTGTTCTGGCTACTGTGATTATTCTGTGTGATTTAAGTGTAAGTTTGATCAAAGTAATCTTAAAAGGGATTTGGTCTGACAATTTGGTTGCTTTCAAGGAGATTAAATGCTACCACTATTTTGCATCCAGATATTTAGTGAGTGTGCAGAAGAGGTGTGAGTGAGTGTGCAGAAGAGGTACAGAGTATGGAGGTTAAGAGAAGTCAGACATAACATGTTGGGATTATTAGGAAAGTCTTCGTGGTGATGGTTATATTTGACAGGAGGTTTGGAAGGTTGTTAGGAAAGAGGAGGAGAGGGCAACAAGCGGAGGGAATAGTCTGAAAAAAATGACTGAAATTATAAGGCATATCTTGGCAATAATAAATCCAGTTTAACCAGAGTGTAGGACAGTAATGGAGTATAAGACAAAGATAAGCTTGAGAAAACTTTGTTTCATGATAAACAGTGGATCACTTTTGATTTTGATTTGAGCAATGGTTTAGTAAGATGTATCCTGGCTGCAAAATGTAAAATGTATTGATAGGAGGAGCAGCACTGAGTGATAGTGCAAGCAAGAGATAACTGAGGCTTGAATGGAGAGTGCTATCTTTATAAAAGTAGATTAGCCAGCATCTACCTTTGTAGAAGAATGATTGAAAGGCTTTTTTGCTTTAACGGAGTTTACTTTGCTTTTTAACAAATAGACTTGTCAGACTCCAAGGGGCTATTGTATCAGATTCGTTCATTTAGTCATTCAGCAAGTATTTATTAAGCAGTCATTGTATACACAACATTAGAAATACAGTAATTAAAAAAAATTTCTGCCTTCATGTGATAATGTATCATTATCGTTTCAAATATATAAGGCTCTTTACCAAGGAAAGATACTGGTTTTACATTAATGTAAATGTTTTACATTACTAATGTAAAGTACATTACAGTACTTTACATTAGCCAGAAGACTAAAATGATATTATTATGCCAATTCTCTGTATTTATATCTGTATTTAAAGATATTTTAACTGATCATTAGACTTTAAATTATAGCAGTGGTTTAGTACTTTGATTTTAATAATGAATATGCATTTACTTTATTAGCAAACATCTATTTCAGATATATTGATGATAGCTGGAATTGCATTGAATCTAAAAAATTCTCCCTGATTCCATTTTTCCCTCAACCAGCAGATAGGTTTTGATGATAGGACTTCATTCCCAGGAGCAGTAGTTCTCAGACAGTATAAGAATCCTTCCACCTCTAGTTATTTTGATTTAGCAGATCTAGGATGGGCTCCCAAATTTTGTATTAACATGCAGACTCTGGTGGAGTTGAAATACAGCAAGAGCATAGTTTTCTACCATTTTCTCAACTTCTTAACCACTAATCCTTTTGAAACTAAACTTGTATGATTCTGCTAAATAGATACTAGTCCGATGTCCCTAATTTTTCTTACGTAGAACCTTATAGCATTGTCAACTTAAAATTCCTTCAACTGCTACAAGGGAAAGTAATCCTTTCTTCATAATTGATTTGAAAACATCTGAGGGAAAATACACTTGATTTGGGTTAAACTTTTGATCTCTAAGAGGTTTAAAAGTGGTTTGTATAATCATGGTTCCTTGCAATGATACAGAATTGAGTGTTGGACTTCCCTATTTTTCTGCCCGGCTGTTATCTATGCTTGTAGAAAACTGGGACTTTTTCTCTTCAGCCACAATTCTGGATTAAAATCCGTTGAAAAGGTATCTTAAATGACAACCAGTCTACGTATTTATTGAGAGTGTCCTTTGCCTCTATTTTGTTTGTTTTTATTGTTATCCCCTTCGTAACTGTTGTATTTCTAAGTTTGCAAAGATTTCATAAAGCTTAAATCCTTTCTGGCTCCATCTCTTTGTTGATTGTAAAGGGAGGTTAGAAAATGAATTCAATATTTATATTTTACTGCCCTAGCTGCTTTGAGTTCTCTAAAAACCAAGTAGAAGCCAGTAATATCTGTAAAGCAATAAACAGTTACTCTTAAACCATTTTAGAAGACCCAAAGATGTTGAGAATTGTCTTTGAAACAAATGTTTGTGATAGCATTAGAGAATCTTTAAAAAAAAAAAAAAATTGTCAGGGTAAGGTAGTTATAATATCTATATAAATTTGCCTTAATTATAAGATCATAAATCTTTGGGATTTATTGCTCAAAGTATATTGTGTTTATAAATGTAAATTTAGTCCAGATATTTAAAATGTCTTTTTGTTAAATTTTATATGGAAAATGCCAAATGTACATATACTTATTACTCAGCTTCAGCAACTCATGCCTAATTTTGTTTCGACTATACCTTTACTCTCTCTCCCCATATTATTTTGAAGCAAATCCAGGCAATTATATCATTTTATCCACAAATATTTCATTATATATCTCTAAAAGATAAAGTGTCTTAAAAAAACAACAAAGTGCCATCATATATACTAAAAAAAGACAAGTCATACATATTTCTCACCAAATACCCTATAATGTTCAGATTTCTAATTATCTCATACAAGTCATAAGTTTTTTTCTCAGTTTGTTTGTATCAAAGTGCAGATCAGAATCGTATGTCTTAAGCTTTTTAATCTAGTAATTCCTTCTTCACCTCTTCTTTTTTCCTTGTAATTGTGGGGAAAAGAGTGTCTTTTCCTTTCCCACGGTATGACTTTTGCTGATTTGTATCTCCATACTTCTTTTGCCCTTTGTATTTCCTGTAATTGGGTAGATGCATTCCCATTTGATTTTTTAAAGCTAGACTATTATGTCGTAATTATATTTCCATGAGGAAATAATACCTGGCTGTTTCTCTTCTTGAGATTGTTAGCCCATTTACCTTAATACCTATGTCCAGGAATCTATTAGGGGCTGCAAAATGGCGATATCCTAATTTTATTATTTCTGTTTCATTCAGTAGTTGAAATACTCGTAGTAATTTTGCTTACCTGGTAGCATAATTCATATAGGAAAGGCAGCTTCATTCTTTCCCTTAATCTAACAGTTTTCAAAATAATGAGTTGATTCATTAGCATCCTTCAGTTATGTACAATTAGGGGTTTTTGGGGGGTCTCATTATGTATTCATGAATTTAAACATACATGGTGTAATCTATCCATTGAAGTTATCCTTTGATGAGAAGCCTCTTCAAGTTGGCTCCTGAGCCTTTTTTGTGATGCTACTGTAAGTAGTATGATATTTTCCTTGATATTTGGTATGATAATTGTTTTAAGCTCATCTTGTACATTTCCTGCCCCAGACCTGTAATCCGCCAGCCATTTTACTAGGGAGCCCTGGTTCCCTTTAGCGGAAAATAGTATTTCATTACCACAGTGTAGGTCCTAGTGGTGTTCATTGTCAGTATATATACACAGTTCCTCAAATTTAAATTGTTTACTCTCTCCATCTGTCAGTTTATAGAAAAAAGTTGTGACTAGTAATAGCAAATAGAACAGATTGTGGATTTGAATTTAGAACTCCATAGTTTACTGTTTTCTTAGTTAAAAAAATTTGTCCCCAAACTGAATAGCCAACAATGGCTTGGTTAGATTCTTGACCTGTTGCTAAAGAACCATAGACAGCAGGTGTTTATTTCCATTCCCATTACTTCATTATTTTTACTTTCATCCCTCTGTAAATTCCATTTTTAAATATGATATTACATTAAAATTGATAGAGTATGCTCAGATCTTGTTTATCATGATAGTTTATTCCTTTAGTTTTCATATTATGCTGTTTTGCCACATGCAAACATATTTGCAAAGAAAACAAAACACAGGAAGGTGTTGTAATAGAGATTTCTTTTAGGAATTGGTATCCAGGAGATACTCTTGGCTTTGGTGGTGAGGTGTTGAGGTGGAGAGGTTTGTTCATCAGACTGCTTTCCCTAATTTTCTTTTTCCTTCCTGGCTTCCTAACCCTCTTTCTTTTAGAGGAAGAAAAGGAGCTGGACTGGAGGACACCAGATCTATGATAGTGGAAGTGTGTCCTCATAGAATGTTGGCATTCTTCAAACTGGGTGGAATATTTACTACTGAAGTATAATCCATGACAGTCTTTTTATTTTCAGTTTGTGGAAAAACCATGCTAATAACGTTTTCCAATTGTAAATTTTTCTACTACGTTATTTTTTTAAATAAGTTTTACTAGATATATTTCACATATTATAAAATTCACCCATTAATATGTACAATTCAGTGGTTTTTACTGTATTATTAGAGTTGCATAACCATCACCATTGCTCAGTCATCACCCCTAAAAAGATCCCTTAGCTATTTATTAGCAATCACCCAAGTCCCCTGCAACCTCCATGGCCAACACTAATTTTTCTGTTTCTATGGATTTGCCTGTTACGGATATTTTATATAAATAGTATCTTATAACATGTGGTATTTTGTGACTGGCTTCTTTCGTTTAACATAATTTTTTTAATGTCATAGCATGTGACAGTACCTTATTTTCTTGCAGTATATTTTGCTGTTGCAATTATGGAGCAAAGAAGTAGATATTCTCTCATCAACAAAATTATGAGCTGTCAGAGTTTTAGAAAATATCATGCTTTAATGATGCAAGAGTAGGAAGAACTAGGAAGTAGCCATTTATTAGGGAGATACTCGAAATCTGGAATCAGTGTTTACAGGACCGATAAGTTCTGTGTTCATATGTCTTTCAAGAGTATTGTCTTTTACTGTCAAAACCAGAAATGTGTGGAATTAAAATCTGTGTTTTCCATGTTTTAGTTCTTACTGAAATTTTTAATGTAATTTTCTATTCTCCCTTTATTCTTCTCTAAAATAAGCATAAAGTGACTTGAAAATATAAAAAAAATTTAAAAGGATTGCTTCAAATGTCCCTATTTCCATTCACAGATAGTTAGAAGGTAGCAGAAGAGATGAGGAAAGAAGGAATTAGGAATTACATGGCATTATTTGCCATGGAATTGACTGTCTTGCAACTCAATCACTTACAATCTGATTTCCACAGTGGTGGGACTTCGCCTCTTTTCTGGCAGTTTCTTCCTGCCCTCCTAAAATTTACCCAGCCTTCGCTCACTATACCTTGTGTCTTCTCTCATCCTCCAAGCGTAAAACTTAGGGGTGTTGGGATCTTCCGTGATGTTTTTTACACCTGGACTTCTTGGTGCACAGCACTGAGAAGTGAGTATCCAGTTCTTAAACCTGTGGGGAACAGCTCGCCTCCATCCACAGAACACAGGGGGATCGTGCATCTAAGGAAATGATTGTCTTTTCCATTTCTTGTGCACAAATAAATCAGAGATATTTTGGTATTGGTTACTTAATTGTCTTTGTTTATGGACAAATAAATTATAGTTATTATTTTTCTTTTATGAAAAAAATAAAAGGATTACTTAGACCCAGATGGTAAGTAAGGAGAACTGATTATCCTTATAAACTGAGAATTAAATTGACTGCTGATGGAAGTATCTGTGATATAATTTTTGTTGGGACCGAATATGTTGAAGCCTATCAGAACAATAATCATATTTTTAAGATTTTGAAATAGGGTACCACATATATTAATTATTACTTAAAACTGAATTTTACTAATAAGAAAGGAACATTCTGCTGAGTTGGCATTAATACGCCTCTTCTTAAGATCATTTTAGAAAGACTTGTACCTCCTGGTTTCATGCAGGGGATTGGATTCCCTGCCCTTAGTGCTTTATATAGGGAAGTGACTTCAGTTTGTCTCTGCTCTGCCTTTCCATTTGATTTCTGCTCTGGGAAGATGTTCATCTCAATTCTGAGCCTGACTAATCTTATGGGTTTTCTCACATAATATTTTTTGATGTGTTTGAAGCTGAAAAGATGTGATTAAGGATGAAATTCTGGAGCCATGTTGGCTATAGAATGTTTAAAGCAAAAACAAAAAACTTAAGAAATACCTTCCTATGCTTAATATAAGTAAATGTGAGCTAAGGTATACACCAAATAATCATTTACCATAGACAAGCGTATCTATTGGACATATCAATAGAAAAAAAAATGATCTATCAACAGAGATATTGTTTATAGATTTTCATGTCATTTTTCTATACAGTAAAATGTAAGGAAAAAGTCATAATTCATGTTAAAGAATTGTGAGGAGGAAGAAGGGAGAAGAAAACTATTTGATTTGATGGTGATAGGTATGCTATGTCTTGGTACAGAGACTAGAGAAAGATATGAATACTTTACATATTCAAGGTAATTTTGAGCCAAAGAGAAATTTCTATCTAGGACAATATCACATATATATATATATATATTTTTTTTTTCCCCCACTTAATTATACAGAGTCAGTTTACTTTTTTATAAATAGACATTATTTAGAAGCTTGTTTTCACCACTATAGAATTCTTAAATAAGCGTTTAAATCTCCAGGCTCTTCTTCTTTTTTTTTCCCCCAAATACTTTTATTTTATTTTTTCAGTGTTACAAGATTCATTGTTCATGTACCACACCCAGTGCTCCATGCAATATGTGCCCTCCTCAATACCTACCACCAGGCTCGGGGGGGGGGGGGGGGGGGGGGGGGGGGG
>CM052886.1:76811466-76896252 GCA_028534135.1 Potos flavus | reverse complement strand
CGAATATCTTCTCCCATTCCGTGGGTTGTCTGTTTGTTTTGTTGACTGTTTCCTTTGCTGTACAGAAGCTTTTTATCTTGATAAAGTCCCAAAAGTTTCTTCTTCTTTTGAAATAGGCTAAACTGTCACACTTGAGAGACCAGTCAGTACAACCAGAAACTGTGAAGAGAGTAATCAATAGCTGCTGAGGTTAGTCTCTGTAGAGTCTAAAGTTTGACTTCTCTATTCTTCTCAGTAAAACCAGTGTTAGAAAATATCACTCCGGATAGCGCTTGAAGTTACTGTTGGGGTTTGTTGTTGTTTTTTTTTTTCATTTATTTTCAAGATGTCCTATTTTTTTAAAGAGAAAATTAAGAGAATTAAAAGGAAAAAAAACTTTCATTGTTATATTTTGGGTATATCTGTCTGAAAAGGGACATTTTGTAACTTCATAAAGATTTCATTTTAGAAGTTAAATTAGTTTTAAAAAATTTCCTAACGCTTTTATAACCTTTGAAGTATAATATGTAGATCTTAAGTTTACAGCTTAAAAATTTATATACTTGTGTAACCAGTGCACAGATCACTGTACAAAAACATTTCTAATATTTCTGCACTCTTTTGGTCCTCCTAATCAGCACTTTCCCAAAGTTAATCACTATTCAGATTTTTGAATATAGGTAAGTTTTGTCCACTTTTGTATTTCATGTAAATGAAATCATAAAGTGTGTACTCTTTCTATGTCTGATTTCTTTAGATTATCATTGTGCCTCTGAGATTCATCCATGTTATTATGGGTTCTTTTCTTATTGCCAAGTACTTTTCTGTTGTCCGCATTTGCCATACTTAATTTTTCCATTCTACTGATGGTTGACATGAGTAGTTTTTGGTTTAGGACTTTGATAAATAAAGCTGCTATGAGCATTCTTGTACATGCCTTTTGGTAACACATACACACAACTTACTGGGTGTATACCTGAGTGGAAATGCTGGATCATAGGGTATGTATATGTCCAGTTAAGTTTTCCAGAGTGATGTATCAGTGTATATTCTCTTCAGTATTGTATAATAATTACGATTGCTTTGCATGTTTTACAAAACTTGGTATGTATTGTCACTTAAAAAAAGAATCTGATGGATATAGAAACTAGTAGGTTTATTATTGGTGCTAATTAAGTATATAGAATGTCCTGGCAGTTGAAAGCTTGTGTTTAAATTAGTAAACCATTTAAGTAGCTTGAGACAATTGTGACTAATACATGAAAGTCCTTCCACCCAAGACTGCTCTCTTCTTACTGTTTTACTTCATTTAAAAAAGAAAGAATTGAGGAGTTAAAATAAGAATTACTGTCTTACAGAAAGCCATAACAAGATGATAGTGACCTTATTTTGTTAGTTAAATAACTGTATACTAAAATGCCCTCAAGCCTAAAAGAAAAAGGAACCAGCCAAAGTTATAATAGCTTTTTAATACTCATTATTAAAGCAACTGTGATAAGGAGTGTATAAGTTGTGGCAGAAAACCATATTTTAGGTTCTATTACAGACTTACAGTAAATTGGAAACATTTTTTCCTTCATGGAATTTCTGAAATGTTTTTGCAATCATTTAAAGCTTTATTGCACGTGGGGTAATAAAAAGGGAAGAAATCCAATTACTTTATGTGCAAAGCTTTCATTTCCTATTTAATGAAAGAAAAGAAGACTTTTGTTCAGTAAGCATGCAAGCTTTACAGTTCCTTACAGTAAATTAGAAATGTCCTTAAATAGAAAATAAGAAAAATATTTCCTTGGTAAATGCTTTAATGAAAAATAGTTTTACTAAGTTTAAGCCTTTACTTAAGAATGTTACAGCCAAGGTGAAAGGGTTCAGTAATTAGATTTGATTGGTCATGAAGGTAATAAAAATAGGAAGTGCTTAGTTGATGTTTAACTATCGCAGGCATTGTTCTGAGCCCTTTATGTATATTATTTCATGGGCTTCACCACAACTCAATGAAATTGATACTATACTATTCTCATTTACTGATGAGAATCTTGAGAGATTTGGTAATTTATTTATGGTCACACAGCTTTTGAGTAGCCAAGCCAAGATTTGAATCTGTACATTCTGCCTTTAGTATATGTGCTCTTAATGAATATGCTATATTACTATTATAGGCTAAAAGTGGAGATAGAAAGAAGGGGTTAACTAAGTTTCTACAGATGCCAAGCATTGTGTTGAGCATTTTATGTACTAATTAATTCTCACAGTAACAGTCCAGTCATGTTCGTTTAATTGTGATTTGCTCTTGGGATATTGTGATTTCTTGATATTGTCTCCTTGCTCTCCATCTGGCAACCTGATAGGTTAGGAGCCAGTCTACCTGATAGAGCTCATTTCTGCAACCTGATAGGTTAGGAGCCAGTCTACCTGATAGAGCTCATTTCTAAGAGCCTCCAGGAACAAAGATGTTAGGTCCCATCTGTGCTAGCTTTCTCCAGAACCATCAGTCTTCTGTGTCTTTGCCTGGGTGTTCTAAGTTAAATATGCATTTATTGAGCATCTTTTATGCAATGAGGCCTATTCTAGCATTGGAGGTACAAAGGTGACATCAGGAAAAAAATATATATCCTTTAGGAGCTTATAGTTTGGGGGAAAGACAAGGGGCAGAGAGAGAAGAGAGGAAGCCTTTGTCTCCTACCTGTGGTCTCTCCCCAAGCCCTCCCTCTGTTCTTTTCCTCCATAAAAACTAGTCAGAATCTGCAAGCAGGGGTGTAAGCTTCATTGTATAAGTTCCTTGACCTCAGTCTTTCCCTTTTCTAGGCCCATGGTGATTCCTAGTATTCCTTAAAGGGAGAAAAGGAGGAAGGGGTGTTTCTAGATATAAGCATATTTTATTTTCTGGTTCATCTGGTTTTAGTTGAAATTTCAGTGATATTTTCATATCATCCCTCTTTTGTGATGTTTTGACATGCACACTAGTTATTGTATGTAGAAAGTCCTTATTGAAAAATTTTCCCTATCTGGTCACTGCAGTTAAGTCATAATATGGAAAGATTTCAGGTAGATGATGTTGTTGGAAAACTGCTTTAATTATGTACAAAGCCACTGTCAAATGAGGATTCGATAAAGGTAAACTGGTTAACAATCAAAGAGGAGAAAATTACTGAAGATGTGCCTCAAAATAGAATTATTTAAATAGTCCTCCTGACTTCACAAATTCCTCAGTCTCATTCTACTCACTTCCTTGTGACTGCCCTACTCTTCCCTTAGGGGTACTTTTGTTTGGCAAGTACTGAGTCAGATCAATTATTGTCCCATTCTTTGCCCTCCATCAAGTAGAAACTACCTGCTGACTGGTCTCAGTTTCAGTTCATGGGTACAAATCTCGAATGGGTATTGAATGTTACCTTGCAGTTCAATTCTTCTTTCCTTTTTCCTAGTATGTTTGCTTTCTAGTTTTCCAGAGTTCCTTTGTGCTTTCTCTTCTCTCTATAAACGTAATACACGGTCCATTTCGGTAATGTTTTTGTTTCATGTTTGATCAAGAGAATAGCAGTCATACAGGAAGTTCATTTTCTCACCCCCAAAACAGATAGCCCATATCTGTGCCCTGACTTCTCTTCATGAAATGGACAGGTCTTGCCCTTATGGAGACCAGCTGCTCCTACTGGGGTAGATATTTTACCTCACAACTTCATTCTTTATTTCTCCCCTTGCTTTATCATTTTTTCCCCTTCTTAACTGTATCTTATTATCTCTAATTATTATTGCCTCTGTCTACACAACCATTTTTGAACGAGTCATCTTTGGTCATTGTTTATATATTCTTACTCAGGGATTTCTTCTCCTTGCATTCTATTCCAGTTTCTGTTGTCTCTCCTGACACTCCCCCAATTAAAGTCACCAGTAACCTTCATGTTGTCAAATCCAGTGGATTTTTCTCTTATCTTTCTTCTCATCAGTTTTCTATACATATGGCCACTTCCTCTTTCTTGAAGCACTTTCTTGTCTTGGTTTCCATGAACTCCGTTCTCTTGGTTTTATTCTCACTTCATTGCCTGTTCCTTCTAAGTATCCTCTATTGGCTTTGTCTCCTTTGCTAGGCCCCGAAGTGTAAGTCCCTAGTTTATTGCTGGGCTCCCTTCTTTTGTACTTTCTCTGCCCTCAATCAGTCCCATAGTTTTAATGATCAAGGACACCCTGTATCTCTAGGCTTGACCCAGCTTCAGAACTCTAGGCTTGTTTATTCAGCATCCTTCCTGTCATCCCTATGTAACAGATGTGTTAGACTGGCCATGACCAAAACAGATTTCTTGATCCTCTATCTGCTGCCTCCCTATCTCAAGAAACCACATCACTAGTCAACTCACTGAGTTGTTTTAAGGCAGAAATCTGCATTGACTTGGTTTCTTCTTTCCCTCACTACCTCTGGCACATCACTTCCAGCAGCAAATCCTAGTAATTATACCTCTCTCCATCTTCAGTTGCTATCCATCAAGCCACCATTATCTTTCCTCTGCAATATTGTCCTAAATATTTTCTCTTTTTCTCTGATTTGTCTTTTTGAAAGTAAATCAGATCATGTCACTTTCTTGCTTCACACCTTCCAGTGACTTTCTATTGCATTTAGAATGACATCAAGTTCTATAGACCTTGTTGAATAGTCATACAGTGAAGCCTTAGGCCCCTCTCTGTGTCTCTGGGTTTACATCTTTCTACTCTCTCCCTTATTTATTTTGCTCTAGCCATCTCTTTTTTTTTTTTCTTTTTGTTCCCAGAACTTATCAGACTTACTGTGACCTGAAGACCTTTGCACTATTTGCCCTGCCTACAGTGCTCTTTGCAAGAGTGTCTTCTTTGTTCTTGTCTTCAGAATTCACTTTAAGTAGTACCAGAGAGAGACCTGCCCTGCACATCTGATTCAGGGTAGGCTGCAGTCGTTCTTCATTACAACACCCTATTTTAAGTTACCCTGTGGCACTTAACACTATTTTATTTGTGCTTATATGTTTTATTGTCTGTTTCTCCACTTTGCACCCCCTCTCCACTTCCCCAAAATGCCAAGTATAGAATGTCGGTGCCTGGAACGTTGCTGAGCACATAGAGGTTTAATTATAAAATAAATGACTGTCAGTAGACTGTCAGTAAGTAGCCCTTGTAGAAAATGATGATTGGCAAAAATGATCCTCTTTATGATTGTGCTGTTGGGAAACTTGAACATTAAGACTGGCATAATTTAGAAGAGGCGCAACAGCACCCATACTTACATACTTTTGTAATGTTGGTGAGGTCTGGAGCTGATGGCCAAGAAACAATTCTTGAGATGTCTTTGATGCAAAAAGGTGATTCTTTTAAAGCACAGCAACAGGACCCATGGGCAGAAAGCTGCTGCACTGGAGTTGAGAGGAATGACTTATTATATATTTGGGAGTTGGAGGAGGTAAGGACAAAGGGGAGTGTCCAAAAGGACTTTCATATGCTAAAGAAGATCAGGAACTGGAGGCCTGGCCTTTGTCAAGGTACAGTTGTTATTCCTTCTAGTAAGGCATTTAACCGAAGACAGTTGGGAGCTTCCTGGAGGAATGTTCTACTCTGCTTATCTCAGGTCCTTGTCAATGGGCTGCAGATCAGAAATTTAATTTTGTTTACTTTCCCTTCTGCTTCAGTTTCCCACATCACTCATGGGAGGGTAATGTTAGGGCTCCAGGAAATTGAGTTATGGGTCTCTGAAGTTAGGCTATTGATAAAGAATGCTTTTTATTGTAAATCACTAAGACATTTTTTAACCGAGGGGACTCATGCCCCGAAGTACTGGATCTCTCTAAGTGAACCATTTGTTTTTCCCTCCCTTAACTTTAGGGCAGCCAGGAATGTCTGAGGAATGTCACACAGGTCCCACCTGGGAGGAGGGGAGATTGCGTGGTGTCAGCTTATACTTGCCCTCAGCTTGCTTTCTGCTCCCTCATCATACTCATACATGCATTCATGTAGAGTGGAGATATTTAGGGCCCACATTAGACTTTATTTGTAGTCTCTTAATGTTTTAGAGCTGGTAAGGACATAAGCAGTCTAATCCAACCACCTTATTCTTCAGATGAAGAAATGGGAGCTGAGTGTGATTATACAGCCCATAAGTAATGCCATGATTCAAATCCCATACTGACCTGAATCTCTGCCAATGATAATGTTACCAGTGGGAGTCTGCCTTGTATGAATGGAGGTTTTTGTCCTTAGATTTCCCCACGAGATTTACATGGGGATTTGCGCTCTAAGGATGGCTCAATGGGTTAAGCATCTACCTTTTGCTCAGGTCAGGATATCTGAGTCCTGGGATCCAGCCCCACATTGGCTTCCTGCACAGCAAGGAGTCTGCTTCTCTCTTCTCTCTCTCTCCCTCTGCCCCTTCCCATTGCTCGTTGTCTCTCTCTCTCTCAAATAAATAAATAAAATAAAATAAAATAGGGGCGCCTGGGTGGCTCAGTGGGTTAAAGCCTCTGCCTTCAGCTCAGTTCATGATCTCGGGGTCTTGGGATTGAGCCCCGTGTTGGGCTCTCTGCTCAGCAGGGAGCCTGCTCCCCCCCCCCCCATTCTCTATGCCTGCCTCTCTGCCTACTTATGATCTCTCTGTTAAATGAAGGAATAAAATCTTTTAAAATAATAATAATGAATAAATAAAATAATAAAATAAAATAAAAAAAGAAAGAAAAGTAGCAAGCACAAAGCAGTTTATTAAAGCAAAAGTACAATTGGAAGGTGGGAGAGCAGGCAGATTCCCAGAGGTGGAACCAGCCCCTAGGTTGTTTTGGTATTGGATATGATTGGATCTTTCTGGGTTGGGAGAAGCAGCGACTTACACTGGGGTGGTCTCTAATGGAGGCCGCTTCCAGTCTTTTGGGGGAATTCCTCCCACTGGTTGGGAGGGGGAGTTTTGACCTGACTAGGTTTGTACCAGAGCCTCCTGGCTGCCTTTTGCGGGGGGGGGGGGGCTATATGTGCAACGCGAATGTATTATAATGAGTCTGGCTTTCTCTGGGGCAATGGTGGGAGAGGAGTACACTTGCTCAACACCTCTGGCATTGATCTGCACTTGATCTGTCCCACCCCAGGGTCTTGGAAGCCACCTGAAGTGGTTGTGCCAGCCGCCCCCCTTAATATATAGCATATTTATCACCATCCTTGCCTCCAGCTCCTATCTCTATCATTCCTTCTCAGGGACTTGGAACTCAGCCTTGGGGCATTCCTTCCACTGTTCCTTTTTAGCTCCTACCATCTAACAATAACTTTTTTTTAATAGCAATCTTTAATCAATAATGATGCACTAGGAACCAGCAGTAAGTCTGTGTATCCAATGATGGAAGCAGTCTTTTATCAGTTGGCTATTTGTGCTTACACAAATCCTGTAGGAAATACTCTGCAGCTTTCATTTTTGTCTTTGACTTTAGAAATTAAACGATTTTTCATACAAGTAATCTGTTCATTGGTTGTTGGTAAAATATCTGATAACTTGTGCGATGTGTTCAGTTGTCTTGAAAGTTTTTCCTTATCCTCTTCCCTATCTAGCATCACTAAGCTGAGGGCCCATAATTCTCTGGCAGAGCCAGAAGATATGAGTTTGGGGTTATTTACCTTTTCTTTAGTTTAAAAAGAAAACAAAAACTAGAAGTAAAGTATTGGAAGATAGCACTATATTATTCTGAAGTAGCCGCACTAAGTGCCAAAGAGAATTTCCATTGTTCAGAAGAGAAGGAGACTAGATTAGGTTGGAAGCTATAACGGGAGAGAAAGGAGATAGGTAATTAATAGTAGTAGTGTATGTAGTAGGTGTGATAGTGGTAGTTGTATCTATACTAGTAGTTCAGTACTTTAATACACTGTGCTTTATCTGAAAGAGCAGTCTCCAAACCCGTATATATTAACATGATTCTTAGACTGATTATCATTAACAAAAGTAAAAAATAAAAACATGGATTAACTATATGTGAGCTCCATAAATGGAAATTGTTATCGTGGTTGTATTGGTTGCGGTAACATCAAATTATACCTTTGGATGGAGTTCTTACCAAACTACTAGAATACATAAAACATGAATTTAGAGGGGCGCCTGGGTGGCTCATATGGTTGTGTCTGCCTTAGACTCACGTCATGATCTCCAGGTCCTGGTCTCGAGCTCCACATCAGGCTCTCAGTTCAGCAGGGAATCTGCTTCTCCTTCTCCCTCTGCCTCTCCCCCTGCTTGTGATCTCTCTCTCTCATAAATAAAATCTTTAAAACAAAACAAAAAAGACCCTCATGAATTTAGACATATTAATTATCAAATAATGTCTTACTAATAACTATTTAATAAAATAACATTCTGAAATAAAGTAGCTATAAATTATTAGTTCTGTTCTTTACTAACAATGATTTTATTTTATTATTAGATATTTTACTTTATTAAAACCAAGAGCTTTAAATAGATAAACATCCTCTGTGAGAATTAAGTGAATATTTTCTGACACTGAACTTCTGTTTTCACTGTAGACTTATTGCACCATATTAATGCAAACAGTGAAAGGATGAAATTCTCTATTAGGTTTCTTGTGATCTAGTAGTAAGTTGCTACACTTTAGCAACTTCCACTAGTTTACTTCCACAACTGTAGCTCTAAAGGAAACCTTGAAACAGTGTAAAATGTCTGATAAAGCAGGCTGACAGGGTATAGTAGCAGTCAGATATGTTTCTCAGGGCTGTGTTCTGATCATAGTACCTGATGATAAGATGGGATGTAAAGCCATCAGCTTCTGAGATAATGGGAAGGAAGGAAAGAGGGAAGAGTTTTAATCTGAAATGTTTATGTAGTTTTTTATTTTTATAGTTTACAGAGCACTGTTTTAGTATTTATTTTATTTTACCTTTACCTTTTATACACTTAGAGTTTTCATTTATGCAGTTTCGAGTTTCTCACCTTTATCATTTCCCTTCCCTCTGAAGAACTTTGAAATTTCTGGTAAGGCAAGTTTATTGACAACAAATTCCCTCCATTCTTGTTTGTCTAAGAAAATCTTTTGTGTCTCCTTTATTTTAGAAGGGTTATTTTGCAGACTACAGAATTCTAGGTTTGTGGGTTTTTTCCTTCCGTACTTTAAAATATTTGATTCCAATCTTTTCTTGCTTGCCTGGCTTCTGAGGAGAAGTTCAGTGTAATTTTTATCTTTGTTCCTCAATAGATAAATATTATTCATTCCCCCTTTGGCTTCCTTCATAAATTTTTCTTATTTTTTTTTAATTTAATTTAGTTAGATCACATATAGTGCAATATTGGTTTCTGGAGTAGAATCCAGTGATTCATCACTTGTATACAACACCCAGTGCTCATCACAGCACATGCCCTCTTTAATACCCATTACCCATCTAGCCCATCTCCTGTCTTTGTTTCCTTCTCTCATTTTTTTTTTTTTTACCCCTTCCCATATGTTCATCTGTTTTGTTCCTTAAATTCCACTTGTGAGTGAAATCATATTGTATTTGTCTTTCTTTGACTGACGTATTTCACTTAGCATAATACACTCTAGCTCCATCCATGTCGTTGCAAATAGCAAGATTTCATCCTTTTTAATGGCCGAGTAATATTCCTGCATGCGTGCGTGCATGCATGTGTGTGCGTACACCACATCTTTATGCATTCATCAATCAGTGACTTTTGGGTTCTCTCTGTAGTTTGGCTGTTGTTGATAATACTGCTGTAAACATCTAGGTGCATGTACCTCTTCAAGTCTGTATTTTTATATACTTTGGGTAAATACCCAGTAGTGCAATTGCTGGATGATAGGGTAGTTCCATTTTTAACTTTCTAAAGGAACCTCCATTCTGTTCTCCAGAGTGGTTGCACCAGTTTGCATTCCTACCAACACCTGTTGTTTCTTGTAAGAGGGCTCCCCTTTCTCCACATCCTCACCAACACCAGTTGTTTCTTGTATTATTAATTCTAGCCATTCTGACAGGTGTGAGGTGGGTATCTAATCATGATTTTAATTTGTATTTCCCTGATGATGAGTGATGTTGAGAATCTTTTCATGTGTCTGTTAGCCATCTGGATGTCTTCTTTTGAAAAGTGTCTATTCCTGTCTTCTCATTTTTTAGCTGGATTGTTTTTTGGGTATCGAATTTGATAAGTTCTTTCTAGATTTTGGATACTAACCCTTTATCAGATATATCATTTTGCATATATCTTCTCCCATTTCATAGGTTGCTTTTCAGTTTTGTTGATTATTTCCTTTACTGTTCAGAAGCTTTTTATCTTGATGAAGTCCCAATAATTCATTTTTGCTTTTGTTTCCCTTAACTCTGGCAATGTATCTAATAAGAATTGGCTGTGGCTGAGATCAAAGAGGTTGCTGCCTGTGTTCTCCTCTATGATTTTGATGGTTTCCTGCCTCACATTTAGGTCTCTTTAGGTCAAAATTCCATTTTGAATTTATTTTTGTATATGGTGTAAGAAAGTGGTTCAGTTTCATCCTTCTGCATGTTGCTATCCAGTTTTCCCAACACCATTAGCTGAAAAGTCTCTTTTACATTGGATATTCTCCTGCTTTGTCAAAGATTAGTTGACTGGTGTGGGTCCACTTTTGAGTTCTCTGTTCTGTTCCATTGATTTATGTGTCAGTTTTTGTGCCAGTACCATATTGTCTTGATGACTACGACTTGGTAATATAGCTTGAAATCCAGAATTTTGATGCCTCCAGTTTTGTTTTCTTTTTCAACATTCTTCTGACTAGTAGGTATCTTTTGTGGTTCCATACAGATTTTAAGATTGTTTATTCTAGCTATGTGAAAAATGGTGGCTTTTTGATAGGGATTGCATTAAATGTGTAGATTGCTTTGGGTAGTATAGACATTTTAACAATATTGGTTCTTCCAATCTGTGAGCATAGAATGCCTTTCCATTTCTTTGTGTCCTCCTCAGTTTCTTTAATAAGTGTTCTACAGTTTTCAAAGTACAGATCTTTTACCTCTTTTTTTTAAAAGATTTATTTATTTATTAGAGAGAGAGAGAGCAGCATGGGAGTGGAAGGGCAGAGGGGGAGGGAGAGAGACTCTCAGGAAGACTCCCCTCTAAGTGCAGAGCTCAATGAAGGTCTTGATCTCATGACCTGAGCCGAAATCAAGAGTCAGAAGCTTAACCATCTGTGCCACCCTGGTGCTGTACATCCTTTACCTCTTTAGTTAGGTTTATTCCCAGGTATGTTATTGTTTTTGGTGCAGTTGCAAATAGGATCAGTTCCTTGTGTCATTTTCTACTGTTTTGTTATTGGTGTATAGAAATGCAGCAGATTTCTGCACATTGATTTTATAGCCTGCAACTTTGCTGAATTCATGTATTAGTTCTAGCAATTTTTTGGTGGAGTCTTTTGGGTTTTCTACATTGAGGATATTGTCATCTGCAAATAGTTAAAGTTTGACTTCTTCCTTGCTGATTTGGATGCCTTTTATTTCTTTTTGTTGTCTGATTGCTGAGACTAGGACTTCCAGTACTATGTTAAATAGTAATGGTGTGAATGGATATCCTTGTCTTGTTCCTGACCATTGGGAAAAGGCTCTCACCTTTTTCCCCATTGAGGATATTAGCTGTGGGTCTTTCGTGTATGGTTTTTATGATGTATGTTGAGGTACGGTCCCTCTATCCCTTCTTCGTTGAGGGCTTTTATCAAGAATGGATGCTATACTTTGTCAGATGATTTTTCCGCATCTATTGAGAGGAGCATATGGTTCTTATCCTTTCTTTTATTAATGTGGTATATCACATTGATTGATTTGCACATATTGAATCACCCTTGCAGCCCAGAAGTAAACCCCACTTGATCATGGTGAATAATTCTTGTAATGCCCTGTTGGATTCGATTTGTTATTGTCTTGTTGAGAATTTTTGCATCCATGTTCATTAGGGATGTTGGCCTGTAATTTCATTTTTAGTGGAGTCTTTGTCTCATTTTAGAATCAAGGTAATGCTGGCCTTGTGGAATGAGTTTGGGCATTTTCCTTCCATTTCTGTTTTTTTGGAACAGTTTGAGAAGACTAAGTATTAACTCTCTTTAAATGTCTTATAGAATTCCCCTGGGAAGCCATCTGGCCCAAGACTTGTTTATTGGGAAATTTTTGATTACTGATTGAATTTCTTTGATGGTTATGGGTCTATTCAAATTTTACATTTCTTCTTTCAGTTTTGGTAGTTTGTAAGTTTCTGGGAATTCAGCCATGTCTTCCAGATTGCCCAGTTTGTTGGCATGTAATTTTTCATAGTATTCTCATAAATGTTTGTATTTCTGTGGTGCTGGTTGTGATCTCTCTCTTTCATTCATGATTTTATCTATTTGGATCCTTTCTCTCTTCTTTTTGATAAGTCTGGCTAGGGTTTTATCAATTTTATTAATTCTTTAGAAGAACCAGCTCTTGGTTTCATCGATCTGTTCTACTGGGATTTTGTTTGTTTGTTTCTGTATCATTTATTTCTGCTCTAATCTTTATTATTTCCTTTCTTCTGCTGGTTTTCGGCTTTATATGCTGTTCCTTTTCTAGCTCCTGTAGGTGTAAGGTTAGGTTGTATATTTGAGAGTTTTTCTTGCTTCTTGAGGTAGTATACAGCCTGTATTGCTATATACGTCCCTCTTAGGACTGCCTTTGCTGTAATCCCAAAGGTTTTGGACTGTCATGTTTTCTTTCTCCCTCCCTCCCTCTCTTTCTCTTTCTTTCTAGATTTTACTTATTTATTTGACAGAGAGAGAGAGGGAGAAAGCACAAGCAGGGGAAGTGGCAGGCAGAGGGAGAAAGAGAAGCAGACTCCCTGCTGAGCTGAGCAGAGAGCCCAATGTGGGGCTTGATCACAGGATCCTGGGATCAGGACCTGACCCAAAAGCAGGCATTTAACGGAGTGATCCACCCACGCACCCCTGGACTGTCATGTTTTCATGTTCATTTGCTTCCATGTACTTTTTTATTTTTATTTTTTTTAATTTCCAGGTTGACCCATTCATTCTTTAGTTGGATGTTCTTTAACCTCCATATATTTGTGGTCTTTCCAAATTTTTTCTTGTGGTTGACTTCAAGTTTCATAGTGTTGTGGTCTGAAAATATGCATGGTATGATCTCAATCTTTTTATTCTTGTTGAGGGCCAATTTGTGACCTAGTATGTGATATATTCTGGAGAATGTTCCATGTGCACTCGAAAAGAATGTGTATTCTGCTGCTTTAGGATGAAATGTTCTGAATATATCTCCTAAGTCCACCTGGTTCAGTGTGTCTTTCAAAATCATTGTTTCCTTGTTGATTTTCTGCTTCAGTAATCTGTCCATTGCTGTAAATGGGGTGTTAAAGTCCCCCGCTGTTATTGTTTTCTTATCTATGAGTTTATGTTTATTATTAATTGATTTATATATTTGGGTGCTCCCAAGTTGGGGGCATAAATATTTACAATTGTTAAATCTTACTGATGGATAGACCCCTTAATTTTTATAATGCCCTTCTTCATCCCTTGTCATAGTCTTTGTTTTAAAATTGAATTTGTCTGATAAAAGTATGACTCCTCTGGCTTTCTTTTGACCACCATTAGCATGATAGATGATTCTCTATCACCACACTCAATATGTAGGTGTCTCTAGGTCTAAAATGAGCCTCTTGTAGGCAGCATATAGATCATATAGATGGATCTTATTTTGTATCCATTCGGACACCCTGTGTCTTTTGATTGGAGCATTTAGTCCATTTACATTCAGAATGATTATTAAAAGATACAGATTTAGTGTCATTGTGTTACCTGTATATTTAGTGTTTTTGGTGATGTTCTCTGGTCCTTTCTAGTCTTTGTTGCTTTGGGTCTTTATTTCTTCATTCAAAGGGTCCCCCTTAAAATTTCTTGTAGGCCTGGTTTAGTGGTCTTGAACTTTAGTTTTTATTTGGGAAACTCTTCCTTTCTCCCATCTATTCCGAATATTGACCTTGCTGCATATTTTTGCCATTCAGCATGTTGAATATTTCCTGCCACTTTCTTCTGACCTGCCAAGTTTGAATATTTCCTGCCACTTTCTTCTGACCTGCCAAGTTTCTGTGGACAGATCTGCTGCAACCTGATCTGTCTTCCTGTAGGTTAAGGACCTTTTTTCCCTTGCTGCTTTCAGGATTCTTTCCTTGTCTGTATATTTTGTGAATTTGACTATGATATGCCATGGCAATGGTCAGCTTTTGTTGAATTTAATAGGAGTTTTCTGTGCTTCTTGGATTTTGATGTCTGTGTCCCTCCTCAGATTATGGAAGTTTGCAGCTATAATTTACTCAAATAAACCTTCTTCCCTTTTTCTCTCTCTTCATCTTCTGGGACACCTATGATATGAGTGTTAGTCCATTTTAATAAGTCGCTGAGTTCCCTAACTTTCTCTTCCTAATCCATTAACTTTGTTTCCCTCTTCTTTTCAGCTTCATTATTTTCCATAATTTTATTTTTTTAATTTTTTTTAAGAGAGAGAGAGCATGGGTTGGGGGTGAGGGGAGAAGGGTAAGAGGGAGAGTGAGAGAATATTAAACAGGCTCCACATTGGGCTCCAATACGGGGTTCAATCTCATGACCCTGAGATTGGTGACCTTCGCCGAAATCAAGTCTGATACTTAACCAACTAAAGCCACCCAGGTGCTCCCATATTTTTATCTTCTGTATCACTGATTTGTTCCTCTGCTTTGTCCATCCTCATTTTTATGGCATCCATTCAGGCTTGCATCTACGTTATAGCATTTTCAATTTCGGCCTGACTAGATTTTAGTTCTGCGGTAAGGGATTCTCTAGTGTCTTCTATGATTTTTTTCAAGCCCAGTTGTTATCTTCATAATTGTAGCTTTGAATTCTAGTTCAAACATCTTATATCTGTAGTGATTAAGTCTCTGGCTGTCATTTCTTCCTCTTATTTCTTTTGGGTTGAATTCCATCTTGTCATTTTGGAGGGGAAAAAAGCAAAATAAATATGTAAAAATTAAAAATAATTTTTAAATAAAATAAAATACATAAGGAAGCTAGATCCTAGATGTGTTTTTGTCTGCTTTTTATGAGAAGCTTGATAGAGAAAAGGTAGAACACAAAGGAAAAAATTTAAAATTAAAAAAAATTTTAAAAAATTTAAAAAGATAAAAATATTTAAAAATTGCCTTTTCTGTATCCACAAAAAAACAAAACAAACGAAAAACCCCAAAGGATACTAGATCCTGTTTCTCCTAGAGCTGAAGCTTTGTAGCACTGGATGATCATTAAACTTGGTGTGGGTGAGGAGTTTGTGCTGCTCCTCTAGGGGAGGGTTCTACTGCTCCAGTTCTTAGGTGGAATTGCCCTATTGAAGATGTGCCTGCAGAGCACAGTGGGGCTGGGCTTGGTGTAGTGGCATTGTTTAGCTCACTGAGATGGATCAAGGTGGTAGGTTTTGGGAGAAAATGCCTTCCCCAGGTTGTCTCCAGAGCAGGAAATGTATGCCACCCCTCTTCAGTACAATCACAGACGGGCAAACAACGACCCCTCCTATGTCCCTGGTTTCTCTCAGATCTGTGCTTTCATCCTTTCTGTGTCTTAGCTTTCTGCCTGCCCAGTGGCACAGCACTCCTGTTTTATATCAGGCGCAGGTGAATTTCAAAACCGCACATTTCAAAGATCCTGCTTTGGGGACCTGCATTTATCCTCTGAGATAGGGTCTCCCTGCACCGTATCTGGTGCCAGCATATCCCAGAAGACAGTCATGTGACTGCATCTTGGTTGAAAGTTTATGGTAAATCACAACGTATAGCTGGTGGCAGGGTTTGCTGCCCTCCGCAGGTGTCTTTGTTCCTATACTGGTGAGTGGGATAGGTTATGGTATCTGCAGGGTCCTTTGCTCCTGCAGAGGCTGGATCACGTTTACCAAATGAACTCCAAGCAGGGGAGCCGCTTCTCCCTGTGTGATCCTGGGAATCCTTAGGTTGCCTGCCGCTGGGGTTCCACCCTACTCTCCCACTGGAGCACCACTCAACTTCCCTGGTATGAACCTGGCAATGTCGCAGACCTCTGAAACTTCAGACTCTGTGCTCCCCTATTTATAGAAAACTGGCAGTATTGTAGCCCTCTTTTTTTCCCTGTAAGTGGTTTTCGGGACTAGTTTTCTTTTGCAGTCCCTTGTGCCTCCCCCGCTTTCTCTCTGTCTTCTTTCTCACTGCTCCCTCTGGATCAGGGCTCCTCCTTCTGGGGAGCACCCATAGCCCTTTTCTCTCACAAATTAACTCTCTGCAGTTCCTACCTTCCATTGGTCATTTTTCCAGTTTGTAGATGTGCAGCTTTGTTCTCTAAGACTTCAGATCGATTTCTTGGTGTTCAGAATGATTTGATATTTATCTAGTTGTGTTTGAGGGAGGAGGTAAACTTAGGATCATCCTACTCCTCCTCCATCTTACTTCTCTCAGAATTTTTTCTTTATCTTTTATTTTCTGTAGTTTGAAAATTCTGTGATAGGTAGAGGATTTGTGGTTTAGTATTCAATATTAATTTGGGTAGATTCTCAGTCATTATGGCTTCATGAGATATTTCTTCTGTTCCTTTTTCTCTTTAAAGCTTCCCCTTTTCATACCCCCCAAAACATGTATATTATACCTTTTATATTTGTCCCATTTGGATATTGTTTCTTTTTTCTTTTTCAGTCTGTTTTTCTTTGTTTTTCCATTTTGGAAATTTCTACTGACATATCCTTAAGCTCAGAGATTCTTTCCTCAGCCATTTCTAGTCTACAAATTAGTCCATCAGAGGCATTATTCATTTATGTTACAGCATTTTTGATCTATAGTGTTGATTCTTGGAATTTCCACTTCTCTGCTTACATTATCCATCTGTTCTTGCATGTTGTCTACTTTTTCTGTTAAAGCCCATATCATATTAATCATAGTTGTTTTAAATTCAGTCTGATAATTCCAACATCTCTGCTATATCTGAGTCTGGTTCTGATGCTTGGTCTCTGTCTTTTCAAGCTGTTCCTTTTTGTTTGCCTTGTAATTTTTTTGTTGAAAGCTAAGTATAATGTACGTACGGGGTGAAAGGAACTCTGGTAAATAGGGCTTTAGTAATTTGGTGGTGAAGTGTGCAAAGAAGAGAAGCATTCAGTAGTCCTGTGGTTAGGTCTTGTCTGTTAGTGAGCCTTTTGCCCTGGACAATGAACTTCTCAAGTGCTTCAAACTTCTCAGTGCCTCTTTTCCCCACCTTAGGTGGGACAGGATGGCTGGAGGGGGGCTGAAATTGAGTATTTTTCTTCCCCCAGGTAAGCTAGGTACTGCTAAAACTCCCAGTAGGTTGGGCTCTCTTTTCCTCACCCCACGACAAAACCAAAGGGAGTTTTTCTCCAGTCTTCACTAAGAGAACCTTGGTAATGCTTTTGAACGTAAAACTCACAAAAATGTGAGGGCCCCTCTGTGACAGGATCCTGCAGTTTTTGATGCTCAGGTTGAGAGTCTTCTCAGCACTTTATCAGTTACATACAATTTAGGTTTCTACCCTGGTGCTGGGTTTTTGCTCCAATAAATTGAAATTCTCTCTATTCTCCTTCTTTTTCTCCAGTTTTAGGGGCTGCTGTTTGCCCTGCGACATCACTTCTCTGTTGAATTTAAGAGGAGTTGTTAATTTTTCAGTTTGTTTAACTCTTACTTGTTAGGATGAAATAGTGACTTTCAAGCTGCTTATCTGCCAGACCAGAAACTGGAAGTATTGTTTTATTTACCTCAATTATTATTTTAGCAGTCATAAGGTCAGTATCACAGTTATTATTTTACTAATCAAAAACTAAGGCTCAGAGAAAGGGCCAGCTGCATAATCTGCAGAGCCTTGTTCAAAAAACAAGAGAAAAGTACCATTAAAGGTACTAAAATATAAAAGCTTTTTTTCTTTCTTGTACATTCTCTCAGCTGTCAGGGTGTCTTTTATATGCTACTTAATGTTGTTCGAAGTATGTGAGTTCAAGCCCCACGTTGGGGGGTTGAGTTTACCTTAAAAAAATAAAAAATAAAGTAATGTTCTAAGTATATAAAAATTAAAAATTTACGTAACATATATTTTATCATTCATCTTTATATTGTAACACAAGTTTTAACTGCAATTATAAGAGCATTTATTTACTTATTTTTAAAGATTTTATTTATTTGACAGAGAGAGAGATCACAAGTAGGCAGAGAGGCAGGCAGAGAGTGAGGGGGAAGCAGGCTCCCTGCTGAGCAGGGAGCACGAGAGAGATGCGGGGCTCTATCCCAGGACTCTGAGATCATGACCTAAGCCAAAGGCAGAGGCTTTAACCCACTGAGCCACCCAGGCGCCCCCTAAGAGCATTTAATTCATATGTGGAATCATCAGATTTACACACTATATTTCTAAGCTCATACATGCATGGGTATTTTGTTCTTACCAGAATAATGGAATACTGCACAAAACTAACTGTACTTTTTATTGCACATATTCCATCAACATTGTTTTTGATTAACTGATGAATAAGGAAGGACTGAAGGGAAAGGTACTATCCATTGTTCTGTCCTTCTCTCTCCTGTCATCATTTTCATTGTAAATGGTTGGCTGATACAGGGAAGTCACATGCGTAAGAAAGGATTAGGAGTTTTTGGTCTGTCTTGTTTCTTACGATACCACTGCCGCCTTCTGCTTTTAAGTTCTGATTGAAAGAGAAAGCATGGTCTCTTAGGGCTGTTGATACTCTGCTTACCCTGCTGTAGAACTAATATGCTTATCTTGTGCCCACTTGGATCCTTACACAGGAATTCTGTGCTCATGGAACATCATGACTCCTGTAAGCAAATGGAAAGCAAGGGCACATATTGCACATACCTTCTGTGCTTATGAAGCTTTGGTTTCATTGTCTCATTGGATTTGCAAATCAAGTTCAAAGATAAAATGAAGAAGTTCAGGTTGCAATAATTATTAAACCTTTTGTGGGATTCTGTGTGACTGCACAGGTTACTCCTACAAAGCTGACCCTGCTCAGAGATACTCTGACTTGTTCAAAGCCACACAACTGGGAAGTGTCCAAGCTAGGTTTAAACTTAGATGTTTGGCTAATGTTTTTCTAGCTTGCTTGCCTCCCTCCCTCTTCTCTCCCTCCTTCCTCCTTCTCTCTCTCCCTCTCTCTCTCTTTCTCTTTTTTTTCTGTATTTGTTATTATCTTTACAAATTCTTATGTTGAGGGCTGACTTTCAATGGATTGCTGCAAGGGAGCTTCTCAGCCACATAAAAAACCTTGACCCAGAAGCAGGTCATCTGTGAATAGTTTAGTTCCAGGTTCCCCACGAATGTGTGTTGTGTTGTGGGCAAGGGGGTGGCACCTTTCCAGCTGCACCCCATTTATTTTTTTTCTTTCAGTTATAGTTTGCTATTAAGTAGTAATTATAAAAAACTCTTTTTCTTTCTCTGTAAACCTCCAGACTACTATGTAAAGCAAGAATAAAATAGTAAGATGAATGTTAAAGACATAGGTATAGATACAGCCTACTTCTAGTATCGGAATTACTGACTTTCTTCCCAATCTTGCTAATTCACCACTGAGAGGCTGACTGAACATTTGGATGCAGTCCACAGTCTTACAGAACTTTAAAAGAGCGTTCTGCCCTCAAGGAGTTTACCGCTGCTAGAAGGAGAGGAACCGCTTTATACCGGAGTCCAGCTGTACTGTAGTACTGTCTTCAGGCAAAGGCTCTAAGTATAATTGTGATGAGTATTTCAAACTGGATACTTTTAAGAGTGAAACCAAGCACTATTAACAGTTAAGTTGGAATCACAGGCATTAACTGTAGGCATCCTGAGCAAACTGGGACATATAGTCACCTCCCTTTTAATGCATTATTCAGACACATGCTGAGCCTAAGCATGACATTCCTATAAGCTTCCAGAAGACTTTCTTTGTTTGTTTGTTTTTTTAACACCATCATTGCACTAATCCACTCTGAACCACAGTTATGATTGTGTCTGCTTGCTTGACTAGAATGTAAGTTTCTGGAGTTTAGGAACTAAGTCTTACTCATCTTTGTATCCCTAGTGCTTTATAGACCTGGCACATAACTGTAAAGGCTGCCACCACAATCACCACTGACTGCCATTTATGAAGTACACAGCTGTTATGTATCCCCCCACTATGAAAGCGACTCTGTATATTATTTTACTTAATTCTCACAAAAATCCTGCAAAGTATGCCTACCAATGTAGGCATTTGATGTTTGTGTTACATAATGGGAAACCTTGCAGACCTAATGTATAAAGCACTATATAGGTCATTCTTTGAGAAACTCTACAAACTGAGACAGGAACTAGATTAGAGATAGGCAAATGTCCAGATTCTTAGAAGGAAAATTTGCATGGGTTCTGAATGCTTGTATCATTGAGCTTGACATGAATTCTATGCAGAATTCAAATGGGACTTTTTTTTAAATGGCTTACTTCTTTTCCCAAAATGTTAACAGCAGTCACTAGGTGTTTATATGGGTTCCCTGGGAACAGCTCCTGTCAGACTAAGCTTATTTTTTGAGATTCTTTGATATCTTTCTGGTCAAGATGTAGACGGGTAGGCCTTATGTGCAGATTGTAGATAGATTGTGAACTGGATGAACAGCTATACCAGAGAAATCCAGTTAATAGAATTGATGTTAGTACCAAGGGAGTTTGCTGCATTCTTCAGGGCTCAATCCTGGACTTTGTTCTTTGAAGCATTTTTATTATCTGAGTACATCAACGTCTTATTGTTCAAATTTTCAAATACCCAACAAAGATTAGTTAAGACATTGCATGACAGAACAATTCCTCAAGAAGTCTTAAACACAAAAATTCCAACAAACTGGACAGAAGTAAAATTCCAAAATAAGTGCATCCAAACCTCAACTGCCCTAAATATAGTATCACAAGGGAAAATGTCAGGGAATTTTAGATGACCGAGGGCTTGATGTGAATTAGTGGTCTGCTGTGGCTGCTGAGAGGGTCAAGGCTCCACTTAATAATTTCTCACTTGTTTTCTGCATGGCTCTGTCATGAAGTATAGGGATAAATGAGTAGATGTTATAAGCTGCCTGAAGAGGAGACTTTCTAATATTTAGCATTGTCCAAATATGGAATATGCTGTATCACCATATCCAGTGATTCCATAATACTGGAAAATTTTCTTACGGAAAGACTGGCCATGTAAGAGATGTTACAGTGGTATTTTATGCATCACATAATGAATCGAGTAAGTGTCTTCTAAGGCTCCTTCCTGTTCTGAAATTTATATGTCTCATATTTCTCCCGCCCAGTAAAATATCGTTTGGGATTACAATGTCCCCAGGCTATATAAAGAGCCATTTACTGAAAAATATCTGTATGTTTGGGGAAATAAAATGTAGGTTACAGTTCTAAATTGAACCCTAAAAATACAACTTATTAAAGAATATTAAATTCAAAACCAGTACACTATGTATTGATAAGTTTAATGTGAAAAGGATTTATAAGTACTTTATAAAGAATAGTAAAGAAGAAAAAAGGAAACTTTAATAAGATTCAGAGTAAGTAAAACAAAATAAGATGTTGGAAATAAGTTATGTGCAGGATTATTTCTTACATAAAATAGTTTTAAACAAGGTTGTATATAATTTGGTTGTGACAGCATACACATACAAACACATATATAGTAATTATAACAATTATAACAACAATTATAACAATCAATATATCCTAGTGAATTAATAGTGAATTAAGACAGTGAATTTTATTAATGTATTGGTTTTAGACAATTGAGACTACTGGGTAAACAATAAAGATGATTCAGTCTTTGCAGTTTTCCTACTTTATGGTAGAATATATGATGAAGTACAACCCAATAGCCTTTGAGTAAATTGCCTTTCATAAATTTTTACTAAAAAATTCTGTAAAGGTGAAATCCTACTATAAAGATTTCAACATGTATCCAGATGAGAGTAGTATTCTGGTAATTGTATGTTATTGAGTGGCTTGTTAGAAATTATATTTCAGATTTCAAGTTGTAATGAGGGAGTAAATTAATGTTAATCTTCCTGTCCAGCAAAGTGTTGTATCTCCACTCTTGGCCTGAAGCAATGAAGAACTAGAGATTGGTGCCGAAACGAAAGCAGAGAACAGTTTTATTAAAGCAACAGTACACTCTCTAGGGGAGAGTGGGCAGGTTCTGCAAGGTGCAACCGGCCCTTAGGTAGTTTTGAGGTTGGATATGTATTGGGTTTTTCTGGACTGGGAAGACCTGTGACATGCAGTTGTGGGGGCTCGTGCTGAGGTCAGCTCCTTGACTGACACCTAAGATTATGTAACCACTTTCCTACTATGCATGCCCATTCCCATAATGTATCTGAAAAGCTCATAAGGGGGCTTTTAACTGCAAAACAAATGTATGTAAATGGCCATATAGCTAAAGGTCAAGCTGGGGACTGGATTATGCATGCACATTTTTAGGGACAGTTTCTCTAGGCTGTTAAATCCTGTTGTGAGGGGAACATGACCTGGTTTTCTTGATCGTAAAGGTGTTTCTTGGGGTGTTCCTTCCACTGTTCATCATCTAGTTTTTACTTCACACTCCATTGCTCTGATCATGTCACAAGACAACACACCCCTGTACTTACAATGGTAGTGATCATTTTCTTTCTCAGTACAATTCATATGCATGCATAACACACTTCCCTTAGGAGTAATGTCTTTGCTTTGGCTACCGTCTTTGAAAATTGGTGCCCTATCTAACTACTAGCTCTAGTTCGTTGTTCAGATCCTTCTACAGTGTGGCCCTAGCTTATTTTTTTAAATTTATCTGTTATTGTTTCTATACACTTAGACCCATAGGTTAGTCATATATATCCACTGTCTTTCTTGCTTTCCCATATTCCGTTTTCTTACTTGGTACTTTTAAAACCAACTTCTACCTATTGGACTCTTTCCTATCTTTCCTACAGAATTCAAAGTAAATATTACTGTCTTTTTAAAGTCTTAATCATCCAGTGACCACCATCATGGGTATAAGTTGGATCTTACATCTTTCATACGGTCTTTATACTCTACCTTGTCTGAAATTATTTGTGTACTTGCCTTGTCCTATCTGTCAGATTGTGGTTCCTTTCTTGCAGCTTCTCTTTGTGTCATTGGAAAAATAGTATCCTTGTAAGCATTGGGTAATTTTGAATCTAATTTGTGATAAATAGAAATTATTAAGGAAAAGACATCATAGTACTGGGAAAGGAGCCCTATCAGGAGAATAACGACTTTAGCCATTTATGTAGTCTTTGGACAAATCACATCACTTTAATACCCTTAATTTTAAAATGAGAGAGTTGAACATTTATTTTATATCCCTTCTGGTTGTATGATTCTATAAATATTAAAGGAAACTGATTATACATATAAACTAGTTAAGGCATATTTGAGATGTAGTCAGGTTTTTTTTTTTTTTTAAGATTTTATTTATTTGAGAGAGAGCGAGTGTGTGAGTAGGGGAGGGGCAGAGGGAAAGTGAGAATCCCAAGCAGACTCCCTGCTGAGCAAGGAGCCCCACAAGGGGCTCGATCTCACAACCCTGAGATCATGACCTGAACTGAAATCAAGAGTCGGATGCTTAATCAACCGAACCACCCAGGTGCCCTGAGATGTAGTCAGTTTTAAAAAAAAGTTTTTGATTACCACTAGCACTTAGAAAATTGTATAGCTTCCCTATTCTTATAATATGTATTAATGCTATTATCTATATTAATTGGTCAGCTTAAGCTTAGTGAATCACGTTTTAGGGGCTCAGCTGTTATTTCTGTTATTTAAAAGGTTGGTAAATGTAGGAGTTGGAAACAAAGTAGC
Organism: Potos flavus; assembly: GCA_028534135.1. NCBI lineage: Eukaryota > Metazoa > Chordata > Mammalia > Carnivora > Procyonidae > Potos > Potos flavus. Next base: position 76,872,445 of record CM052886.1, on the reverse strand, counting down.
ATTTTTATTCATTTATAATCTGTGGATAATAATTTGAGACATCTGCTCAGTATGTGTCTAAGGAACTTACAAAATTTCTTAATCTAAGTAGACCTGTAGTATTCTTGCTTGTTAGAAAACTGTGTCTAATAAATTAAAAATTACCTAATTTTATTCATTGACAGTTGACTGCATTCCTCACTTATTAAAAGGCAAATTACATAATGTTTTTAGTAGCAGGAGAATTTAAAGTGGAATGATTCTATACATACTGATTGACATATATAAGCTAAATGTGTAATGTCAAAGCGGTGACAGTTACATGAGGGAAAATGTGGTTGGGAAAATCTTGATTTACTATTATCACACTTTATTATATCCTTTCCCCCAAATCCCAAGAAGATGATAGCATTTTTATTCCAAAATCTTCTAAAATTTGGCTTCAAGAAATTACGTTATTTATATGAGAAGTACATTTCAGATATCTTTAATAATTTTATCTTGTTATTCTTTACAAAGCTCAACAGGATTGGTATGCTGTAGAACAAAAAGGCAAATAATAGTTTGTGTTTTAATACTTTGACTTAAGGTTTATTATCTTTATATCCTGAAAATATTTGACAAGTAGTACTTCGTAAGTGTTATATCTAAGTCTGGTAGAAATCAAATATGTTCTTAAAGATTTTTTTATTTTAGAAGAGATTGTCAGGAAGGCATAATCTACTACACATCTGTTTGTTAATCAAAATGTTTAACTGGAATATATTTTGGGACTCCACATACAGTTCTCTAACAATCTGGTGAGATATATATACATATATATACGTGTGTGTGTATGTATATATATATGTGTGTGTGTGTATACATATTTTTTTTTATATAAATAAGGAGTGAAAAATATGTTTTGCTGTAGAAACTAAGTGGACTTCAGAGTGGCATGAACGGTGTTTTCGAGATAAACCCAGGGTACTTCTGCTTCCTTCTTGATAAATCCAGTCTATTTAAAAGTGGTCTCATTGCACTCTTGCAGAGTTGAGTGCTTATACACTCAATAGAGACTGTCCAGGAAAAATGGAAGGAGGGAAGTTCTAGCATTTTAAGTATTTAGTTGGAATTGACTCCATGGTTACTATAGACTGTGCTTTCTTTGAAATTATTGTGCTATAAACAAAGTAAGTCTTACCTCTATTGGTGGTGAAAAATAAAAGAAAATGTGAACTGGATTATGTTAAACTTCTGAAAATTGTGTGTTGTTATAGGCTGATAACTCTGTATTTGAGAAGGTTATTAAAGATATGGATATCATGATATCCATGGTAGTAGATAATAAATAATTTTGAGGGAGATAGTTGTGGGTAAAAACAAGTTAAGAGTAAATACATGTTCTTAGAAATTATGTATCTGTATAGCTAACAAAAATGTACTCTCATAACAACTAAGTTACGAACTTTTTAGGTAGTTGTAGAAGAAATGATCTTGTAGGAATAGTTTGAGAAATGAATGTGAGTGAATGAATGTTTTATTTTCTTGGTCTAAGAGAGGTAGGCTATTATTTAATGGAATGTTATTCAGCTATAAGATAGAATGAAACCTTGCCATTTATGATAACTTGGATGAACCTCGAGGGTATTATGCCAAGAGTAATAAGTCAGACAGAGAAAGGCAACTGCCATATGATCTTACTTACATGTAGAATCTAAAAAAAAAAAAAAAAAAAAAACTCCAAACAAACAAAAACAAATGAAAAAAACAAGTTAATGGCTATAGAGAACAGATGGGTGTCGCCAGAGTCGGGTGGGGATGGGAGGTGGGCAAATGGGTGAAAGGGACTAAAAGGTACAAACTTCCAGTCATAACATGAATAATTCCTAGGGGTATAATGTACAGCATGGTAACTATAGTTAATAATACTGTCTTGTATATTTAAAATTTGCTAAGACTAGGTCTTAAAAGTTTTCACCATTAGAATGTGTGAAATTCACCAATAGAAATGTGTGGTGATGTTAACTACATTTACTGTGTGGTGATGATTTTACAATGTATGCAAATATGGAATCATGTTGTGCACGTGAAGCTAATATAACGTTATATGCCAATTATATCTACATAAAAAAAGTGAAAAGAGAGGTAGGCTTTCAAGTTGATAATCCAGTGGATGTGCCTCTTTTCATCCTGCCCTACAGAACATTTCTGTATGAGTGAGAAAAATAATTTAGAATGTATAACTGTGACTTGAGTTTCTGAGAACTAGAAGAACATTATATTTAAAAATGTAACTGATCATGTAGACTCTGGAGGAAAACCTATCAGGTAACATTTCATCAACATTTTCTTGGTGCAGACGTGTCTCCCATGTCAGCAATGTGGATGAGGGGAGTAACAGCGTGCTCATGAAGATTCTAAGGCCTCCTCGGCCTCTAGTTAACAGAGCACATTAACAGTAGCTAGCAAATAATATGAAATGGAGTTCTTTTAAAAAGTGTAATTTCATATAAAGGATTTAAATGATTAAGAACAATTACATTAAGTGTGTATATTTACTGTTTTGGGATCCTGATACATAAGTTTTGTCATTTCAAGTTCAGTGATCATGTTTATTTGTTTTTCATAAAGTAATAAATTCTTTGGGCTTCATCATACTATGCTTCATACACTTCATTACACTATATCAAAATATGCATAATTGGGGCTTAAAAGGCTTGTTCAATTTATTTAAGAAAAATTAATAAATCTGATTATTTCCTTTAAAGCTGCAGAAGAAAGAAGATCAGCAGTTGGAGCCCAAAAAAAGTACCAGCCCTAAAAAAGCTGCAGAGCCCACTGTTGATCTTTTAGGACTTGGTAAGTAACAAAAAATACAAGTCACCTTAAGAGTTATAAAATAATTGAAATCTTTACTTGAAATGAATATAGTGGCTTTATCATCAGTATGCCAAAAGATACCTGTTAACTGAATTTGAAAATGGTATGATTAGTGTGCTCAGTTCCCACAAAAAGGGAAGTCTTTAATAAGGGAGCTAGTGTCTGCCAGCACTGTCTCCACTGAAATATAAGTAATGAGTTCCTTAGGGGAAAGAAGAGATATCAAATTAATCTTCAGAGGCTTAGTAGACTGACATTTCAACATTTAAAATAAAGAGTAGATTTCTTTTTGTCTTCTCTCCCTCCTGCCCTCTTAACGCCACTTCTCTTTATTTAGTTTTGTTGGGAGGGATTCCCTTAGCAAAATAATTATGGGGTAGCCTTATTATAAATGTGTGCTGGTTTAAAACAAAGTTTAATTTTGGTTAACTGAAGCAATGTGCTTTACACTTAGGTCTAGTGGCTAAATTCATTTTAATTTAATGTCGTATTTATTCTTATGGCTAACATATATGTTGTCTGCCTGGTAAGTAACAGGCTTCCATTCAAGGAATGTTTATATGTGCTTATCTACAAATACTGTCAGCTCTTTTTATATCTTTCTTCTTTTCCTACAAAAATAGCTTTAAATAAGTGGTTATTTTTAGTAATATTTGAGCCTTCAACAGTAATTAATGTAAACTTTTTTTTTTTTAGTTTGGAGAAGGATTAACAAAGGAAAAAATGAAAAATACTTAAAGTTGAACTTCATATACTGCTTTTATAAAAATTGACCTTTGTTCTTACTGTTATATTGTTTTCTGTTTTAGGAATTATAGTTGACTGTTTTACTCATTTCTTAGGTAACTGGTAAATCACGGAAATATATCCCTGTAGATAAAAATTTTCCGTGGTGGTGAAAATAAGTAGTATATATAACTGTAATTTTAAAAATAGGGCTTTAGTCTAGGGGCTCTGAAATAATTATGTTGAATTCTAGTCCATATAATTTCTTTATTTTCTTTTCTGTAAATGAGAGAAAAGAAAAAAAGACTTAATACCAAAATGTTACTAAAACTATATGAATGTTTGTCTTCACTGTAGCATTTCCTTTCCAGTCTAAGTGTCTTGTTTATTACTTTATAACTTAGAAGTATATAATATAAACTGGACCTCTTATCCTACAGATTCATTCACTGACTTAACAAATACTGATTGTCTACCATGTTTCCAGGCATCATTGTAGGCACTAGGGAGATAGCTATGAAAGGAAACAGATAGCTAAGTACCTGACCTTTTGGAGCTTTCATTCTATCTGGGGAAACAGTAAATAACACTTAAGTAAGGTATATTATGGGTCATATATGGTAAGTGCTATAGATAAAGTAAAAATAAGTAGTTGTAATTTTAAATCGGGTGGCCAGGGCATGGAAGGTGCTCACTGAGTATTGCTGGAGCAAAGACCTGAAGGATTTGTGGGTATCTGGATGTGGGGGGCAGAACATTCTAACCAGAGAGAATAGCAAGTGCGAAGTCTCTGCAGTAGCGGCTTACTTGATGTGTGCAAGAACCAGCAAGGATGACTGTGTAGCCATAGTGGAATGATCTCTGGGGAGAGTCGAGACAGAGGAGGGGAGTGTGTCAGGCGAGGAAAGAGGCAGGTAGGTTGTAACAGGACTGTGGCTTTTACTCTTAGTGTCCTGGAAATACACTGGAGAGATTTGAGCAAAAATGTACATGAACTTTCATTTTTAAAGAATTATTGTTGGGGTGCCTCGGTGGCTCAGTGGGTTAAGCCTCTGCCTTCGGCTCAGGTCATGATCTCAGGGTCCTGGGATCGAGCCCCGCATCAGGCTCTCTGCTCGGCGGGGAGCCTGCTTCCTCCTCTCTCTGCCTGCCTCTCTGCCTACTTGTGATCTCTCTCTCTCTCTCTCTCTCTCTCTCTCTCTGTCGAATAAATAAATAAATAAATAAATAAATAATTTAAAAAAAAAAAAGAATTATTGTAGCTACTCTGTTAAGAATAAATTGTAGCTGGGCAAGGCTGGAAGCAGGGAGACCAATAAGGAAACTGTTAGAATAATACAGGTGAGAGATGACAGTGGCTTAGAGTCTATGGTGACATTGGAGGCTAAAAGAAATCATCAGGTTCTGGATATATTTTGAAGATGGAACCAGTAGGATTTGGTGACCAACTGAAATTATAGAACGTTTACCTTTGGGAATGAACCTGTAGAACAGGCAAATCTGCTGATTCAGGACAAGAAAAATTGCTATAACAATGTCTTGACTAGCCAGTGGGATCTAGTAGAGAAATGGGGTGGCTGGCCTTAAATACTCAACTCTTGCTGCTATAATGTTGTATGGTAATAACCACCAGAGCTCAGCGGCTTACATCGGTACACATTTCTTGTTCTTACTCTCATCTGTGGGTCAGCTGCGACATCTCTGCTAGAACTTCATTTGATGTGTTTCCTACCTTCCAGATGATTGCTGGGGACTGCTTACCAACTGTTGCACTGTCACATATCGTGTCTCCATTTTTCAAGAACCTATAAGTGTTTCCCTGTCCTCTGCCACCTGCCATCGAAGCCAGTACCATAGATTTTAGGATTTGGTGATGGCAGCACTGCTCTTCTGGTATCACTTTCTGTGATAGCTGCCCATGTTACATAGCAAACAACTCCAAAATCTCCTTGGCTTGTATCAGTTAACATTTCTTTCTCTCGCTCACAGTCTTTGGGTTTCCTGACACAGCTCTCTTTTTGAAAGTGGGAGGGCTTCGGGGAACAGTGTCTTTAGGGGAGAACCAAGGTTCATTTAGGACAGGAAAGTGAAGAGAATATTTGAAGAAAGTAAGGATATATAGGGGATTTTGCTGGTGACTACCAGTTTTAGATCATATACTGGAAGAGTTCCAAAGGTGGCAGGGATAGGAGCTAATGTCAGAAAGAGGGTTATCTTGCTGATGAAGTTTTAGCATCAGGAATTGGGGGGTATCTTACCCAGAGTATGTACAACTCTTCACTCTTGCTGGTTTATCAACATCTTAAACTGTTTTTAAAACTCTTTTCAGACTTTTTTTTTAAAGCTCTGCGAAGCATGACATTTAATGAGTTTCTGAAGGTCCTGGAGACTGCAGAGAATCAGAGGTGCCTTCCAGCTCAAAACAGTGATCCTAAATCAAAATTGATTATTGGTATCTACTTTGGGCAGCAGACTGTTTGTTTTTCTGTTGCCCAAGGTAAGCATACCACTCTCCCCTAAGTGGGCTCTGGTTTTCCCCTATAAATTGAAACATGGTATGGGGTAGGGAGCGGGTGCCCTGAAGTATGACTTATGGTCATGCAAAGATGACAGTATATCCCCATGTGACTGAGACTAGGACAGGTGTTAACTTAAAGCATTTGCAGAAAATACAGAGAAAACCCTCACAATTAGTTTAGTTACACGACCACAGAGGGGCTGTGAATCCTAAAGTTTACTGTTTGTATTTGGGATCACTTTTAATCTCATAATAGGATAATCATTAAGATCATTTTTTAATAATTTGGTCTTCCCTCTTCCCTTTAAATGGCACTTTGGTGAGTCCATCCATGGTCTTTTTTTCAACCTACTGACTCAAGCTAAACCTGTTTTCTTCAGCTCACCTTTCCTGATCTACTCCCCATCCCAAGGTCAAACATAAAACACTCTCGAAATGCTTTTTTATTTAGCGAGATTTTTATGAAAAGGGCCAAATACTTTGGCTTTGCAAGGTACGTGGTGTCTGCAAGTACTTCACTCTCCCATTGTAATACGCAAGTAGCTGTAAGCACGTACATAAGCAATTGAGCATGGCTGTGTTCTCGAAATATTTAAAAATAGGCAGTGGACTATAGTTTGCTGACCTCTGCCTTACATTCCCAATTTACTTGCAAGAACTGCTTCATATTTAGGTATTAATTAGAGTTTGAAGCCTGTAAAAATGTGATTTATTCAGTGTTTTGCTCTCTAATACCAGAAGTGGGGTCAGATACTTGGTTATTACCTGCCCTCTAACCTTGGAAATAACCTAATGTCTTAGGGTTCCTCTTCACTAAGGGCCAGACCAAAAATCCCTGAATCAGACTCCAGACTCAGACACATCTTGACTTGAATGTATACCTGGTATGTTAGAATTGAAATCAGTTTCTAGGGCATATGGGGGGTGGGGGGGGGGAGGAGTTGGTCATCATGGTCCCTACTGGTGTAGTTATTTTAGGACTGGACATTATGCTGTTACACTAGTCTCCATTTTTTGTTGATTGCTGCTTAGTTTTTACATGATAAAAACAGACAGACAGCTTAGCAGTTGGTTAGGATAATCCTCCCAGACTAATACTTTCATTCAGTAGTGCTATTTGCTTTTTCTTTTCTTTTTCTTTCTTTTCTTTTTTTGGTAGAAAACCCCATTTGAGAATTGCTTCATGGCTGAGCAAATGCTCTAAGCATAAGGCTTGAGAAGAATCATAAATTGCTCATGTTAAACGTGACCTTACAGGTTTCAGTTCAATATGCCACCAAAGGTAGAAAGCCCTCCTGCAGGGTTTCTGTCTGTGGTTGTCCATTCACTGCACGAACACTGCAGTGTAACCTGGCTTCTTGCCAGGATGCTTGACAGGCAGTCCTGTCAGGCACAGAGTGGTTAGGCAAGTTTTCACGTTTTCTCATTCATGTTTGTGTTTCAGGAAGTAAAAGCTTTAACTTACCACGATGGCCTAGTTCAAATGCATTGACAGTGCTAGTTAAATGTAGTTATCAGTATATAACCTACTTAATTTTCTAGTAGCATACATTCCAGTTTTAAATGATGAGAGAAATGAATACATTACCTTTTTTTCTTTAAGTTTTTTTGTTTTTAAAAGATTTTTGGACAGAAACAAAGGATAAAACCCCCACAGAAAGCATTCTACTTAACTTTTATTTTTTTTATTATTTTTTTTTAAGATTTTATTTATTTATTAGAGAGAGAGAGAGATTACAAGTAGGCAGAGAGAGGCAGGCAGAGAGAGAGGGGGAAGCAGGCTCCCTGCTAAGCAGAGAGCCCGATGCGGGGCTTGATCCCAGGACCCTGAGATCATGACCTGAGCCGAAGGCAGAGGCTTTAAACCCACTGAGCCACCCAGGTGCCCCCTACTTAACTTTTAAAACAGAAAATTCCTACAGGGAAACTTCTGTTTTTCAAAGTTCATAAGCTGTAGACGGAAACAAGTTTGGGAATGAGTGGACTAAATGCCAGACATAGCAGCAGTGGCCCTGGAAAACCACCGGTGTCCTGTGAGCTGTGCACTGCCCAGATCAGGAGGATGTTTGTGTAGTTAGCTACACACCTGTTTTTCCAAGGAGAGGGGCAAAGAGAAGGAATACTCTAGCATAAGTGCCCTAAATAGTTTTGTAGTCTGTTTTGTCTTTCCGATACAGTTTTAAACCAAATGAAAACTTGCATTGCTTCTGCTCAGAAGAGTGTGTTCAGTGAACTATTGTAAACTATTATATTACCCTATCAAAAAGGAGGAATTGGTTTTATTTCTGTGTAAGCATACCTGTGGAGGAAAGAAAATGCAGATAGATGAATATATTGCTGTAAGAGAACTGGCAATAGGCAGATCCTTGCAAGTGGTCCTGAGTCCATGCTGGGGAGAAGTGAAGGGTAAATCACTTGAGGCTGGTGAACTATCATTATTTCCATTTTGCAGATGATAAAACTGAGGCACAGAGAGGTTAAGTTGTACAAAGTCACTTAGTTAGTAGATTGCAAAGCCAGGCCTGTGTTCTTAACTATTACACTATATTAAAGCTGTGACACAAAATAAAACTCTTAAGACTGCTGGGTGACCTCGTGTCATAAAAACACTGAATTTAGAGGCAGTAACTTATAGGTTATGTGGGCTTTAGTGTTTTCTTCTGGGAAATGGAAATAAGAACCCCTCTGTGGTTGATGGCCAAATCTAAATGAATAAATAAACGTGAGGCATACGGCACAGTAACTTGCACAGAGGGCTGTGCTGAGAGTGTAGCCTGAATATTGGGTCAGAGGAGATGAGTAGGAGATAGCTAAGGCCTTTGAAGGGATGTGCAGAAGAGGGAGTCAAATTATGCTGTATAACCTCCAGACTATTGTCACACAGCATGGTCTTTGGCCGATGGAGGATTTGTAGCTCTCTTAAAAGCACTGAGGAAATCTGGTGGCCTCAGATCTAGTCTGTCACCATATTTTAAACATTTAGAAAGAAATTTTATACAATTTGGTTTTATATTTATGTCTTTCTTGTCTTCTGAGGCTATAAAATGGTACAGAAATATATATATTTATTTATTTAAACAGTTCTACGGCATTTACTCCTTAAAGCGCTTTTCAGCAGTCTCAGACAGCAGCTCTATACCGATGTGTATGGGCCTCCTGAGAGATGGACAGCACTGCAGGGCTTGCTGTGCAGTACTGGAGGACCCATTCATAAAGGGGTCCCTTTCTCCAGAGCTGGCCAGAGTGTGGGGATGGGTAGCATGCATGGAGGGGCTCAAACGGGAGAGCAAATAGAGCAAGAGGATTAAGGTAATCTTTTAAGGGCACTTCAGTCATTTTAATAAAGTAGCCTAAATACTACCTTTTTAGCAGTAAGAAAATTAGCTAAAAAAAATAAGTAGCTTCAATTAACTCTCAGGCACCTGTTTTGTGTTTTTTTTTTAAAGCATTTGAAAACAGTTCAAAGCTTGAAAATTTTAATATGCATCAAATGGACATGTGTGACTTGAATCTACAAAGTAACACACATGGGAGTTTATTTCATTCCATAAAGCAATTCATGTGTTTTAATACAAAGAAATTCCAAATAACACTTTTATTAAGGAAAGAGATTTAGATGGTTTCTTGTGTAGAAAATAAAAAGGGTTCTTTGAGTAACATGAAAATTTATAAAGCTTTAAGAAGTTTCGCCATGAAGGAGAACATTACTGCATCTCATGGAAGCAGCATTTTTTAATCAGTACAGTTTCCACTTCAACTCATTCCTTCTTAGGATGACGTCTCAGTAGTTACTGATGAATTAGACTTGGCAGTGTTCGTTGTAGCAAGGGTGTACTCAAGGCTGAATGTTCATGCTCAAAAACGGTAATGAAAAACATAACATCCATTTACTTATCATATTTTTATCTGCCTTAAACTAGATTAGTAATACATAAAATCTCATGTTGCTCTTTGACATTTTTTATTATTTGTGCAAATAGATTATGACCTGCTAATGCATCTGACATTCAAGTAAAGGATGAATTCAATTAATATTTATTGAGTGCTAGCAGAGTTCATGGAACTCTAGTAAATACCAGAAAATGCTGCTTTTATGTGTGTATAGTAATATGAGTCGGGGATGAGATTGCAGTCTGGAAACTGGAGGATAGAGAATTATTGCTGAGGGAAGAGTGGGATTATATAAGAGAATTGGTTGAGAGAATTCAATTTGAAATATGGAATAATGCTAAAATTCCCAACTTAAATTTTATTTTCCTCAATTCAGAGGTTAATTTTCTTGCTGCTGCTGGTCAGAGGAGGAGCAAGTAAGTTTGTTTGTTTGTTTGTTTTGTTTTGTCCTATGGAAATTTACTTCAAGTAAGATCTAATGTGTTTATTACTACTCAGATAACCAGCTACTCAGTAAACATAGCTCCTAGTGCCTTTCCTTTGTAAGGCATCTTATAACTTAAAACCCGTCTGCATCTTATTGAGCATACAGCTTTGGAGTACTACCTGTCAGGTGCTGTGATAGCACACTTGGAACAGATCTGTAGGTGAGGAGAGTAAGATGTGCTTCGGGCTCACAAGGTAACGGTTGGTGGAGGAGACTTGCCTGTGTGTGACTAGTTTTGCGTGGTGCTATGGCAGCAAGGATGCACTGGCATGTGGACAGAGTGACTCTGGAGGAAGTATTTCTGCTTTGGAGAGATAGTTCCAGCCTCACCGTCATTGGTGAACTGGAGAGAGGAAGCCTCAGGATGGGGCTTTGTGTCAAGCATCAAATTAAGAAGGCAGCTGTACTCTTCCTGGTAAGACAAGAGGGCTTGGACAAAGGTTCAGGGCTATAAACACGGTGCCAGGGTGCAGTAATGAGGCCTGTGGCATATTGGGGCTACCTATTAATCTAAGTATGTTCAGATGCCATTAAAAACTAAAAATGATGGGCACCTGGGTGGCTTAGTCAGTTAAGTGTCCAACTCTTGATTTTGGCTCAGGTCAGGATCTTGGGGTCATGGGATGGGGCTCCACACCTGGCTCCATGCTCAGTGCAGAGTCTGCTTGTCTTCTGCTCCTTCCCCCAGTCTGCCTCTCCCTCTCGAATAAATAAATAAATAAATATCTTTTTAAAAAAAAAAACTAAAATTGAAAATATTGAGGTACTTGGGAAGGCCACCACTTTGCAGCCCCTGGATTTAGAGTGGAAAAGTCAGTAGGCCTGGCTGACCAGATGTGGGTAATGGTCTATAATGAAAGTGGTGTTGGGTCTTCTGGATTTGGGAGTCATCAGTTGCCTTAGAAGAGAGCTCAGGCCAAGTACTGTGCCTGGGCAGGGTGGTAGTAAAGCCAACCCCACCCTCCACGTGGTTTTATTAGAGACATAGATAGGGCAACTGCCACTTAACTGTTTTAACCCTAGATGGGAAAATGTTTCTGCTCGGGTGCTCCAGCAAAAGCTTCTCAAACTGGTTATGGCAATTGAGTTTTCTAGGTACACCACCAGACTTCTGTTGAAATCCTAGACTTAATGTGTAAAATTCTCTTGAGGTGATATGATTATAGTCAGATACTTTATGTAAGGCAATGATGAAAGTACCTCGCATTTTTGTTTTTTTATCCTTACTCTTTTGGATTATTGGTGTTCGATGAGTTCTGGTATAGCTACAGTTAATAGAATTAGCAGTCTTATTCACCATATTGAGGATTTCTAGAAGACAGAGACTGGCCTTCATGACTTTATCATAATTGAAATGTTACCTTCTTTCTAGGCATCTATCAGTGTCATGATGCAAAGTAGGCCGGTAAATTCATGCTGGGCATGCCTTATGTTCCTGTGAGATGTAGCACTGATTTTAACAACTTTTTTTCTTTAGCTCAAAACATTTTAACATTTTCTTGTAAATTTATGGTATGTGTGTAATTTAAAACAGTCATCTTCAAAGTCAGTTTTTAGATAAAACACTGGTTTGAAACCTTAAGGTAACATTGAAAGAAAATAGTTACCCACAGGCAGCTAACTATAGGCTTGATCCCTTGCCTTTAAGATTGAAATTCCTTCTTCATTTTACTGCATTGTCCTAATTTCTTCAGTTTGCTCATTGCCTTTTCAAGGGGTCCTTTGTGCTTCATTATCGTTCTTTATGATGTTGTCCCCAGCTAAATTTCTTCGATTTGCCTTAGGCTTTTCTTGTACTCTGGATCTCCCATTATTTTTATTGTCCACCACCTACTGTTTCTGCATACTGATTAAAGGGGGCTGCTTCCGCCACCATTCTGTAGCTGAGGAACACAACACTCACACTGAGGTGCATGTCTGTGGTGAATTCTGATTAGTTTGCACAGACATCCACTTCTTTGTCGCTTTTGTGGCCTTTGAGCTTTAATTCAGTCAGCAAAGACTGTGCTATTAGTGGACCCTTGATCAAAAGGATTCATTGAAGTCACTGTGATATGTAAATAAATACTCTGTTGACCCAGGGCTGACTATACCCCACACTTGCTTCCCTCAGCCCAGTTTGCTCATTGATGACCACATCCACCTGTGTCTTTCCCCGGAAATTGAGATGATACTAGGCTTGGTAGGACAGTGGAATGGGGAGATGTGCATGTGGTGCTGAATGGTTTTTGAGCCTTTGGTATCACTGCTGCTCTTAGTGCAAATAATTATAAACTATTTAAAAGTTGGCTTTTAAATTTCAGAATTTAAAATGATGTCTTTATAATCAGGTACAGTTTTAATTACATGACTTCTGATGAAATGTGGTTTAAAGTATATGTGCTGCCGAAGCGAGCACTGAAATGTGGTTTAAAGTAAAAAGCACTCAGTAGCCTAGGGGCCAGAAGACTCGGTTCTAGTGTAGATTTTGCTGTTTAACTAGGGAAGTGACATTGAACAACTCTTTTAATCTGTTGGTGCCCTGGTTTCTATAACTGGACACAGTGGAAGGAGATGCCTTTCCCATCTTTTCATAGAGACAAAAATGATAACCTGTAAATATTCTTTAAAAATGTCCAGGAAATAAGACGTTTATAATGATGATAATGACAGTCTTTAAATTGTCCTTTTTAAATACTGAAAATCAAAAACACAACCTTCAAAATGAATTGAAACAATGCTTTTTAAAGAAGGCTAAACAGCACTCCAGGGTAGTAAGTCAAATTCACAAACATTAAAATCCATCGGGAAAACCCGTTGGAAACTTTTATTTACTGATTATGCAAGGCTGAGAAGTTTTTGTTTAGGTTAAGGATTTGTTTTTCAACAATTGTGTGAATGCTTAGCTTTTGTAGTAATAAGAAAAATTGGGGGCAAAATCCATCATTTTTAGGGGATTATATGGGGAGAAAACCAGGGTAGAGAGAAAAGAAGACAGATGCGTTATAGATGGAACAGCAGGGAAGAGTCACCGTGTCTGTCACGAGGCTGGATTAGAAACCTTGGTCAGACCTGGGAGAAAGTTCCTCATCTTAGGTTTTTGGAATTAAAACAGTATCCTCCTTAATCACTTGGAAACAGTGGCAACCTTGCCATTAAGATCACTATTCCTAAGGAAATGCTTCGTCTGTCTCATTCTAAAGGATTCCAGAGTTCCTTGGACTTATTATGAGTTGACTTTCATGGCAGCTCCACTATGGTAGGTGGAGTTTGTGTGGAATATCTTTCTGAGATTTCAAAAAGCCAGATTTTAAATGCAAATATATTTTTAATGGAATGAGAAAATGAAGCTATTTACAGTGAAGCAGCAGAACATGAAGTCATGTGAAGGAAGCGAGCGGTGTAGGCTTTATATTAAGGACTGTGGATATTTACTGTTTCTATAGTGGTGAAAGTCTGGAAACTACCTAAATGTCCAGTAGCGAAGGACTGAATAAGTAAGTTATTTTAAGTCCATGCACTATAGAGTGCAGTCTACCCTTACCCACGCATAAACAATTTTATCTAAAGAAAATGACTTTTATATATACATTGTCTTAAGCCTGTTTTTAAGCATTTGTTTCCAAGGCTTTGCTCTAACTCTGTGACCGTGGATAAGTTTAATGTTTTTGTCATCTGCAGGTGAAGATAATTAATAGTACCTCTCTCCATAGCATCATTATAAAGACTAAAGAAGTGCATGTATGTGTTTTTGTATTTGTATTTTTTTAGACTGGCACGAAACAAGCACTATACCGAGTGTTGGCTGTTATTTTTATTAGTCACACACGTGATCCTCAGGGTGTGAAGGATAAAATAAGACTTCAAAAACCACATAAAGTACTGCCTGTTGTTTTATAGTTTAGATGATGTACTACTAGATACTGAATAGAATTTAGATTTGAAAGTATAAATATTCTTAATGAAGTACAGTGTCCTACTTAGAACAGACATAAGTTTCTGAAAGATGTACAGTTTATAAATAAAGTATGGACACAGATCATTCGCCTAGAGTAGGTGAACCTCTTGGTTCTCACACAGTGTATCCTGGGCTCACTTGTGTCTTATAAACTAGATTGATATGACCTGTGGCAAAAATCAATTAATGACATTTTCTCTATTCTCCAAAAAAATAAAAGATAATATTTTCTCATTTGTAAGGTATTTTTTTTTCCATAAATTTGTCCTACTTGTTAGTGTTTGCTATTACTTGAAGAAGCAAAGAATTTTAAAATACATAATTTATATTCAACTTGTCAGGTTTTTGCTTTTTTACTTTAGTTCCTCTTGGTCATAGTTTGTTTTACAGGACATGTGCTCTTTTGTGTGTGAATTTAAACTGCATATATAAAATATAGTTATATTTTCTACTAATAAAATGCTTCCTTATTCATATGATAGAATTAAACCTGTCTGTTTGACAAGGTTGTTTCCTTGTCCCCAACTCTGCAGCTTATAGGCACCATTGGCTCACATGTCCTTGTTATTTGAGTTTTCGTTACTGAGCTATTATAGATACCACAAAGAAGATGTTCCTTTAATTGTGTTTTTAATCTAGAATATCTTGTCCTTTTAAAGTATTTTCTTTCTGGTTCATATTTACATGATGTATTACACATGTTAAGTGGAATGCGGAATGGACTGGAAAACATGAAATAGCTCTTTCAAGAGGTCTGACTTCAAAATGAATGTTGCCCTTTTTGGTTAGAAATGAAAAAAAATGCTTTCATGAGTCATATTTGAATTCTTTGGTGTCATAGTTGTGTCTTGGCTTAAAATTCTATATATTATAAATTAATAATAATCTGTGCATTGTTTTATTGCTTCACCTTTAAAAATTGTCCATAGTGCTTAATACAGATAGAAAATACATAAATAGGAACATACATTTTTTGTGGTTGTGATAATGTGACATCACTGAAAAAATTAATCTTTTATGAATTTTACACTGTCTTTTCTAAATTAAGGAGTAAAAAATATGTAATTGTGACCATTTATTCATTGAAATTAATGATAATCTGTGATTCACTGAAGCTTAAACAGGGACATAAAATATACCAGTTTCTAAAGTTATATTTCACAAAAGAGAAGAAACCTGTGAGGTTCCGTGGATTGTGGCAGAAATACCCAGTATATGGTAGACCTTCCATTAAATTTGCCAAATATTTGAAGCCTGCTCTGTGCAAGACATCCCATTAAATGTTGAAGAAATTTTGAAAGATGACTGGTTTATCTTTGAGGAGTGTGTAGTATATCAAAGAGAGATCAAATGAGATTGTAAATTGTTAAATTAGAAGCTTAATTAGGATGTAAGTCCCAAGAGATTGGAGTTGGGGTACTTTGAACTGTTATTTGGTTGTGGCCACAGTAAACTGTGTGAGGTGTCCCATTCCCTGGACTGTGCTCGCAAACTCTCTCTACTCTAGCCCACTCCCAAGTCTCACCCCTTAACATTACATTTTATAATCTGTGCTAATGTAAAAAGGAGATAGAAAATTTTTTGAATGGGAGAATAAGTAGGAAGCTGGTAGAGGATGTTGTCACTGTCAGACTTCCTTCCCTAGTACAGTTCAGTGGCTTGGTACTGCTGTTGCTGAAGGTGGCCATGCTCAAAAAAGGGTTTATTTCAAAGTTTTATGGATATTTCCTATAGAATCAGTTTACATAGTGTATGTTTTCTTTCTTTCTATGCAGTTTTTTTCCCTTTTTGTAACTTGAAAATTCAACATTTCAGACATTTTAAATCCTCAAAATTAATTCCAATGTAGGTAAACATAATGTGAAGTGATGTCCATAATACACACATGCAGCGTGTGCACATTTATGGAGAAACGTTATTTGTAAGAACATGGTATCAAATGCCAGTTTAGCCGGTTATCTCAAAAGTAGTGTCTGTCGCATAAAGTAATGGGGATTAAATGAGTTAATGTATGTACTCAAACAGTGCCTGGCACATAAGGAAGCATCAGGATGCAGAATAACGTGAATAGTGTAATACCAGTTGTTAAAATGGGACTTGGATATATTATACCTAGAAACCGGTGAGTAAAGAATATTTTGGGGAGAATAAAACTGGAAATAGTTTCTTTGGGAAAGAGGAGAGCCTGGGGTAGAAGGGGGACATACATTTCGTTGTCAACTTTTGAGCTGTTTTTATATTAATTTTTAAAATAATGCCATGTTTCAAGTAATTTAAGAGAATCTACTTTAGGATGAGAATCTGTATTCTTTTCAGATGGCCCTGCTGAGGCACCAGTGACCAATGGGAATGCAACCACGGTGCCATCCCTGAATGATGATCTAGACATCTTTGGACCAATGATTTCTAATCCCTTACCTGCAACTGTTGTACCCCCTGCTCAGGTATGTAGTAAGAATATGGTTTTACATGATCACTGCTTATTTCCTTTTTGAAAAGTCTCGAAATTTCAATTTTGAAAGAATTGTCTCTGAGCAGTCTCTGATTTGAAAGTTTTGTTCTTTAGGCCAAGGGTTGGCAAATTAAGCCTGCAGCTCATTTTTGCAAATAAAGTTTTATTGAAACAGCTATTCCATTTGTTTATATATTGTCTGTGGCTGCTTTCACACTGCAAAAGCAAGCTGAATAGTTGTAACAGACACTTGACTCACAAGGCCTAAATATTCACTATTTAATGTTTGCTGACTTTTGCTTTAGGCAAACTGAGTTTGTACCAACCTCCCTGTATTTCCTCCACTCCTGGTAAACTACCATTTTGTTTTCTATGAATTCAACTTTTTATTTATTTATTTTTTGATTCCACATACAAGTGATCCCATGAAGTATTTAGCTTTCTTTAAGGTGAATATATGAACTTTTTAGGGATATAGGTTACTCTTAAGCATACAGCTTTAAGATTCTATTTTAAGTTTATACTTTATAAATGAACAACAGTTTGTTTCAGTACAGCATAATTTTTGAGGTAAAATATTTCCCTTTTCTCTGGAAAAATGGAGCCAAATGTATATTGTTCGGGTGGAAAGTTTTAATAAGACTCTATGTCTTACTAGGAAGATTAATTGCTTATATTTTTATTACACATATTTTTTGTTATTATGATAGTCATTGTATAATTACCAATAGAATTAAGTAAATAAATTTGAGGAATTAGTTTAAATTATCTTTACCAAAATTGTCTGCAGCATTAATGTTTATTTTCAGAAAAGATAGCTTTATGACTTTGCTCCTTCTCCCCTCCCCAGCACATAAAAAGAAGAACTGTTTGTTACCACTGTTATTTCAATTAACATTAACATCTTGTGAATTTGTGCAGGCAGGGGTATTCATGTGGTGATAAAAATTGTCTAATGCTAATGTTGTGGCTTCAAAAAGAAGCATTTAGAATATTTGACAATCTGAGCATAAGAAGCAGTTTCTTTTGGTCTAGCATTCTAGTGAGGCTGTTTTATCTGCTAGACTTCTTTCGATTCCACTGGACAATAAGAATTGCTTTGCAACAGCTTGGAGAATTAGACCCCACATCTGAGGCTTCACCGTACTACTTCATGTATTCTGTTCAGTATCAAAGCAAGTAGAAAAATGCAGACCTCATTTAACTCTTAAGTAGGACCATGACAAGCAATGTGGGGTGTTGCTTCTGCCTTTATGAGGGGTTGGTCTGACCTTCATGCTTTGTGCATTCTGCATCAATAACTAAGAGTAACAGGACTGATTTTTTAAATCACACCTAATTCTTTTTTTAGAGCATTGTTTTTGGACCAAAACTGCCAGTTGTATTGAGCCCTGTAAAATATTTGGGGAACAGAATTACCTTTCATCTGAACTACATGTAGAGGTTAAAACCCAGATATGTTTTCAAAATAATGTCTTTCAAAATGGGAAAAGGGGAAAGGCAGGTTAAAGTACACATTTTATACATACACTCTCGCTATGTAACTTCCTAATTTTGGTGGGTTTCTATTATATAAAATTGATTGGACAGAAATAGGAATTATTCTTAACCCCTATAATTCTTTCATTGCTGATTTTATTCATAATTAATGTTTTTTTTTAAAGATTTCCCACTCAGGGGCACCTGGGTGGCTCAGCCAATGTTGAGCATCTGACTTGGGCTTAGGTCATGATCTCGGGGTCCTGGGATCAGCCCCAGGACTGCTTGTCCCTTTCCCCCTCCCCCTGCTTGTGCTCTTTCTCTCAGATGAATAAATAAAATGTTAAAAAAAAAAAGAGAGAGAGAGAGAGATTTTCCACTCATGTGAAAATGAGATTTACCAGTTTGTGTAGTCTTCTGAAAGAAGGTTAGATATACTCGGCTGACCAGAATGTACATGTGTATTGGGGGTTCAGAGTCCCCAAAGGGGACTTGTAGAAGCCATCCCTTTCCTTCTATCTATAATATACATATACCAACAGTATCTAGGCCTGCACAAGTGCTGTGCCCTCTTCTTGGATCAGCGCTAGGATCCTGACAGCCCGAGAACCTCTGGTTAGGGATTCTGCAGCATCCCGAAGTGTAAATTGATAGGCAATTGATCTTTTATCCTTGAGTTGTACTGCTATCGAATGGAGCACCAAAAAATAATAATAGACGTATGAGTGCTTACTCATCATGCTGTTTGGTTTGGCTCTTTTTAGACTATGACCATGCTGAGGTAGATATTCTGTTTTATCTACCCTCATCAGAAGAAATATACATGTTTAGAGCATGTGAATATTAGGCTGCTCTAGGAGGAGACTGTGGTTTCATTTTCCGCGGTTTCACTTGCCCACGGTTCGGAAGCAGATGATCTTCCTTCTGATGTATCGCCAGGTGCTGAGTAGTAGCTTAACACTCATCACAATGCCTCACTTGTCATTCACCTCACGGCATCTCATCACATAGGCATTTTATCTCACACCATCACAGAAAGGGTGAGTACAGTGTGTTTTGAGAGAGACATAACTTTTATTACAGTGTATTATAATTGTTCTATTTTATAGTTATTATTAATCTCTTACTGTGCCTAATTTCTAAATTAAATTATCAGAGATATGGATGTATAGGGAAAAAAACATAGTATATATAGGTTTTGGTACTGTCTGTGGTTTCAGGCATCCACAGGGTACTTGGAATGTATCTTGGAAGGGGTGGAAATGGGGGAACTACTGTAATAGATTTCCCAGTCGTTTTGGATTTTGAGCAGGTTCTTAGATTGAACAGAAACTAAACACGATGAAAAGATTAGTGAGATGGTAGCTTCATTACCTGACAGCATTAACAGTAAACACTGTGTGCTTAACCCTGCCACAGAGCCCTTCTTGTGGTCATCAAGCAACTCTGTAAAGTAGGAAGTCTTATTAGCCCCAAGTTCAGAGAAGAGAGATAATGGAGATTAAGTGACAATCTAAGGATACATTGTTTTCTTTAGTAAGCAGTGGAACCAGAATTGTAATCCTGGCAGGCTGGCTCCAGAGCTCTTGCTATGTTATAGCCTCTGCTTATAGCTTCTGTTGCCTCATTTGTAGTTCAGATAATACTTTATTCAAGCATACTGTTATATTTGATATTCTATTATGTCCAATCTTATACATTTTAGCTCTTTTGCAAAACTAAGTGGCTTGTCTATCTCAAAATTCTTGCTTAATTTGTCATAATAGTTTCAACATATTGATCTGCTTGAATTTGTGAATACAATGCTTGGATGGTAATTTATTGCTAGGTTTTTTAGCCAAGCTATTAAATGTCTGAATTTTTAAAATATTAAGACAAATCATATGCATGATCTTTAACTGGTACCTACCACTCTCACCTTATTCTATGATTTGAGAAGACTCTTACCCAGTTTTTACTGTTCTTAGAATTCTTTGAAACCCTTCATATTTAAAACAATTTCATTTAAACAAATGTGATTGCATATTTAATGGCTGTAGAGATCATTATACAATCACAGCTATACTAACCTCACTTGAATCTGTGTGCAGATGTAGATTAAGTGAAAATTTTTGTTTTGTATCTACATGTTTATTTGTATTTGTGTTCCTTTGCCCCTTGTCCAAAAGTGGGATCGAAGATATGGTTGAGAGTATAGGTGGTTGAAGTTTTGCTGTGCTTCATTTCTGGATAGACTAGAAACATCCTAATGTTGTGGTTAAAACTGATCTAGGTTAGGTTTATAAAAATATCTTAACACAGCTTTTGAAAAAGGCTTTTCTTTTTTTCAAAGAAGACAAGATCAGCCTTTGCTGGATCCTCCTGGAGTCTGCTGTCATTGTAGCAATGTTCTTTATTCCAAGGGATACCAGTTCCTTGGAGTGGTTGCCAAAGG
This sequence comes from Potos flavus, assembly GCA_028534135.1. NCBI lineage: Eukaryota > Metazoa > Chordata > Mammalia > Carnivora > Procyonidae > Potos > Potos flavus. Next base: position 76,851,680 of record CM052886.1, on the reverse strand, counting down.
GGATGCCCCAGTATCCCTCAGGAGCGGTGGTCCTCACAAGGCCATCACATCCTGTTGTTGAAGCCACTGTGGTCAGGATGTGATGGGCAAAAACTCTGTCAGTTTAGCAAGTAAATGCAATTTATTGTGAAAGAGCTTCAATCTGCCTTTCTTACAGTAACAGATTCAAAATAGGAAACATTGTACCTTCCTCCTAGATGTTTTTGTGTGGACTTGTGAATGAGTGATCCTCTGTAATGTCACCATATTACTTCTACAGTTAATTTCTAATTTCACTTAGATTTTAAGTAACAGATGAACTATGTTTTAGTATGCAGAATTTGACAGCTTGTTTTGGTATCTGTCTCAGGGGACACCCTCTATACCTGCAGCTGCCACTCTGTCTACGGTAATATCTGGGGATCTGGATCTGTTCACTGAGCAAGCTACAAAGTCAGAAGAGGTGGCAAAGAAACAACTCTCCAAAGACTCCATCCTATCTTTGTATGGTACAGGAACCATTCAGCAACAGAGTACTCCTGGTAATTCATTTTAAAATCTGCTGTCAACAACTTGTAGTGACATCACTAGGAGTATACCTTTTCTGTTATTTTTCTATGTAATGAGTGCTTTTGTTGCAATTTGTGCAAATACAAAATTGAAGCATTAGAATTAAAAAGCATATACAGGATTCACAAAACTTTATTCACTTAGAATTAACAAGCTGTTCACGTATCACTTCATATTGTTTCACAAGCTTACAGGACATGGATTGTTTTTGAATTATCTTGCATAAAGTTTACAACTTTGTGTACAGTATTTTTCTGTTAGTAAACAATAAGCACTATTATCACATGAATTCTAAAACTTTGAGTTTTTAATAATTATAATGAAATATTGCACAGTAAGATTTGTTGTTTACATAAGCTGTTAGACCCCTTTCCTCTAAATAGTGAGCTGAAGTTATAGGACATCCCACCTGCTTCTATTAAAGGCAGACACGTCAGCTCTCACTTGTGTGTTTGATAGTGGGAGCCCAGTGTTGCACGTCCGCACTAACAGCACATAGTTTGGATATTTGCTATAGGTGTTGCATAAGATTTATTTATCCTAATTAAATGTGCTCAGGTTTATAACTGCCTTCTGGAGGTAACCAGCTATGAGAATATTGGTGTGAGTTTGAGCAGTAGGAGCAGACTGGAATTAAAATTTTTGCTGTGGGTAGTTCAGAAAGATGATGGTGATCCTTTTTCTGTGATTACAGAGGTAAGTGCGGTTGTATACAATAGTCCTCTTTTCTCATTTTCTTTTCATGATTCTTAAAATGTAGGTGTGTTTATGGGACCCACAAATATACCATTTACCTCACAAGCACCAACTGCATTTCAAGGTTTTCCATCAATGGGCGTGCCTGTGCCTACACCTGCAGTTCCTGGCCTTCTCGGAAATGTGATGGGACAGAGTGCGAGCATGATGGTGGGCATGCCCATGCCCAATGGGTTTATGGGAAACGCACAAACCAGTGTGATGCCACTTCCTCCAAATGTGGTTGGCCCCCAAGGAGGAATGGTGGGACAGATGGGTGCACCCCAGAGTAAGTTTGGCCTGCCGCAAGCTCAGCCCCAGTGGAACCTCTCACAGGTAAGGGGTCATTTCCAAAATCAAAGAAACTGGATTTATTTTCTAAATGGTTTTAAATCTAACCACCTGGCAGAAAGATTTGAGTAGGGGTAATATTGTATAAGGTGAGAACTGTTTTTAGGTATTACGAAGTTACATCGCATAGACAAATGAGCTGTCACTGACTCTATATTTAGAATATTCTGTAAAGAAATGTTAAGCATTTTTTCATTTCATTTCAGGTTATAACACTGGTGAACATCCTATTTGTAGTGATAGCTAGAAATTATCTTGGGCATCTTGAAAGACTTCCTGTCTGTTCCATGCCACCCCCCCCCCCCGCCCCCAGAAATTAGCATCAAGCTTTTAACCCAGCTCCCTGGTGGGATATTTTAATAAATAGTCCACTTAGACCAGCCTCCTCTTCTCAAAGCACTATTTTATGAGGGATCTGGGCTGTTCTCTATGTCATGTGACTACTGCCCTCGGCTTTGTAAGAAATATTTGTTTAAAAATCTTTATAATGTTGGGTTTCCTTTTTACTTAGGGACAGGTCCATATTTGTCTCAGTTTAAAGCCAAAAGCTGACATTTTAGTATAATTTCTTTCACATCAAATTCTATGTTAGTGTTCCATTATTCTGACCTTAAACTTAGGTTCATGCTCCAGCAACTCTTCCCTTTACAGTTCTTATTTGATGTTCCTCTAGCATTTGGGGGAGCTTGGTTTCTGTTCTGGTCAGCTGTTTACCTTGAGAGCATTCAGAGAACAGTCTATAGTGATAACATTACCAAAACACTGCATATCACATGAATGCTTTTACTGTCACTATTTAAAGTAATCTCCACACCCAGTGTGGGGTTCAAACTCAAAACCCTGAGATCAAGAGTCACATGCTCTACCGATTGAGCCAGCCAGGCGCCCCTCTTGTCACTATTTAAAGGAATTATCGGGGGGTGGCTCAGTTGGTTAAGCATCAGACTCTTGATCTCTATCCTCTGGGAACCTCAAGTACCAAATGGCAGTAACAGCTTTTGTGTAGACAAAGTGCTGAAGCACATCCAGCTCAGGTTAAGGTGCTAGATGAATCTGTAAGGAGTTAGCTAACATTGGCCCTTACTTGCAGGCATGCTGAGGGGTGCTGCTGTTTTCCAGCACCCTCAGTGCAGGGTTGTTATATCATCCTTTAGTAGGTATGAAGAGCCAGACACTTGTGCCTCATCAGCAATGTGGTGAACATTAGTGTCTTTGCAAAAATAACAAATGAACTTTATTAAGAATACATTCCAACCCTGAGCATAGATTTTGAATCCACTCTGTGATAAATCTTTCCTTTACTTACCAGTCTTAGAAATAAGAGTACCAGAGAGAGAGGCTTAGGATGCTTCTATATATATATATGATTCCAGTCTGGAGTTAAAACACATGTAATCTTACACCTTATATAATGAAAATTAATTTTAGATGTTTAGTGGTTAACTGAGCTAAAGGTATGCTTTATGACCTTTTTTAAATATTTATAAAGTATATAGAACCATTTAAGATTTTAATAAAGACAGAATAATAGCTGTCATACACAATGTATAATTTTGGAGTATTTTTCTAAAATTTCCTCAATCCTTACAGTTAAAGCACAACATGCTGGTAGAGTTGAAAGTTAGAATAGTGGACTCAGATACAAATTCAAAGATTGCTTTGCTACTTTTTTTTTTTTTTCAGTTGCAGATAATCTTTGGCGGACAAAAAATGGAGTCTTGAAAATGAATAAATAGAATATAATTGAGATCACTTTATCGACAGAGTTAAAAAAAGTGGAAGGAAACTAAGTAGCTTTCTCTAGGGAAATAATTGATAGTCAAAACACAGGAGTAAAAGCAGACTAACTTTTACATTGATGAAAAGAACTTACAATTGCTGTTAAACTTCATTATCTGACTAAATTAACCTCAAATAAATGCAGCTTCTAATACAACAGTGTAACTTAAAAATGTCTAACTGTGGCTAAAGAAACAAGAATTAAAAGTGAAGTAAGCCTCTTAAAATAAGATTTTTTTATGTTTCACAGATGAATCAACAAATGGCTGGCATGAGTATCAGTAGTACGAACCCAACAGTGGGTTTTGGCCAGCCCCCCAACACAACAGCAGGATGGTCTGGAAGCTCATCGGGTCAGACTCTCAGCACACAGCTGTGGAAATGAAAACTGCAATGCAAGTTTCATCCAGAACGACCACCTGACATTCCTTGCTAAAACGCATCTAGTTCCCCTGTTTATTCATGTACATATATTTTTTTTTCTTTTTCCCCATTTGTTCATATTAAGAATTATCTGACTGACCGTGTTGGTCTGTACTGATTAAATTTAATGTGAAAAGCAGGTTGAGAAACCATTTTATGTCAAGGGCAGCTTAGTTCCTTTCCCATGATTTCATAAACCACATTAATTGAGAAGCTGCTCAGTCAACTTGCATAATCAGTTTTACTCTCAATAAAATTATAGCTCTAATGTCTGCATATAAGGGAAGTAGTTATCATGTTAGTAATACCTCTAACAGTATAAACCCCACCCCCAAATTAGCCAGTAATCCTGTAGGAAGGTACTGTATGATCAAACGTTTAATCATATAAATAGAATGTAAATGTATCACTGAGCACTGTTTTCTAGTGTATCAAAATTCTTTTATTTCATCATTCACTTCACTGTGCTGTTGTTATGATGTGCTTAACAGGGAACGTGGTTAGTGAAAGGAAGATAAACCTGGATGATACTACAAAACTTAGTTTAACAAATGTTTAAAGAACTCAAATTTTATCTGCCTCTCTTGTAATTTGGAGCTCTTCTGATATACATAGTGCTAATAACATGAAGACCTTTCTCTGCACTATATGCAAACAGGGTAACTAAACAAAGCCACTTTCAATCCTCGAAGGTATATCCAGGTTTATGACAGTAATTGTGTTTACATCTTATGGTGCCTAGTATTGACAAAATGTTATATCCCTATATTAAACAGATGAATCCATAGACCTTTTTATTTTTGTGGGTTTTATTTCCTACAGTGTATACTGCCACCAACCTTACAAAACTTACTTAACATTGCAAAGTGAGGAATTGGGAACATTTAGTTAGCAAAATGCCTGTCATCTGTTTCTAAAACCTGCTAAGTTCTACCAATTATAAGGCCAACTGGGAAAAAAAAAAAGTACATAAGATACTCACAATGGTATCCTGCAGTGTCACTAGCTGTACTGTACAAAGAATCAGTTTAGTTGTAGGGAAGACATGCAGAACAAATGAAAACAGAAACATACATTTGATACCATCCCATCAGCTGTGTTAACTGACAAGCTCTGTTGAAACAGATGTCAGATGACAACATGGGCTGTCGTACTGAAGTCAAGCGAACAATACCTGAACGTTCTGCAGCCTGACCTCCGAACTCCTCTTCCACGTCCACTGGCCAGGCAGACTGCACCAGTTGCTGCTTCAGTTTATACCTCAATTTTCACTGTGTCCAGGCGGTACTTTGGCTCGTTGGCTAGATTAACCTTCTCTGTCCGAGTGTGCCACACGAGAACCTAGAGGGGAGGGAAATCTTTTGGGTAGCCACACTTCTTAACACTGACACTCAACAAGGTCAAGCAGCACAAGTGAAATGAATACCTTGGTGCAGTTATTTGCTTTTGGTTCCAGTTCTTCAACTGTTGTTATCTGTTTTAGAAAATCAGATTCTTGCATCCCTGGCTGGGATCCACGACGCTTAAACACGGCTTTTGGATTGGACAAGATGACTTGAAGACTTACAGCAAATCCTTTGTGAAAAGTTAAAAAAAAAAAAAAAAAGACTTTAAAATAAAATACTGGTGTACTTCTCTTTTTTCTGTAAAATTTCAGACACATCAAAAAATTTTTTTAAATGCCAAGTATGTGCCACGTCTTGGTTCACCAAGTTGAATTAGGAGCATTACACGTATCATAGTCTCAAAAGGAAAACCAGTCATTACAATGTAGTACATTCAGTGCCATGACAAAGGTGTATGCGCGGCGTGGGAGTAGGGACAACATCTACCATAAAATACAAAGTCTAGGCTGTTGCTAATCAGCTGCTCTTTCATAGAGGTCGTCACACCCCGACATTCGGCACTCTGGGAATTAAAAACTAAATGTAGGTGAAGAGCATACAGACTTACCCTAACTATCCACCCAGGTCTCCTGTCTGTTCTGTAACGTTTTTGTGTGTGCTCTTATCTGAACCAGCACTGCTGTAATTTGTGATTTACTCTGAGTTTAGAAGACTGAGGAATAGAAGTCAGTTAGCTAGGAAATGAAAAATATATAATCATTTGGTTTAAATTTCCAATTCAGTTCAACCTGACAAGGGTGGGGGGGGGGGTTGGAAATCAGTGGAGATATCAGTCCCATTTGATAAATTTGGTTTTGGGATTTAATTTAAGGAAACAAATGACTGTCAATTTCTTTCAGTGGTTTGGTCATAAAAAATCATTACTATATATATCTGTAGTTTAATAAACCCTGTTTTAAAGGTTTAGCCATTAAACACTCTCCAAAGTTATCTCAGTAAGCAACTGCTACAACCTTTGTAGTTGTTTTGAGAGTCCGAAGCCCTGGACCTCTGCTGGTAGTGACTAAGCAGACACTGTAAAGTCAGACACCCTCCCAGAATTAGCTGTGAGGACCAATCTCCAGGAGCACTTCTTAGCAACATTTTGCTCTCTTCTACATTAACTGAGTTGATTTAGGCTTCTTTTTGCAAAAGTATAGTTAGCAAAGTAAGTACCAAATGATACCGGGCAGTAATTGGGGAGTTGTGAGAAAACCACAACCAGCATGCTCATCACCTCTCCACCTGCCAGACTGGGCCAGTCCCACATGTAGACCCTGCCCCCTCTACAAGAACACCTCCCACTAAGCCACCTACAAACACAACTTGCTATATCACATGCCGAGTGACACAGAATAAATAAAGCCTTAGCCTGAGGAACGGCCCCAGTATCCTCCACCAATCCTGGAGGGAAGCAGCACATTCTAGCAGAAGGAACATTGAATTTGGAATTAGAAGCCTTTTGTTTTTGCCTGGATCCTTGTACTTGGGACATTAGCCAAGTCACTTAACTTTTCTTGATCCTGAAACTTCCCCATTTCCTCATCTGCAAGAGGTGTGACACCTTCTTAGCTCAGTGCTTGATGTAAAATTAGCGAATGGAAAGACCCCACTAACTGCAAAGCAGTGTTCAACACAGTATATAAATACAAACACCATTACAAATATCATGAAGGGCAAGTGGCACTGGCCACCATTTACGGCTAGACAACAGCTGATGACACGAAAAGGGCCTGTGAAAGTGGTGGCAGAATCAGGCCACCTGCATCTCGCACCCCTTGGCTAACAAGTCTGAAGCCTTCCTCAGCTAAAACAGCCAGAGACCTCTTCAGCAAAAAGCCAAAGGCTCAAATTCACACATAAAAAGTGACTCTTCTAATAGGTGAACTTAGACTTTAGTGTCCTAAGATGCCTTGCTGCTTCTATAGTTGAGGACCTGCCCTTCTCAATCACTCAAGATTCAGGTATATTTTTCCACATGGCTTCAAGGTACTATTTCCCCATTCTTACTAACAAACAAAAAAACCCCAAAATTTAGAGAAGCCTGTCTGAAAATGCTATGAAGCCTTGATTCTCTTCATTTTCCCTTGTCTTTAACACATTCATCATGGTGACCACTGAAAGATCCAGGTTAAGTGTATTTTCTTGCTTTCCTTGGTTCAGGAATATCCTAGCTCTTATAAGCAAACTTACATAGCGCAGTGTACAACTTCTGCAAGCAAAGCTGACGGCTGGCCCTTTCCGGCCTCATGGAGGATAGGGTGCACCTGGCAGGCCAGCACCCGGGAGATGGTAGTGGGTGGCTCACCACAGTAAAGTAGTTTTCTGTTTTCTAATACAAAAGGGGGAGGCGGGCAATTCAGATGCTCTTCAATCTCCAACCTCCTCCATTTTCTTTGCCGCACCCCTGCTCAATGAGCGCTTCAAAGGAAGCAGGTCACAGCCAGCATGTAGGAACCGCACACTAACTAGACCCAAGCTCTGGGTTGCCTTTGAGGGAATCATCTGACCTGCTATGAAGCTCAGGGAATTAGAGTTCTTCTAAAAGCAGCACAAAGAGTTTTTAGCTCCTTAAACCACTGCTTCCAACCCAAGATGGATATTTTGGGTCTTCTTAATTTCCAAGTATTTATGCCTCAAGTATTACATGTACCCTTCTTTCTAGTGAAATCAATTTAGCTTTAAGGATGTTGGCAGTAGTTTTTGAGATACTAGGAGCCTTACAAAAATCATGGGAGTAGGATTCTCTATCTTACAGATGTATAAAAAATAAGATGCAAATTAAAACTGGTTATCCACTCTGAACACAGGACTTCCTGACTTCAAGTGAAGTAGAGAGAGGGATGGAGAATACTGTCTCTCATGTATGTTTGTATTCCTCTGTGTGTGTGAATGTATATATGTATGTATGTGCGTGCATATAAATATATGGATGTATGTAATAAATTCATGTTACACATACTCTTTATAAACATAATCTAACATATACATTTTTTCTAGTACCTAGCAACATAAAATTCAAAATGCCTGAGCTACAAAAATTAGATGTACAAATAAGCTGGAAAATACAACCCCATGATGAAAACAATAATTGATAAACAGAAATAATACAGAACGAAGACATTAAAACATAAACCTCATAGGTTCAAAAAGGTAGAGGAAAGACTGAGCATGCTAAGGAGAGATACAGAAGACAGAAAAAAGACCCAAAGAGATCTCACTATTGTGAAAAATATACTGGCTGGTATTAAGACATTGTAAAATAAGAGACTAGTAAACTCGAAGACATAACAACAGAAACTACCCAAAGGAAAACACCGAAACACACAAGTCACAGAAACTGAATGAAAGGTGAAAAGGGGATAGAAAAAAAAAACTGAATAACAGAAAACTTATAAATTTGATCAATAAGGATATATAAGACTTAACCAACTTGACCTGACATTTATTGGGCACTCCATCTAACAATACAGAATACACAATCTTCTCAAGTACACATGGGACATTGTCAAGACAGGCCATAGTCTGGGACATAAATTAAATCTCAATAAATTTAAAAGGACTCAAATTGTACAAATTATTTCTCTGACCATAATGGAATTCAAATAGAAATCAATAATAAGATATCTGGAAAATCTCCAAATATTTGCATACCAAACAATGTAATTCTAATTAAGTTAGGACCTAAGAAGAAATCAAAAGGAAAATGAAAAAGTGGTTTAACTGAATAAAAACAAAAACAAGAATGTGGGGGGCGCCTGGGTGGCTCAGTGGGTTAAAGCCTCTGCCTGCAGCTCAGGTCATGATCTCAGGGTCCTGGGATCGAGCCTCGCATCGGGCTCTCTGCTCAGTGGGGAGCCTGCTTCCCCCTCTCCCTCTTCCTGCCTCTCTGCCTACTTGTGATCTCTCTGTCAAATAAATAAATAAAATCTTAAAAAAAAAAAAAATGTGGGATGCATCTAAAACAGTACTGAGGGGTCAACCTGGGTGGCTCTGTCGGTTGAGCATCTGACTCTTGATTTTTGGCTCAGGTCATGATCTCTGAATCCTGAGATGATTTATTGTTGGATTCAATTGGTTGGATTCATGGCATTCCATCATGACTAACTGAGGTTTATTGCAAGACTGCAATGTTGATTTAACATTTCAAAATCAATCAGTGTAATTCACCAAGTTAGACTTAAAAAGAAAAAAAATTATAATAGAGAAAATGAATTTGACAAAATCCAATAGCAAAAGATTTTTAAAAAGCTACTCAGCAAACTAACAAAAACTTCCTCAACTTGATAAAGGGCATCTACAAAATACCTATTGCCAATATTATATATGCTTCATGGTGAAAGACAGTGTTAAACCATTGAAGACTGGAAGGAGGTAAGGTTGTCTGCTCTCAGTTTTTATTCAACAGTGTACTGGAGATCCTAGTCATTATAATAAGGAAAAAACAAAAACCAGACAAACTAGAAAGGAAAAAGCAACAGTAATGCTTCTCAGTTCCTTCTATTGTGTATCAATTTAGTCTCACCTCCATATACTTGTCCCACTGGCATATTCTCTCTTTTCTAACTACACATAATCTAATCTCAAGCAAGGCTATTATAAGCCAAAACTATTTCTAATTCCCAAAGGATAGTTTTTGGCAACAATACCAGTCTGGTCACAAGAAAGATACTAATGGTCTTTTTGTCCTGACAGCCACTCTGGCTAATGGTATTAGAATACTGGGCTCCTGACACACTTCTACTACTGGCAATAGGTATCAGGTAATTTCAAAAGTCAATCTCTACTTATTTGAAATAAGAAAAAAAAAAAAATGACAATTTCTAAATTAAAACATAGACAGTAGGTGCTCCTGGGTAGCTCAGTTGGTTAAGTGTCTGCCTTTGGCTCACGTCATGATCTCAGGGTTCTGGGATTGAGCCCCACATCAGGCTCCCTGCTTGGTGGGGAGTCTATTTCTCCCTCTGCCCCTCCCCCTCTCCTGAGCACAAGCTCACTTGCTCTCTCCCTTCTCAAAAAAATAAAATCTTAAATACACACACACACACAATTGTCTCAGGGAGTTGTCTCAGAAAGAAAGGTGTGTGTGGCATCTCCTCCCCTCTCTTCTGTAATTCTTTCTGAGGTGATCCACTCTCATAACTCTTCCTAGCAGAGCACATCCAGTCTTTCGTAGTGTGTGTGTGTGTGTGTGTGTGTGTGTGTGTGTGTGTGTGTGTGTGAATCTTCCCTATCTACCCACCCCCTTTATTGAGATATAATTCATAGATACTGAAATTTGCCTTTTTAAAGGATAGGATTAAGTGGCTTTTACTATATTCATAACTCTGGGCACCATTTTTTTAAACTATTCTTTCTCTATGGAATGGTCTTGGCACCTCTGGCAAAAATCAACTGACCATAATGTAAGAGTTTATTTGTGCTCTGTCATTTCCATTCTATTCATTCATATGCTTATCTTTATGCCAGTGCCATACTATTACTGTAGCTTTATGTACTAAGTTTTCAAATCAGGATGTTTGTCTTCCAACTTTGCTCTTTTTCAAAATTGTTTGGCTATTTTGAGTCCCTTCCTTTCCCATATGAATTTTACGGTAACTTTGACAATTTCTGCTAAAAAGGCAGCCAAAATCTTGACAGGAATTACCCTGAATCTATAGATTAATTTGGGGAATACTGCCATTTGAGTAATATATCTTCTAACCCATAACACTGTCTCCTAATCCATGAACATAAGATGTCTATTTATTTCGTTCTTCTTTAATTTCTCTGAATAATGTTTTATAGCTTCTACTATACAAGTCTGATACTTATTTTGTTAAATTTATTACTAAGTATTTCATTGTTTCTGACACTGTTGTAAATAAAATTGTAGTAGTTTCATTTTTCAGACTGCTCATTGCCAATGTATAGAAACGCACTGATTTATGTTGATCTTGTATCCCGCAACCTTGCTGAATTTATTTACTAGCACAAATAATTGTGAATTTTTTTTAAGTAGGCTCCAATACAGGGCTTTAACTTACAATCCTGAGATCGAGTTGGACACTTAACCAACTGAGCACCCAGGCACCCCCCCTCCTTTTTTTAAGTAGGCTCCATGCCCAGCAGGGAGTGAAACAAGTTGTATATATATTTTTTTCTATGTAAAAAAAATCATGCTTTGATAACTGAAGATATTTTTACCTTTTCCTTTATAACCTGGATGCCTTTTATTCCTTTTTCTCAACGAATTATCCTGGCAACAACCTACACTACAACGGTGAATACACTGTGAAGAGGGGTCATCCTTATGATCTTAGGGGAAAAGCTTTCATCTTCAGCTATTATGTTATTTTTTTCGTAGATGCCCTGGATCGGATAAAAGATGTTCTTTTCCATTCCTCATTTATCAATCTAGTGTTTTTATCATGAAGAATGTTGAATTCTGTCACATACTTTTTCTGCATCTTGATTTGATCAGGCTTTTGTCGTTTGTTCTACTGATACGGTATATTACATTTACTGACTTTTGTATATGAACCAACCTTACACTACAGGGTTAAATCCCATCTACATATGGTATATAATCCTTTTATTATATGTTGCTGGATTAACTCCACTAGTATTTTGTTTAGAATTTTTGCATCTATATTCATAAAGGATATCGGTCTATAGGTTTTTTTTCTTATACTGGTTTTGGTATCAGGATAACAATGGCTTAATACAATGACTTCAAACATGTTCCCTCCTTACTATTTTTTGGAAATGATTGTGAAGGATTACTCTTAACTCTTCTTTAAATGTTTGTTGGAATTCACTAGTAAAACCATCTGGAACTGAGCTTTTCTCTATAGAAGTTTTGTTGATTATTAATTCAATCTATTTTTTATAGGTCTGTTCAGATCTTCTATCTCCTTTTGAGTCAGTTTTGTTTTGTTTTCTTATGTAATCCTCTACACCTACATGCAACGTGGAGCTTGAACTCACAGCCCTAAGATTAAGAGTTGCATGCTTTACCAACTGAGCCAGCCAGGTGCCCCTTGAGTCAGTTTTAATAGTCTTTCCATTAATTTGTCCATGTCATCTACATTATCTAATTAGTTGGCATACAATTTTTCATGCTTTTCTCTTACAGTCTTTTTTAAATGGTAGTAACCTGCCTGTTTTCATTTCTGATTTTAGTAATCTGAGGCTTGCCTCCTTCTCCCTGGGCAGTTTAACTAAAAAGTTTGTCAATTTTGTTGATGTTTTTAAGAACAAACTTTTGGTTTTGCTGATTTCCTCTACTGCTTTTCTATTCCCTATTTCATTTATTTTGGCCTAATCTTTATTTTCTTCCACTTCTTATTTTGGGTTTAGTTTGCTCTTCTGCTTCTAGTCTCTTATGGTAAAAGATCAGGTTATTGGTTTCAGATCTTTCTTTTTCATACAGGCATTTGTAAGTATAAATTTTCCTCTAAGTACTGCTTCAGCTGCACTCTCTAAGTTTTAGTATGTCATGTTTCCATTTTCATTCATCTAAAAATATTTTCCAATTTCCCTTGTGATATCTTCTTTGACCAAGTGGCTATGAGTATGCTGTTTAATTTCCATATGCTTTTAAATTTCAAACTCATTTCTGGTAGTGATTTCTTATTTCATTCCAGCATGGCCCAAGAACACACTTTGCATGCTTTCAACTATTTTAAATTTATTAAGACTTGCTTTATGGCCTAACATAAAAATTACTTTATAGTCCATCCTAGAGAATGTTCAATTGTGCATTTGAAAATAATGTATATTCTCTTGTTGAGTGGAGTGTTCTCTGGATGTCACAGGTCTCGATGATTTATAGTACTTTCAAGGCTTTTTAGTTTGTCTTCTAATTGTTCTATTATTTAAAATGGAACGTTGATGTTTGCAACTATTATTGTTGAGCTGTATTTTCCCTTCAGTGCTGTCATTTCTGCTTTATGTATCTTAGGGCTCCACTGTAAGAAGCATATATATTTTCAACTGTTGTATCTTCATAAAGGATAGACACTTTTATCATTATAAAATAACTTTTTTGTCTCTAGTAGCAACTCTGTCTGAAAGTCTATTTTTATCTGGTATTCATATAGTCACTCCAGCTCTTTTTTTGGTTCCTGTTTGCATGGCAAGTCTTTTTACATTCTTTTACTTTCAACCTATTTAGATACAAAATGTTTTCCATAGAGAGCATTATACTCTCATCATGGTGCTTTTTGATTTTTTGGGTTTTTTTTTAAATCCATTGTGCCCATAAGTCTTCTGACTGGATTGTTTGATCTATTTGTATTTAGTGGAATTACTGGTAAGTTAAGATTTATATCTGCCAGTTTTCTATTTGTTTCCTATATGTCTAATATCTTTTCATTCCTCTATTCCTCCACTACCATCTTATTTTGTATTAAAAGGATATTTGTTAGTGTGTCATTTTGTCACTTATCCTTTCTTGTATAATATTTTTTGAGTTACTTATTTAGCAGTTGCCCTGGGGATTATAATTAACATCTTAACTTCTAACAGTCGAGCTCAGATCAATATGAATTTAAACAGTACACAAAAACTTTGCTCCTAACATAGTAGGCTCCATTATTCCTCCCCACTTTGTGCTATTAACACCAAATTATGTCTATATTGTGTATCTCTCAACCCTGATTTCTAATTATTGCTAATGCAGTTGTCTTTTAAATCAGAGTGGGGGAAAAAGAGAGGTAAAAATTACATTTATATTCTCTTAAAAATTTATCTATACTTTACTTTTATTGGTGTTCTTATTTGTGTGGATTAGAGTTACTGTCTGGTAGCCTATCATTTCAGCCTAAAAAACTCCTTCAGTACTTCTTACAGGACATATTTGCTACTCATAAATTTTTCTGGCATTTCTTTATCAGGAATATCTTAATTTCTCCTTCATTCTTGAAGGATACTTATGCTAGATATAGCATTCTTTGTTGATAGTATTTACAAAATTGATACACAAAAATTTGTTGCATTTCTATGCACTAGCAATGAACTATCAGAAAGAGAAATTAAGAAAACAATCCCACTTACAATTGCATCAGAAAGAGTAAAATACCTAGGAAGATTTCATACCTGTAATAATCAAAACAGTACAGTATTTGCATGAAACAGAATAAAGAGTCCAGAAATAAACCTATGCATATATGATCAATTAATTTATGACAAAGGAGCCAAGAATATACAAGGAAAGCACAGACTCTTCAATAAATGGTCTTGGGAAAACTGGACAGCCATATAAAAAGAATGAAACTCAACCACTATCTTATACCATACACAAAAATTAACTCCAAACAGATTAAAGACTTGAATATTAAAACTGGAATCCATAAAACTCCTGCACAAAAACATACATTATAAGCTCCTTGACAGCAATCTTAGTGATGATTTTTTGGATCTAATACTGAAAGCAAAGGCAAAAAAAGCAAAAACAAATAAGTGGGACCACATCAAAGTAAAAAAAGCCTCAGCCCAGCAGAGGAAACCATCGGCAAAATAAAAAGACAATCTACCAAATGGGAGAAAATATTGGCAAATAATATTGCTAAGGGACTTAACATCCAAAATATATAAAGAACTCCTATAACTCAAAAAAACCAGAACAATCTGATTTAAAAATGAGCAGAGGACCCGAATACACATTTTTCCAAAGAAGACATGCAGAGGGCCAACAGACACATGAAAAGATGCTCAACATCACTTACCATCAGGGAAATGGAAATCAAAACCACAATATCACCTCACACGTGTTAGAATGGCTAGAGTCAAAGAGACAAGAAGTAAGTGTTGACAAGGACATGGAAAAAAGGAGACCCATGCACACTGTGGGTAGGAGTGTAAATGCAGCCATATGAAAAACAGTATGGAGGTTCCCCCCAAAATTAAAAAAACCGTATGATCTAGCAATGCCACCTATGGGTATTTATAAAAGAAAATTAAAAACTCATTAGGATCTATGCACACACACCCCTCTGCCCCATGTTCACTGGGATATTATTTACAATAGCCAAAGCAAAGAAGCAACCTAAGTGTCCACTGATGGATGAATGGATAAGATGTGGATATATACACAGTGGAATATTATTCAGCCATAAAAAAGAAGGAAATTTTGCCTTTTGCAACAACCTGGATGAACCCTGAGTATATTAGGCTAAATGAAGTAAGTCAGAGAAAGGCAAATGCCAAATTATCTCTCTTATATGCAAAATCTAAAAAAGAAAAAAAAATCAAACTCACGGATCCAGCGAACAGACTAACGGTTGCCAGAAGTAGGCAGATAGAGGGTGATTGGAAGGCATCAAGTCTCAGTTACAAAATAAATAATTCCCGGGGATGGAATTATAGCATGGTGACTAGAGTTAATACTATATTGTATATTTGAAAGTTAAGAGAGCAGAACTTAGTTCTCATCACAAGAAAAACATTTTTAACTATACATGGTGATGGATGTTAACTAGATGTACTGCGGTGATCATTTTGCAATATAGACGAATGTACACCTACAACTACTATGTTATATGTCAACTGTATCTCAATTTAGGAAATGGAAAACTGCTACTTAAGTACTTTTTTTTCATGATCTTGTACCTTCCAGTCTTGGCATCTGTGAACTATCCACCTGAAAAACAGATGCGTTAAGAGTAGTGTTAAGAGTAGTGTTTCAGGAATCATTTTCACTATACTCGGATCTAGAAAGCGGGAAAGAGGGCTGTATAAAAGGAATGTGTCCTTTACTCATTGACTATCATGTCTAAATTGCCACTACTTCATGTAAATGTTCAATTACAGATTTTCATGGTCCTAAGCCTGAATACTCACATGCCACGTGTGATCCTAGGGGGCAGGCGGAACTATAGTTTTCCACATTTCCAATTATACCTTCAAATGATTTTCTTCTAGTGCAGAAAAGGAATGAAAAAGTATGGCCTGGCTGTTAAATGGGTCTGTTAATCTGCTCCATAATACGGACTAAAACTTTATGATTGCTTCAGGGTAAACCTAGTTATTTATTTATTTATTTTTGGAGTCCAGTTTTTAAAACTCCTCAAAAGCCATTTAGCAGTCATTGTTCTTTGTGGAAAAAATAAAACACTTTTCATTTCTAAGACCTATTCTTTATTTAATCTATAAACAATTCATTTGAATCTTTGCTCTGAAAACAAACCATCACAGAAACCTAAATCTTCTAAGGAAACTGTCAGGATGCTGAATCAGAATGGAAAGAATCAAAGATAAATTAAGAAGGCTTAATTAGGGGCGCCTGGGTGGCTCAGTGGGTTAAAGCTTCTGCCTCCGGCTCAGGTCGTGATCCCAGGGTTCTGGGATGGAGCCCCGCATTGGGCTCTCTGCTCGGCAGGGAGCCTGCTTCCCCCTCTCTCTCTGCCTGCCTCTCTGCCTACTTGTGATCTCTCTCTGTGTCAAATAAACAAATAAAATCTTTAAAAAAAAAAAAAAAAGAAGAGGCTTAATTAACTGAATACTAAAAATACCTGTGATGGATTTTTTTTGTAGGTCGGTGGCAGAGAACTAAGGCACACCTAACACTGAAGTTCAGAAGGGGAAGTGGTTCTGTTGGCTCAACAGCCAAAAGGACTCTGATGGGAAATGAAGTGTTGTCTATGCTGAGAATGGCTCGGTCAACAAGGTCGACAGTGTTGGATTAAGAATCTCTGTCTCATACTCTATTTTGCCTGAGATTTTCTGCTTTACATTATCCATGAATACTACTGAATGTGTCACTAAGCCACTCCATTCCAACCCAGAAAATACAGCAAAACCGGAGAAGGTATCTGTATTCCTATTCCTCAAACCCCAGCACATACAAGTAAAATAATTTTTCAAATAACAGAAAATAACAATTGAGCAAGAATATGGAGAAATTGGAACTCCTGTGCATTGCTGATGGGAATGTAAAATGATGCAGCCACTGTGGAAAAGAAAGTATAGCAGTTCCTCAAAAAAAAAAAAAAAAAATCAAACACACAATACCATATGCCAGCAATTCTACTTCTAGGTGTATACTCAAAATAACTCAAAGCAGTGACTTACAGTTATTCGTACACACAAGTTCATAGCATTATTCATAATAGCCAAAAAGGTGGAAACGCAAATGTCCATCACTGGATAAATGGATAAACAAAATGTGGTCCATATATACAATGAAATATTATTCAGCTTAAAAAAAGCATGAAATTCTGACACAAGCCACAACACGGATAAACCTTCAAGACATCATGCTAAGAGAACTAAAAAGGACAAATAGAGCATAACCCCACTTACATGAGGTACCTCAAACAGTCCAGTTCATAGAGATAGAAAGTGGTTGTTACCAGGGAGTGGGGTGGGGGCAGGGTGGGGGTAGTTGGCAGGGGCGGAGGGGGGCGGTAGTTAGTGTTTCATGGGTACGAAGTTACAGTTTGTGATAATGATGAATTTATGGAGATGGATTCAACAGTGTGAATGTACCTAATACCACCTTATACTTAAAAATAGGTAAAATGGTAAATTCTATGTCAAGTATATTATACCACAATTTAAAAAGATTAAATTTGCCTTCCCAGTGAAAACTGTCTTTTAGATTGTTGGTGGTGCTTTTCAGTTGTTGTAATTTTTAAAACTCCGCTCCTATGCTCAAATTCTCTTCTTGCTTGACTCATGGAAGTGTTTTCTATGGAAATAATTTTATTGAACATTCTCAAACTTTTTCAGTTGGGGGCTATCCTACCTCCAACCTCCAGATGAGACTCAATGGGTGGCAGGGCAGGAGGCCACACCTATGAAAGGACTCTAATGAGCCTCCGGAAGAAATGGGAGAGTAACTTCTGACCACCTACACCAGCCATTCTTATTTCTAGCTGCACTTTATCATCGCTTCAGACTTAAAAAAAAAAAAAAAAAAAGAAAGAAAGAAATGAGGGACCCCCCCCCCCACACACACACACACTAGCTGCCACACCCAGGGATTATGGCTTAACTGATCAGTGATGAAGTCCACATATGGATGTTTTCTCAAAGCTCTCCAGGTAATTCTGATGTGTAGCTAGGTTGAGACCCACCGACTTACTCCTTAGAGAGCTCTCTGGAGTAGAACTCAACATCCCCATTCAAAAATCTCACCATTTAGAAATAATGGCAAGGGCTCCTGGGTGGCTCAGTTGGTTAAGTGTCTGACTTCGGCTCAGGTCATGATCCCAGGGTCTTGGGATCGAGTCCTGTATAGGGCTCCCAGCTCAGTGGGCAGTCTGCTTCTCCCTCTCTCTGTGCCTCTCCCCACCTCCCTCTCAAATGAATAAATAAAATATTTTAAAAAAAGAAAGAAAGAAAGAAAAGAAAGAATGGCAATTAGGGCTCAGAAGGAATAAGAAGTTGTAAAACTTTGAATCTTGATAACCCTTAAACCAGAAAGAAAGACAAGTTAGAATTCATGAATTCAGCAAACATTTCTTCAAGCTACTACTGTAAGCAGCCGTGCCCAGACGGTAGATGTGGGTAGAAGAGATGATCCCTCTCCCAGTGGAGCTCCCGGGCTCCATGAGCAGAGGAAGCCTGGGGCAGGCAGGACACCCCAGTGAGCGCCACCCCGAGGACAAGTGCATGAGGAGAACATGTGGGAGCAGCTTCTATGCTGGATGGAAAAATCGGGAAAAACTTCCTAGGAAAAGTTATCCCTTTACTGAGTCTTGAAAGGGGACTAGAAATTAGCGAGGCAAACCTGGGAAGATAAAGTGACATTCCCTTTTCTGGAAGGCAGCGTGTGCCACTCTGGGTTACCCTGGGCCCAGGAGCGGGGGCAGCGCTCGGCTGACCCTGGTAGTGGGTCACGGTGAAGTGATTTGAAATGAGGTGGACTCGAGTGCACAGCGTCTGGGGTTGGGAGACGCGGCTGCTCAGGGCGCCCAGGAAGAACGCCAGTTCAGCTTCTGAAGCCAGTGCAGCGACTTGTGTGCTAGTCACGGCAGCCAAGGAAGACTGGCGCACGTGCCAGCCCCCAGGTCAGCCACACACAGCAACGGTCCTTAATTCTCATTTCCACTAATACACTGTCTGCCTCTTCAATAGACTCCAAATGAAAACTCTATCTCCAGAAGCTCTCCCACAAGCTCTTAGGAAAGTCAAAGTGGTGAAAAAGGACGTTGCTCCCCTCTTATGACCTGATTAGAAAGTGTGAGAATCATTCTTTGAAATCCTTCCTCCACGTGCCATCAGTAATTATGAAATGGTTTGTCATCTGGGAAATTATGAAAATGAGCATATATCTACTTCTCAAATTTCTAATGATCTTTTGTTTTTCTCTTATTGATCAGTCTCTTTGAGTACGTAATCTAAAGCCAGGGACGGTGTTTGTCTCCATATGCCATCTTGCACACGGGGTTCGGTCACTGAATGATGATGAGCACAGGTCCACCAGCCAAGAGAGAGAAAGTCCATCATGAGCCCAAAGCAACGAGTTCACACGTTCCTAGATATTACCTTCAAGAATGATCTGAAATAGCTCTGTGTGGTGAGAATTCAACCACTGACAGAACAGCAGAAGCTTCTTCACTATCTGCTCTCCTTTCAACCTCACCACACCCCAGAAGGTAGGTGGTGGGATCGCTAATCTCTAGGTGGGGAAACTGGGCGAGTACAGCCTACTGTGCCCAAGTGGAGTCTGGGTGGCAGCGGCACCCCTCCCCCACAGCGACCTGTGGGGCTCCGTTCCCCACGGTCATCAGCCACACACAGCACTGAGCCAATTCTCCTGGACAGACCTATGAGCCGCCTGAACCCAGGGGACAGGGGAACCCAGACACAGTCTGATCTTGCTTCTTGGTGAAGAGACCCATCATTCAGGTGTCTACAGAGTTGTTCCAAGGGCTCTGCATTTGATGTCTTATTCTATGAGGAATTCCATTTCCCCTGTTCTGCAGATGAAGAGCACAGAGGCCCAGAGATCGAGAACTTGGTCACTTGGCAGGAAGTGGGAGTGCCATCTCTGGAGGCACGCTAACCTGAGCCAGGTCACCATGCAACTTTGGACAACTGACTTCGCATGTCCAGGCCTCCATTTCCTTATATTTAAAGGAGGAGGAGAATACTAGCACATCCCTTGCAGAACTGAGTGAAGATGAAACAAGAAAGCACCCAGAGCACCGAAGAATGCCTGATGACTGGTAAACATGCCTGATGCTCGGTGAACGATAATCATGAAGACTGCTGGGCTTCCCAGAAGGAAGGGACAGCTTCTGATTTTCAAAATTCTTAGTCCTGAATGCTTTATTCACTGATATTTTGAGGGATACCCCTCCGCCTCCCCCAAGCCCCACTTGAACACGGCCGCCGCACCCTCAGCTGCCCTGGACAAAGTCCCCTGGGGACGGGCCCCCAGATGCGCATGCGCTCCTCACCCCACACGCCCACCGTAACCCAGCACCGATGCAGTCCCTGTGGACAGAACGGAACATGTCGGTGAGGGCCCCCAACACCTGCTAGTCTCTAGAATGCACCTCATTCTGCAAATAGATAACAAATGGGCCACAGGTGACCTTTCCCCCTCACACTCCGTCACCATCCCTGTGACGTCTAAGTTCTCGGGACGGAATCACCAGGTCCCTGCAGCTGCGATTCTGTCCCAGCGAGCCCACACACCACTCCAGTGACAGTCACACCGCACCAACCTAAGGACAAGGTCCCACCTTGGTCCCCAGACCCTGCACTGAACCATATGACACACTGTCACTCTACTGAGAACCCTAATTTTATCTTCCTTATACAAAACAGTCACGCATTGAAAACAACACATTTAATTTACAAATGGCCTCAAAGTGGCAGAACAAGGTTATTACCCCCCTTAAAAAAAAAAAAAAAAAAAAAAAGATTTGAGAGCGAGAAAGAGCAAACAAGCATGCACGAGTGAGTGCAAGTGGCGGGAAGGGCCAAGGCAGGGGGAGAGAATCCCAAGCAGACTCCCCGCTGAGCAGGGAGCCCAGACACAGGATTCAATCCCATGACTCTGAGATCACGACCCAAGTCGAAACCAAGATTGGGACGCTCAACCAACTGAGCCACCCAGCTCCCATACCTCTCTTTCTTGCAGTAATTATAATCATGAAGCAAAGTAAAATATTGCCAATTTTGGCTATGTTCATTTGGCTTTGATGATGTGAACCCGGGCTGATGTTTACTACTATATTGTCTACTGAGAAAGGGTTTTGCCAAGTAAATTAATCCAGACAAAATTCCTTGTCAACAAATATCAAGAGAAAGAAGGCCCTGTGTGACTGTGATTGGCCGAGAGCCCAAACTCTACAAGCCTCCATAAGGACAGAACACCCACAATGAATCCAGAACCTGGAAACCAATCAAGCAATGGGATTTTCCTTTTTCCTAATATGAAGATTCCTATTTTTATTATTATTTTCCTATTTTTATACAACTGGCAGAATTTCTGGTTAACAGAATGTCCTATTTACGGGAATCACCATATCCTTTTGCACTTAAGTTACAGCTCAAAGTATAATTCAACAAATTACAATTAAAACCAAAATTTAACATATCCATTATCACCATATTGTACGACATTGTTCAAAAGATCTAAAATTCTGCTCATTTATGGCCAGAATCTGAAATGGCTCGTTACAATTTCATAAATAGTTATGTCTGTTTATAAGGCCTTCTGTCACCTCCTCCCCTCCCCCCGCAGCCCCAGCACCTGCCCCCCAGGTGGCCATGCCACCATTCCTGCTGCACCTGCCACCACGTGCTTCTCAAATCACACCTGCAATCCCATCAGTCCCCAACTCAAAAATGTCACAAATCCCCCAATATCCACAGAAATGAAGACAAATTTCTATTTCAGCAATCGATCCTCACGGGCTGCCCCGAGCTTGCCTCTCCCCCAAGAGCTGCATATACCCTGGGGTTTGCTGTTCCCTGAACTCGCTCGGACCTGGGCCTGCAGCCAAGGCACCTCTCACGTGCTACGTCTGCCCCGATGCCCTTCCCAAACTGTCCTCGGCAGCAGTTCTCTTTCCTCTTGAAATATAAACCCAAAACTTCCCATTCATTCCTCATTTTCCATCTCAGAGGACAGGAAGTTATGTATTTATCATAACCATTCTCTCTCTGCTAGATACACAATTACGTGGGGGCAGGGGCTGCGCGTTGCCTACAGTGTTTGCGGGATTCAGTCCATGGTGCTCCTCCTGCTCTATTAATACCCCGCAGCTGGCCAGCCTCCAACAACCAGCCCCTCCGCCTTCCCGGGTCTCGGTTTCCTTGGTTACCTCACCTCCTTATTAGGAATAAGAGGTGATTCTGCCAAAACGAACTTGTCCATCTGAGGTCCCAATCCCCCCTACCCCCCATTTCCTCTCCTTTGGGACTTCAACACATCTCTTTTCCTCAGAAAACTTCAGCTTCTCTTCTTTCATTAAAGGAAAACAAAAAAGCAGTTCTCTACCCCTTGAAATGGCTACCATCTCTCTTCCTTTCTCAATCCTGCCACATTTCTTGAAAGAGTTGTTCCTGGCCCTCCTGCCTCTTAGTGGTGCTCGCCACCCCCGCCCCTGCACCCACCATTCACCCTACTTCCCCAGAGGTCTCTTCTAAAGCATGGGTCTAATTTTCATTTTAAAAAGGGCCCTTTACATCTCTAGAGACTAGAAACTACTATATACTAGAAACGGGGAAAAGCCGTAAGGACGGAGAAGGTAGATGTCAACAGAAAAATAAAGTATAAATACAGTGACCCACATACAATCTCAATCCTTAGAATCAAAACTTGTCAAAACTCATGCTACCTTCAAGTTGGACCTCAGAAATCATCCCGCCGTCCTCTTCCTTGCACATAGCTCCTTGCAGCCTTTCCAGCTACTTCCTTCCATGGCATCCTCTGTAATCACTGTCCTGACCAAGTGGAACCTCCCCACTCCTCTCCTGGACTGAACGTCCCCTTCCTCTTTGCTCTACTGGAAATCTAACTTTCCTTGGACAATCCTGCCAACCTCTTACTCCTCTTGAATTCAGGCCCTCCCTTCTCCCATATATCTCTTGCTCCAGGGAACGGCCTAATTGCCAACCATCTTAATGACACCCTCTAGATGCCCGGCTCTCACACTCCCACACCCGCCAAGCACCCTCCTCTTTCACATCCGTGACACAAGGCAACCAACAGTCAAATTCACGACTCACCCACCTCTTCCCGCGGGTTGCCGCTGCCACGGGTCCACCCCATCCTCTCAGCCTGGGTCCTCCCCCTGCAACCACTTGAAATGGCTGCCCCCTGGGATGCCCTCCAGGGAGCTCAACTACTTCCAGAGCTTCAACACACCCATGTCCACAGGACTCCAGGCCCGAAAACGGAGTCCTCCTAGACTTCTCATCCCTCTCGTAAGCCACACGTGAGAAACGATTTCATCATTTCATAATCAAGTCTCGTTTTTACGAGTCATGAAAACATCCACAGACAAAGCTGAAAGTGACCCTGAGACATCACCTAATGTGCCCTCTGTTTTTGTGCAGGAAAGCACTAGTAAACCAGGGATGTGGTAGACACTCTTTCTTCTTTAGGAGATGAAAACTATCCTTTTTGAGCCTGTGGTATAATAAAAAAAAAAAAATCTATCTGGTCTTTGTGCCTAGTTCTTGGCCAAGAGCTTCTGAAATCCTTAGCATTTCCTGAGGGATGGGAGTGACTTTGTTGTGCTAATGAGGTGGCTGCAGAGGGTCCCTGGAGAGCTCAAGTGGGGGCTGGTTCCTGGAGAAATCAAGCACAGGATTAGAGGGTTGGAACGTGGGGCCATGCCGGGCCATGCTGCAGGTCCCTGCCGACCTCTGGGGATAGAAGCTGGAGACAGTTCCATTGTGTGGCCACTGATTCAATCAATCATGCCTACATGATAAAACTATCTAAAGACTCTGAACGCATTAATGTGCTGGGAGGGGGCTAGAGCCTCATTCCTCAAGGAACCTCACAGCAGCTCTGTGTTCTCTACCAGACCTCGCCTCGCGGGTCTCTTCATGTGGCTGGTCCTAATTGGCACCTTTTGTAAAAGGACTCTAATAATAAATAGAGCATTATCCTGAGTTTTGTTTACTAATCCTGCTGGTAAATTGTCCAACCTGAGAGAAAAAACAACAGATTTACAGCTAGTCGGGAGTGCAGTTGGCCTGGGGACCCCCAAAGTGTTGCTGGTTAAGCAAGGGCAGTGGTGTGGGGACTGTGCCCTCTAACCTGTGGGGTCTGAGCTAACTCTGGGCGGTTACTGCCAGAGCTGAACAACAGTGCACCCAGCTGGGTTTTTAATGGAATAAAGGCCCTACTGTGGGCCGGGCACTCAACTGGGAACTTTATAGGACTGTCATTAAAGGAGCACAGAGCCCTGCCAGCCACCTCACACACAGTGAGACTTCAAAATAGGGATCTCAGCCTTAAGTTCTGAATTTGCACGAATCTACACCTCCTGCGAGGTTCAAGATTACTTTAAGCTCAGTTCTTTCAGGCAATGGTTGTTACTGAACCTTCCTGGAAGTGGCCAAAGGGAGTCTGTCACTTGAAAATGACACCCTGACTTCAAAAGAGAGCTGAACACTGTGTGTGGAGTGCCTTGCTGGAGTCGGTCAGAACTAGCCGCTGGTCTCCCTGGCGCGGCGGAGGAGGGTGGCCAGCAGCCAGGGCAGAAGCCACCTGCCCGCTGCCTCCCCGGGCAGGGACCGCCGCGGCCGCGCTCCCTCCCGAGCCATCCTGTGGGTGGTTATCGAACTCTTGGTTTCAGTAGTCATCATTCGTAAGCTTGGGTTGTTTTTTTTTTAGCTTTCACCCAGTGCAACAATCTTTGCTTCAGCCATGCACACCCCTGTGCCTACACAGTAACACGGAACAGTGTTTCCTCATCTGACGGCAAAGATCATACCTGCCAAGTCCAATATGGCAAACTAAAGACGGACACAGAGTCAAACTCCCTGAACGACGTGAAACATTACAGTTCCGAGGTCTGATACTCAAACCAGCCTCAAGTGACCGTCGAGGCTGTGACTTGACAGAAATCCAGGCGGGAGAGACCCCGGGGGGCTTCCAGTGAAGGGGCTCGCCACCCCCCACAGCAAGACGGCTGTGGAAATGCGCCCTGTTGGTGAGGCGGCACGTCTCTCACTCAGCCCGTGGGAATCCAGGAGAGGTCCAGGCTCCAGCGCGGTCCTCTCACTCCACTCCCACAGACCGTTTCCTGAGCGGCCGCCCCGACTGCCTAGAGGCCAGCAGGAAACTGGGCTTCCGGCTTCTCTCTCCCCTTCTAGACACTGTGAGTGCATGTAACTTAAAAATGAAGTGGGAGGGGCGCCTGGGTGGCTCAGTGGGTTGAAGTCTCTGCCTTCCGCTCAGGTCATGATCTCAGGGTTCTGGGATCGGGCCCCGCATCGGGCTCTCTGCTCAGCGGGGAGCCTGCTTCCCACCCCCACCCTGCCTCTGCCTGCTTGTGATATCTCTCTCTCTGTCAAATAAATAAAAATCTTTAAAAAAAAAAAAATGAAGGAGGAAGTACCGTTTGTATGTGAAGGTCTGGGAGGTCTGGCCCCGCTTCCCACAAAAACACGTGAATCTTGCGTGAAATGTAAACAAAGCTGTGAATTTAAGTTTTAGGAGAACAAACTCCCTCCAAATCAGAGTCATCACCTGATCAACCAAATCACTCTCACGTAAAGCCTTCCAAAAATGCTAATGATTTACTGAAAACTAATTTGCAAAAACAAGTTCATGTGTGAAGAAAATAATTTAGTGTGGCAAAGCCTGTCTTCTTAGAGACAGAAATTATATTCCTTTTTTGAAATGAGGATAATTAAGAAATAGGCAAATCATTCATATTTTATAATTCTTATATTATGCTTTGAAAATATATTGAAATGTTCAGAAAAAGCCAAACATCAGTCATGTCAGAGAGTGAGGTAAAAAGGTATCAAATATCTTGTCACAGGCCAGGCCTAATGCATAAAACCCATGTGCCTTTCTTGAATTTTATGTATATCTATTTGGATCCAAACTCTGGAGGGAATCAATGCAAATATTCAATGGGTTTACTGGATACTTGTTCATCTATGTAAAAGTTCTTACAACAAAATCCAGAAAGGCTTAATCCAAGCTGTCCTCACCTTGAAGCTACCTTGCAGGGTTGTAGGCAGAGAGCCTGTGTGTAAGGAGACACGTCTGCAGAGCTTGTGGTGAAGCAAGGCTCTGGGAAAGGTAAGGACCAAACACCTATCAGCTGGCTGCTTTAGCAGTCTCAACTCCTCACTTAGGAACCAGGGACCTGGGCACCTGGGTGGCTCAGTCAGTTAAGCATATGCCTTCGGCTCAGGTCATGATCCCAGGGTCCTGGGATCAAGTCCTGCATCCAGTCCTGCCCCTGTGGAGCAGGGAGCCTGCTTCTCCTTTGCTTTTGCCTCTCTCTCCCTCTCTCTCATGAATAAATAAATAAAATCTTGGAAAAAAAAAAAAAAGGAACCAGGGACATGGCTTCTCTTTGAGCTTCCCAAGGACGGAAGCCCGGAGAAGGAAGAACACATGAGAGAAGACCTCAGTGGTCATTCATGCTACATCTCATTCCACACATGGAGGAAATTAAGTCCTGGGGAAGCAAAAGACTTTGTCTAATGTTCTCAAAGTCTTCTGCTCAGAGTTATACTTCCTCTCAGCAAGAAACCAGATTCTCAAAAGACACAGCCTTTTAATTTCAGAGCCATGAACTCCCATTTCATTGAGGAAAGGCCTCCTTTGGGAATCCTCAGGACCTTCCAAGAACGGCTGCCCTAGCCTCTGTCTGCCTTCAGGTGAATGGTTTGGTAGAGATGCCACTCAGCCCTGAGGCTGCAGAAACTGAAGACTGGAGGGTAAGGCTTGTGTTGGGGAGGTCAGAAAATGGAGAGGGGAGCCCAGGACAGGGTGAACAGGGAAGGGTAAGAGCTCCAAACCGTCCTTGAGGTCAGAGATCATGACACACATTTCCACAAAACTGGCACTCAGGAAATGTTTGTTAAACACTGACTAAAAATATCCTAGTTTGTTTCCTCCTGTGATGCAGGGCAAGAGGTCCCCCACAGTGCCATCTGTGCACCAGAACTCGCCCCAACAACTCTTACTCCTCGCTCTCTTCATAATCTTGCTCCCTCAAGTTTATAGGATCGTCAAAATAAGTGGTGAATCCAGTTCAGAACGCAGCCTTTGTCCCATCAGAATTATGAGTGTAGAAATTCTGGCTATAGTTGGGAAATACACACAAAGGACTGAATGACAGACAGACAGACAGAGCTGTGTTCCAGAGCTGAAGATGGAGGAGATGAATCTTGAAGCTTTTCTGCCTCCATCTTCTAGGTTATAAATGTCAGTGATTTTTCTTGCCTCTAAGCCTGTTTTTTTTTAGATTTTGTTTTTATTTATTTGACAGAGAGAGAAATTACAAGCAGGCAGAGAGGCAGGCAGAGGGAGGGGGGGAGAGCAGGCTCCCTGCTGAGCAGAGAGCCCGATGCGGGGCTCAATCCCAGGACTCTGAGATCATGACCTGAGCTGAAGGCAGAGGCTTTAACCCACTGAGACACCCAGGCGCCCCTAAGCCTCATGTTTTAAACGGCATCCTTCCACAGTTACCACAGGCATCATTTTGTATAACCCACTGAAAATGGGTCACTTTATGATAACATAGCATTTTAGGATTTGTGGACTACTATAGGTCTTACTCAATTCAATAGGTTGGCAAGAGAATAAAAACTTTATTTTGGAGGGGGGGGGGCAGAGAGAGAATCTTCAGCAGACTCCACGTCCAGTATGGAGCCCAACGTGGGGCTCGATCTCACAACCCTGAGACCATGACCTCAGCCAAAATCAAGTGCTGGACTCTTAACCGACTGAGCCACCGTGCTCCAGGAGATACAAACTTTAAAAGATAGTTATACTCAGTTAAGAAATGTTTGAAAAACCATAAATCCAATTTTATGTTTCAGCTATTAAATGTATCAATAGCACTGAATTTATCAATTAAGCATGAAAATGATTAGCTCATCAATTTCACATCACTATTAAACTCCTCAATAAGCATGTGATATACTGAAAGCAACTGGACCCCTAGAGCGGGGCACCAGAAGGCACGAGCAGCAGCCCCGGTGAGGAGGGGCCACGTCTGGTTCCCACCACTGACCAGACACCCAGTCCAGCGCTCGGCGCATATATGCTTGTTGAAGAGATGGCCACATGGACAGCTGACTAAAATGGGACAGAATAATCATTTCTAATCACCCACAAAGTCCATTTCTACTTGAATTAATCAAAACGCCTGTTTTGAAGGTTTACTTAGTTTATCTGCTGAATATAATACGATGTAGGGTCTTTTCAAGGCTTCCTTCCTCCAGCACACTCTTACAACAAACAGGGTCCCTGGAAGACCAATCAGGGAGGAGCAAAGGTCACCATCCACACTCCTCACCTGCCATGTCGATGGCAAAAGGCCGGTCTGCTCTCCAGCCGGTGTACCAGCCCACGACTTTGCCGTTTTCCACCAACGGACGTTCATAGCGTCGCCCACCAACCAGGCCCACTGGCCAGACAGAGACTTTGCGTGTAGTTCGCATCTATAAAAAGGGGAAAGAGATGTGGTTTAAGTTTCCTGAGGGAAAACAACTTGAAAGGAGGAGAGAAATGTGAACCACATAGAAGAAACGGGGTGAGTGGGGGGCGGGGGGGGGGGCGTAAATTTTCAGAAGCTGAAGGTCCTGAACAGAACCCTTCTACTGATAGACTGCTGCCCGATGCACGGCTGCTTGGTGCCATCGGCCACCCTCTGTCACAGAGTCAGCTGGTGGCTCAAGGCTTGAGAGAAGGGAAGTGGGTGTCAGTCTCTGAACATCACTTATTTGAAGCTACATTGTGACTATCAAAAATCTTTTCTCTTTACTTCCAAGCTGAATCTTCATACTTCGCATCTTTGGAAGTGAGAGGGTTGACTTCCCTTTAGGTAACTTGTTTGCTCGGTGACAGTAAAAACTTCATTCAGAGAAGCAAAGCACAGGAGTTGTCTTTCTATGAATTTTTTATTTATACAGACACAGAAATATTGGCCGGAGGCGTTAGTAATGGCGTCCAGATACAGAAGGGATACCAGGCATCCTCCAGAGAGAGGAAAAGAAACACACACCCTACATCCCACCTTTCAAGGGAAACTGGGCCCGACTAGAGGAGGACCAGCATCATGCGGGCAGAAGGGAGAAGCTAGCCTTCTCTCTTCCAGCACACACTGTAGTATGATTTCTTTAAGGGGAAAGACACGTTCACAACAAAGCTTGCTCATAGTGGGCCAGCATTCTGGGGGAAAACCACCATCGCCACCTTCTAAGATGTGTGAAACAGGACCATAAGCAGCCCACAAGGCACCTTTGTGCAAACGAGAAGTTTCCCTTTTCTCAGGCACACACGTGTGCGGGGGGGCCTGTGGCTTGGCCATTAAAATACAGGCTGCTTTCAGCCCCACTCACCCTCTCAGCTGGGGGTGTCCCGGGGCGTAACCTACACAGCTGCATTTGGTGGGCCTGTTGTAATGACAATTTCAACACCAAAGTTTTTTTTCCTCTTCCAACACCAAAGCTTTACGCTCAGCATGAAGTCAGCTGGAGATAACGCCCTCTCACTCCGCCCCTCTCCTTCTTGCAAGCGCGCGCTCTCTCTTCCTAAAATAAATAAAATCTTAAAAAAAAAAAAAAAAAAAAAGAACCTTTGCCTAACTCGGAATCACAAGAGTTTTCTCCTCCTCTCTACAAGTATCATAGTTGTCAGTTTTAGGTTTATGATCTATTTAGGTTATGATCTACTTAAAATTAATTTGTGAGTATGCTATGAGAGGCTGACTGCATCACCCAAGCACCCTGGAAAATGTTTTCCTTCTCCTTTTTGCATACAGAGATCCAATTGTTGCAACCACAGTATGTAAATGGATATGTGACTGTCCCAGAACTGAACAGTCTTTGCACCTTTGTGGGTTCATTTATGGACATTCTCCTCTGATCTGCTGGTCCATTTGTTGATCTTGATGCTAACACACTGTCCCGATTTACTGTAGCTGTATAGTAGCTCCGGTAATTGGGCAGCATTAATGCTTTGTTCTTCTTCATCGAAGCTGTTTTGACTTTTCTTTTTTTTTTTTAAAGATTTTATTTATTTATTTGAGAGAGAGAGAGAGAGATCACAAGTAGGCAGAGAGGCAGGCAGAGGGAGAGGGAGAAGCAAGCTCCCTGCTGAGCAGAGAGCCCGATGCAGGGCTCGATCCCAGAACCCTGAGATCATGACCTGAGCCGAAGGCAGAGGCTTCAACCCACTGAGCCACGCAGGAGCCCCTGTTTTGACTGTTCTAATTCCTTTTCCTTTCCATAGGAGTTTCAGATGCACCTTGACCATTTTAGCAAATTTTGATTGGGATTGCATTAAATCTATGTATCAATTGGGTGAGAACGGACAGCTTAACAAAATCGAGTCTTCTAACCCATGAATACGACGTAGCTCTTCATTTACTTAGATTTTTAATTTTCCTCAGCAATGTTTTCGTGATTTAATTTTTGAATCAATATTAACATATAATGTTTTGTGTCCTAGGTCTTCTCCATAGCTGGAGAAAAACCCAGAAAATTTACTAAAATTTCCACAGAAATATAGCCCTCTCTCCAACTCACTCCACCTTCAAACTCCTGTTCCCTCACACACTGCAGGAAGTGTAAACATTTCTATTTGTCTTATGGATCAAACATGCCAAACTTATGAAAAAACTGAAATCTAAATACATATATTTTTCCTAAATTGACACAATGGCCTTTCATGTATCTCTAAGGTACCAACAACAGTACTCTGTTCTTTTTGGCATTTCCTTAAAATGTGCATGATTTTTCAGCTCCTGAATTGCTTTTGCCCAGAGCACTAAACATTGGGAAACAGATCCCATCTCCGCCTTGTGTGTCCTCTTGAAAATGCATAGGTTGTGCCCTGCATATGTCAGGTGCCAAAAAATTTCTTGATAAGCACCAGGCAGTACCTGAAAGGAGGGCCTCATGTACCAAGCAAGCAACGTAAGCCTGTGCAGGCCAAGGGACAAGCTCACTGTCAGAAGAGGAGGACAGACAATAAACAAACAGAAGTTAAAAATGTTTTAAAAATAGGAATGGAGAAATGACCGTTAAGGAGAATAATAAACCATAACTGTGAGACCACTAGCGTGAGGGAACACGCACTGTGCAGGCTTTTCACTTAAGCTGGGCCAGGAAAGACAAGCAGGATTTGGCCCGCAGACTTCAGAAGAGCCTCAGGTTCTAGGTAATGCGATGAATCCAAGAAACAAAACTTCACCTTTCTGTGCCAGTGTCTCGCTAGAAAATGCAGGTTTGGCTTAACGCATTCCAAATTCCTGAGAGCAGCTCAGAGCTAACACTTACTTGTGTTTGATTTTTTCAGAGAATTGGGGGTTCAAAGGTGAAGGAGTGACTATTTGAACACAGGTGATAAGGCAGGATTATGTTTCCGAGTATGCTAAATTTAAAAAAAAGTTTGTCATTTAAGTAGTTTAATACTTTGGAAGGATCCAGACGCCCTTGCCATGTGTGCACTGCTCTGAGAGTCAGTGTGGAATGCTCCATCAGAGTTAGACACACGGCCCCTTGGTATCCCACCGCTGTACTACGTGGAATGTGCCAGACATTTCAAAGGAAAATAGCACAGCTATTTACAGAACTTCTTCATTTCCCCCCTGGGAGCTATCCTTTGTTCTGTGTCCTTTTCACTCAATCTATGCTCTTTAAGGATTCCTCGGCAGCCACCTTTTCTGAGAAGGGGAGGGAAGATAACAATGACTGTTACTATTAAAAGTAAAAGCACTTTCATATAACTGAAATATTCTCAGTATTTAAAAGTTTTGTTGCTTTCTTAACACAAAATAGTAGTTAGGTAACGGGCACAACCTCAAGTGCCTGGTGTGAGCCCCAGTCTAAAACAGAGGACTAAAGCACTAGACACCAGGATAAAGAGGAAGCAAGTCACATATTTCTAAGAGTTACAATATTACAAATAGATCCCCAAAGCATTCTCTTCCTATTTATTTATTCAATGCTAAAGTCATAATCTGTCATTTCTTTCTCCCACCACGACCTCAATTAAATAGACAGGACTTGCACAGCAACGTTAAGCAGCCAAAATCACTGGCAATTTCCATAGCCCCAAGGGCTACAAAGGACACAAAAGATACCTCTGGTACCTCTCCACACTCTTCCTAAACGCCATTTAAACTATCCCAGGGCAGGCATGCCTGGCTGGCTCAGCCGGTTAAGCATCTGAGTCTTGATCTCAGATCAGGTCTTGAATGCAGGGTTATAAGTTCAAGCCCTGCGATGGGCTCCACTCTCCAATGCTGTGGAGACTACTTTAAAAAACACCAAAACCCAACAACAACAACAACAACAAAAACTATCCCAGGGCAGGTGGTGGTTGTTTATCTTCATCTTCTCCAGGTAAGGAGGGAGGCAAGTAACTACTTCCCCCACCTGTGTCTGTGACCTTTACCAACAATCAGCTTCTGGGTTTTTAGCCAACTATTTTTTCTGCAGCTTTACATCCTTTTGGTCCCTCCCTAGGGAATAGCTAAGCGCCAGCTCCAGGGACTGGAATACTCCAGAAGATCACACGTAGGTGACCATCAGAATGCTCTTAGAGTAAAACAGAAAAAGTTAAAACAAATGCCTTTAGCTCCTTTTAACACATACCACTAAGGTGAAATCTTGTCTTATTTTTTCTGAAGGGAAATGAATAAAGTTCTTGATCTTCTGAAATTTAAAATGCTATAGGCAACCTCAAGGAGAATTACAATAAAGAATGACACTCTGTATCTTGCTTTTTTTTTTTTTTTTTTTTTAACATTTCAGTGGGAAAGAACAACACCCTATATCCAACAGGATCCAGTAAATGGAAGACACAAGGGAAGAGCGGGACAAATACAAGGAAGGAATACAGAAATGATGACCTGGAGTTGAGGATCCTTTTCCAATTTCACTGTCCATAAATATCTGATATTTCCAACACAAACTACATTACATAATTCAACATACCCATAAAATTCCTTGGGAACAAGTTTGAAAATTAATGTCATATCTGTGTTTTTCTTGCATCTGCCCCCTAATGACTTTAGCATCAATTTCCTTCAACTAATTGACACTTGGCTCAATGCTATTCATTCCAGTGTCCTTCACATATCTTTATATTGCTTAGGATCTTTTTTTTTTGCCTGATTTCCACATACCTCCATTCCCACAGCATGAACTTTTGAGGCGCATAAAGTATCTAAGGATTCTAGAAAGCAGAAATGTTCGTAATGTTATATTCTAAACCCATCTTCTAAGTCATTGGGTAGAAGATCAAGTCTAACTAATTTCTTCCATACCTGCTGTATTTTTTCACTAAACATCCATCACATAATGTGTGTCCAGTGCTGTGCTAGGCCCTGAGCAAGGCTGACAAGGTTCTCATCTACCAAGCCAACATTCTAGGAGAGAAAAAGAAAGGACACATTGAATCACAAAATTAGTTACTTAATTTCTATGCTGATAAGGGCTGTAAGGGAAGTAGACAGTCTGTAGGAGCAGGCTGCAGAGGATCTGACATGATCTGGGATCTGCTGAAGTTTCCTTGAGGACACCAGCATGAGCTAAGCCTAAAGCCTGAAGCATGAACCACTGTGGACAAGAAGACCAAAAATATTCCTGGAAAAGGAACTCAAGTGCATGGGCCCCCTAACAGGAACATTCCCCTGCATTCCTTAATTTAAAAAAAAAAAAAAAATTATTGTGGACAGTGGCTGTTAGGAGTCAAGTTTCTCACTGTTGTAGTAAGAATTTATAGGTAAGCAGAAGAGAAAGCTAGAATGATCCATGTGGTTATAGATTAGAGCTGAAGATACCAATATGAACTCATTTTTAGTTGAAATGGTTATACAGATAGAGAGATGCGTCTACATGGGTTAGTATCACAGTTATATAGATGGTTATTGAGATGGTTATACAGACAGACCGTTACACAGAGAGATGTGTATATATGGGTTAGTATCACACACATATTTCCTTGCTTTATCAGCAGACAGGGCCCAGAAATAATGACACTCCAGTAGCAATGAGTTCACCTGGTGCCCAGATCTTGGTTTCTCATACCATACTCTAATAGAAGGAACCAGAGCCACTTGCAGAAGTAGCTGATTCTAGGTCTGGGGCAAAAAATATACAAGACATATCCCAAGGTATCTTTACAGCCAGAAAGTAAGGAAGTGAGCAAGAACAAAAGCAAATAAAAAGCTGCACATTGACGGGGGCATTTAAAGACACACAGGAGTCAACTGAAAGAGCTCCAACTGGCCAAAGCTGGAACAATGTGAGCAACAAATTAAGGAGTATTGGATTATACCCTAAAGTATAAAATAAACACTAAGTACTAATATAACCTGAAATATATAAATGATTGAATAAATAGACAATAGACAAATCTCCCATTCAGAAGCATTCCAAAAAATTTATGCAGATAACCCCCCAACAAGGAGGTGGAACGCATTCCTTAAGTATCAGCTGCACACAGTAACTTCCTTCCAAAAGAACAGCCTGGAAGGAAGTCTGGAATCGGGAGGTGCTTTACAGTAAAGAGAGCTGATGAGACGAATGATTAAAGGTTAGCATCAACATTGGTAAGTCATGTTGATAGTATGCATGTTTCTTATGATGTACCGAGAAAGACCACAGGCTACCTCTGTGGTCTTTTCTAATATCATTCTTCAATGAAAGGAACCAGGGGTCCTTGGAGAAATGGCTGATTCTAAGAGTGGGGCAGAACAGACACAAGGTGAGCCTGACGCATCTTATAGCACCAGGAAGTAAGGAAGTGTTAAAAAACAAACAAACAAGAACCTCAAGCAAACCCACAGTGATGGAGGTATTCAAAAGGACACAGCCAACTGAAAGAGCTCTAATGGTCAGAACCAGAACAACTTGAGTCATAAAATAATGTTGATTCTCTGTACCCTTGACATGATGTTATGAACATAGCACTTAACCACTGTGGTCTTCTTCCTGGAAACCAGTAATCCCACAATCTACTCAGGAAAAACATGAGACAAATTCCAATAGAGGGGAGTCCTCTAATACACTTAACCAGTGCTCCTCAAAACCGTCAAGATCACTGATAACAAGGAAAATCTGAGAAACTGTCACAGCCAAGAAGAACCTCAAAAAACATGACAACTCAATGTAATGTGGTATCTAAGATGGGATCCTAAAACAGAAAAAGGCCATTACGTACAAACCAAGAACATCTGAATAAAGAATATACTTTGGTTAATACTGGTTCATTAATTGTAATACACGGTACTGTAATAATGTAAAATGTTAACAAAAGAGGTAACTGGATATGAAGTATAGGAAACTCTAGTATCTCCTCAGTTTTTCTCTAAATCAAAAACTGTTCTGTTTTTTGGAGAGAGGGAAGATGGGATAGTAAGAGATGGGGGAAGATTCTGAGCTCACCACCTCCCAGGGACAAACCAAGGCAACTACATATACTGCAACTCACTCTGAAAATGACCTGAAGTCTGGGAGAACCAACTTTCCGCATCTAAAGTTGTAAGAAGTCCACGTTGAATACAGTGGGAGGGGCAGAGATGCAGCTGGGAGCTGAACCTCCAGCGTGGCCTCCCACAAGCAGAAGGGACACCACAAGCATGAGCAGCAAAGAGATCAAAGCCCATAACAGGAATGCCCAGCCCTGAGGACCTGCCTGGGAAGGTAAGTCACCATAATACTGGCTCTAAAAGTCAGCGGGACTGAACTCCAGGAGAGCCAGAGGGGCCAAGGGAAACCAAGTCTCTGCTTTAAAGAGCTAGCACACTGTATCTCTCTGCACGAGACCCAGCACAGAAGTAACAGTTTGAAAAGCACCTGGGTTACACATGAAGATTTACTGACTAATTTTAGTACCTGTGCCACAGAGGCAGGGATCTGGGGGAACTTTCTCCAGGAACAGACGTGCTGGTGGCACCAACTTTTTTGCTCTCCTTCAGCCCACATAAGCAGTTGCACAAGTAACATTATACAGGATAGACCACATGTTCAACCACAAAAGAAGTCTCAAAAAATTTAAGAAGATTGAAATTATATTCATCTTTTCCAACCAGAAATCAATTACAATAAAAAAATCAGAACACAATTGTGGCACTAAACAGCATGATACTAAACAACCAAGGGGTCAACAAAGAAGTCACAGAGAAAAACAAAAAAATACCTGAGACAAATGGAAATGGAAAAACATTGGTTCAAAATATTTAGAACACAGCAAAAGCAGTTCTAAGAGAAAATTTACAGCAATGTAGGTCTGAAGAAACAAAATCTCAAATAGACAATCTAAACTTACAACTAAAGGAGCTAGAAAAAGAACAAAGCCCAAGGTTGGTAGAAGGAAAAAATAATAAAGTACAGAGGAGGAATAAATGAAATAGAGACTAAAAAAAAAAATAAAAAATAAAAAATAGAAAAGATCAATGAAACTAAGAGCTAGTTCTTTGAAAACATAAATAAAATTGATAAACGTTTAGTCAGACTCAGGGGAAAAAAATACTCAAATGAAATCAGAAATGGAAAAAAAAAAAAAACCACACTCAAAATACACCAAAAAAAACTGCATGGAATTATAAGACTACTACAAAAAAAATTATATGCCAAAAAATTAAACAACCTAAAAGAAATGGATAAATTTCTAGACACGATCTTCCGTGACAGAATCAGGAAATCTGAACAGACCAATTACTAGTAACAAAACTGAATAAATAATCAAAAAAACTCCCAACAAACAAAATCCAAGACCAGATGGCTTCACAAGTGAATGCTACCAAACATTTGAAGACAACTTAATAACTATCCTCAAACTATTCCAGAAAATAGAAGAGGAAGGAACACTTCCAAATTCATTCTATGAGATCAGCTTTACCCTGATACCAAAACCAGAAAAAGATACTACAAAAAAGGAAAATTACAAGCCAGTATCTCTGATGAACATAGATGCAAAAATTGTCGACAAAATATTAGCAAACCAAATTTAAAAATACATTAAAAGTATCATTCACCACAATCAAGTGGGATTTATCCTAGGATGCAAAGATGGTTCAATATATGCAAACTGATTAACATGATATACCACATTAACAAAATGAAGAATAAAAATCATACAGATGCAGAAAAACCAACAAAATTCAACATCTCTTTACGACAAAAACTCTCAACAAAATGGGTAGAGAAGAAACATACCTCAACATAATAAAGAGCATACATTACAAGCCCACAGCTAACATCAAACTCAAGGGTGAAAAGGTGAAAGCTTTTCCTCTAAGATCAGGAACAAGACAAGGATTCCCTTTCTCACCACTTTTATTCAATATAGTACTAGAAGCCCTAACCACAGCAATCAGATGAAATAAAAAGCATCCAAATTGGTAAGGAAAAAGCAAAACCATCACTATTTGTGGAAAATGATAAATGTAGAAAATCATAAAGACTCCATCAAAGGGGGCGCCTGGGTGGCTCAGTGGGCTAAAGCCTCTGCTTTCGGCTCGGGTCATGTTCTCAGGGTCCTGGGATCGAGCCTTGCATCGGGCTCTCTGCTCAGCAGGGAGCCTGCTTCCCCCTCTCTCTGCCTCTCTGCCTACTTGTGATCTCTCTCTCTGTGTCGGATAAATAAATAAAATCTTCAAAAAAAAAAATAAAAAGACTCCATCAAAAAAAAAAAAAAACCTGTTAGGATAAATGAATTCAGCAGACTTGAAGAATAAAAATATCAATAGATGGAAATCTGTTGCATTTCTATACACTAATAACAAACTAGCGAAAAAAGAAATTAAGAAAACAATATCATCCACAATTGCATCAAAAATAATAAAACACCAGGGTGCCAGGATGGCTCAATCAGTTGAAGTCTGCCTTCAGCTCAGGTCATGATCTCAGGGTCCTAGGGTGGAGCTCCAGCTCAGGCTCCCTGATCAGTAGGGAGTTTGCTTCTCCCTCTCCCTCTGCCCCACCACCACCCACCCCCCCACTTGTGCTCATGCTCTCTCTTGCCCTCTTTTTTAAAAAAAGAATAAAATATCTAGGAATAAACTTAACCAAAGAGGTGCAAGACCTGTACTCTGAAAACTAGGATATTGTTGAAATAAAAGATGACACAAACAAATGGAAAGATATACCATGTTCATGGACTGGAAGAATTGTTAAAATGTCTATACTACCCAAAGTAATCTAGAGATTCAATGCAATCCTCATTAAAATACTAATGGTATTTTTTCACAGAACTAGAAAAGATAATCCTAAAATTTGTATGGAACCACAGAAGATAGTCAAATGGCCAAAGCAATATTAAGAAAGAAGAACAAAGTTGGAGGTATCAGAATCCCATATTTTCAACTATGCTACAAAAGGATAATAATCAAAACAGTATGGTACTAGCATAAAAACAGACGCACAGATCAATGGACTAGAATAAAGAGCCCGGAAATAAACTCATATTTATATGATCAATTAATCCATGACAAAGGAAATAAGAATATACACTGAGGAAAAGACAGGCTCTTCAATAAATGGTGTTGGGATAACTGGACAGCTACATGCAAAAGAATAAAACTAGACCACTTTCTTATACCATACCTAAAAATAGTCAAAATGGATTAAAAACCTAAACGTGAGACTTGAAACCATAAAACTGTTAAACGTAAACATAGGCAGTAATCTAGTGGAATCATCCTTATAACATTTTTCTGGATATGTCTACCCAAGTGAGGGAATCAAAAACAAAAATAAACCATGGGGCCTATATCAAGCAACAAGGCTTTTACACAGCAAAAAGAACCAGAGACAAAATGAAAAGGCAAATTAGTAAATTGCAAATGATATAACCAGTAAGCGGTTAATATCCAAAATATATAAAGTTGCCCTACAACGCAACACAAAAATAAAACAAACAATCTGATTTAAAAATGGGCAGAGGACCTAAACAGAAATTTTTCTGAAGACGACATACAGATGGCAAAGAGATACATGAAAAGATGCTCATCACTCATCATCAGGGAAATGCAAATCAAAACAACAGTGAGATATCACCTCACACTCATCAGAATTGCTAGTATCAAAAAGACAAGAAATAACAAGTTTCAATGAGGATGTGGGGAAGAGACCCCTTGTGCATCGTCAGTGGGAATTTAAGTCAGTATGGCCACTGTGGAAAACAGTATGGAGGTTCCTCAAAAAACTAAAAATAGAAGTACCATAAAATCCAGTAATTTCACTTCTATATTTACTCGAAGAAAATAAAAAGATAATTAGAAAAGATATATGCACCTCTATGTTTACTGTGGCATTAACTATAATAGCTAAGATATGGAAGCAACCGAAGTGCTCAACAGATGAATCGATAAAGAAGATGTGAACTATATACAATGGAGTATTACCCAGCCATTAAAAGAAAGAAATCGTGTCATTTGTGACATTATGGATGGACCTAACAGGTAATACGCTAAGTGAAATGAGTCAGAAAAAGACAAACACCTTATGACTTCACTTACATGTGGAATCTAAAAACCAATCAACCAAATAAAAAACAGACACAGACTCATAAATACAGAGAAAAAACTGGTAGTTTCCAGAGGGGAAGGGGGGTAAAGTGAGGGATGAAATAAGTGAAGGGGAATAAGAGATACAAACTCCCAGTTATAAGTCACAGAGATGAAAAATACAGCATAGAGAATATAGCTAATAACACCGTATTAACACTGTATGGTAACAGATGGTAACTACACTTATCATGGTGAGCATTTTATGCTTATCCTTTTTTTTAAAAAAAACATTTTATTTATTTGACAGAGAGAGAGAGAGCACGCAC
Organism: Potos flavus; assembly: GCA_028534135.1. NCBI lineage: Eukaryota > Metazoa > Chordata > Mammalia > Carnivora > Procyonidae > Potos > Potos flavus. Next base: position 76,811,510 of record CM052886.1, on the reverse strand, counting down.
AAGCAGGTGGAGGGGCAGGCAGAGGAAAAGGAAAAAGCAGGTCT
>CM052886.1:76731176-76811366 GCA_028534135.1 Potos flavus | reverse complement strand
TTTACAAGAACAAAGTCCATTATTAAAAAAAAATTATTTAAAAGTTTCTAAGGCAATCATTCCTTTTCCATCCACCCCTGTCAGGTATGATGCAGATTTATTCTCTAGCTTGGGGGTCAATTTTTCTTTCACTTTTTGTGCTCTTACGTATTGTGAAGACCAGAGGAGCATGGGGCCAAATGCGATCCCACAGCAGAGTTTGGTTTGGTGTGCACAGAGATGCTGTGTTTTAAATGGAGATGTGTTACAATCCAAAGATTTCTGGCATCTCTGAAAATTTGGCAAGCTGGGCTAGCATTACATATGGCATTGGTGGCACTACGAGGCTACTACATAGCCCTTCCCTATTGTCCATGGTCCCCCACCGTTCCCATCACAGCCCCAAAGCTGAGTGTCAATCACCATGATTACTAGTTGGTGCTGTCACAGGGGTATTCTTATCTCCAAAGTGGGAAACAAACACACCAAATGGGCCATACATTTCAAGAAACAGGGAGGCAACACTGTTGTATGTATGGAAATGAGAGATGTTCCTGTATACTTAATATTCAAAGTATGTATATAAGACACCATTAAAAACATAGGAACTACAAGAAATACATGAAAAAGGAACATAATTAAAAACCTTAATAAATGAAAATAAATTAGGTTGTAGTTTCAGTCCTTCAAGTTTTAATACCAATTAAGTAACTGCTTACACATGGCCAACTTAAGTATGCCACATGCTTAAAAGCATATGAATTTGTGAATCCTGGTATGGATTGTCTGGGAGGAGCTAGCTTGGGCTCTGCTTATTATAAAGCTACTCTAATCAAGACAATGAGATATTAGTGTAAAGATAGGTAAATAAATGAAAAAGATCAGAGTTCAGAAGGAGTTCTTCCCACAGATGGTTGTTTTTTTTTTTTTTTTTTAATAGGATGCCAAGGCAATTCAACGGGGGAAAGGACAAAGTTTTTAACACATAATGCTAGAAGAATTGGGCATCTATGGAAGGAAAAAAAAAAGGGGAGGGGAGGGAAGGGGAGGGGGAAAGGAGGGAAAGGGAAGGGAAGGGGGAAGGAAAAAAAGAAAAGAAAAAAGAAAAGAACTTCAATCTCCATGTCTCACAAATTCATAAAAACTCAAAATGGAATCACGGTCCTAAGTACAAAAACTAAATTTATACAACTTGTAAAAGAAAATACAGAAGAAAATCTCTGAAGTCTTAGGGTAGGCAAAGATTCATTAGGTAGTACCTAAAAATGTGAACTTTAAAAACAAATCAGAAATTGAACTTAAAATTTTCTATTCTCCCAAGAGATACTGTTAGCAAATTATTTTTTTTTTTAAATCAAGTCACAGACTGGAAGAAAACATTTCAATACCTATCCCTGGCAAAAAGCTTATATTCAGAATACACAAATTCTTATAGCTCAACAAAAAAGTCTAAAGGATGAATAGCTTTAACCACTGTTAACATTAAACGATTAAAAAACAGGTCAAAAGACGAACAGACATTTCATCATAGAAAATGAACTATTAGCACATGAAAAGATGTCCTCTATCATCAGTCATGAAAAATAAAAATCAGCAAATTAAAGCCAGCAATTAAAATCACAAGATACCATTATATACCCACCAGAATGGCTAAAATTAAAAGACTGACAATACCAAGTGATGATGAAGATGTGGGGTAACTGGGTCTCTTACACATTCCTGTTGGGAGGATAAAATGGTACAACCACTCTGGAAACCAATGCGGCAGTTTCTTACAAAGTTAAAAAAACATACTTATCTTATGACCCAGCAATTCCACTTCTAGGTATTTACCCAAAGGAAAGGAAAGCCTATATCCATATAAAAACCTGCACCTGAATGTTCACAGCAGCTTTATTCATAATAGCCATAAGCTGGAAACAGCCCAAACATATGTCAACTTGTAAACAGATAAACAATTTGTGATACATCCATTCAATAGATTACTACTCAGCAATAAAAAGTAGTGAACTACTGATATTCATAACATGGATGAACCTCAGAAAGATAATGCTGAGTGAAAGAAACCAGAAAAGAAGGCTACATACTGTACTATTCCAATTATACGAAATTCTAGAATAGGCAAACTGATCTATAATGATAGAAAGCGGATTGGAAGCCATGATGAAAACTGCCTATAAATGGTTATAAGGTGATAGTTACAAAGGTGTGTTTGCTAAAATACAAATTCTACACTTAAAATGAGTATTTTAACATAGTAAATTATACTTCATAAATACAACTCAAAAACAAAATAATTAAAAGGTTTTGACATGAATTCATGATTAGACAGACCTAGAAATATCAACACCTCAATAGCAATAAATATATCTAGCACCCTGATCTTAGTTTGTAAATACCATTCTCCACTAAAAGGAGTCATGGCTCCTTGGAAAAGTGGCCAATTCCAGGACTGGCACAAGGAACGTGTAAGATGAGTCTAGAATATTTTGTGCCAGAAAAGCAAAGATGTGCTCAGAGACAACAAAAGACATGTGGAATGAAGACAAAAGCAGATCTGAAGCATTGCTGGTCAATGTGGGAACAATTTGAGCATCAGGAAGAAGGACTCTGATAGATTAAGTTAAACAACACCGGTGGGGGGAAAAGGGACCAATACGTCTAAGGTTACAGGTTGGGGTGTATGTGTGAGAGTGAACCTGCTCTTTAAGAAGGATGCCAGCTAACAGGAAAAAAGAAAGGCGCTAGAGGAAAATAACCACTTCATACCCGCAATGTACTAATTCAAGCAAGAACATACGCTGGATGTTAGAACTCTTGGGTAGAAGTTGAGAAACAAGACATTTAACTATCTCAGTATCAAACTGTGGCTTACCGGGTAAACACAAAAGAAAATGTGTCCTCACAGTGGAGAGATTTTACAGTCACTGCCTTGACCCAGTGGTCAAGCTTGGTGTCACCACCCATAAGATGAACTAACAATAGTTGCCACCCCACTGAATGCAGGAGAGGAGTACGAGGCCATCCATGTGGTATCCTGGCTAAAGGGGTTTGGCTTGAATATATTTATGAGGAAACAGATGACTGACAGAGGACAACCAAATGCCGCTTATTGTGTGTGTGGACTTATCATCATGGTCAAACCTAAAAGCTATTTAAATTTCTATTTTCCTAAAAGTTTCTAGGAAAGTAGGCAGTTGCAGCAAAGAATCCCAGCCTAAGAGTATAACATTATGGTGACAACATCAGACCGGAGAAAAGGGTTATTACTTCAGAGGTCCCCCACCCCAAAGAGCCCATCCTCTAAATTTCAAATAAGTTTCACCTATTCTACTATCCCTTGTATAGATCTATATACTTTAGTAAAAGTTGGTGTTTCTTGAAAATATGAACATAATTGCAATGGCCATGAATCTTCATTTGGATATATTAAAAAGTAAAACTTTACAAAATATCAAACATATAGTCAGGTCTGCAGAAAAATTCTGCAAACATGCTAATACAGTTCAGTATTGTAAGCTGATGCCCCCTTTAAAATGTGATCCTTTTGCTACACATTCCCCAAAACGTTTCAAGAGTCCTGAGTTCTTTAATGGTAGAGAGCATGTTACTCATCTCCGTGGCAGTGGTGTTCAGCTCGTGAAAGGAAGTGTTTATCAAACTGCAGATTTTTACTTAGTATGGGTATTTAGAGCTCTAACCAACATCTGATGGCTGGTCCCATTTTTGTCCTAGCCCTTTCATGTGACAGACAGACTCCTATGCAAAGAAGCTAACCCACATTTCAAAAAAAGTTATAAATACTATGGACTTAAAAGCATTAAAAATCGATATGGTCTCAGAATATGTACTCTGGTGCTATGTGTTTGAGTGTGCATGCATGTGTGTGTGTGTGTGTGTAGGGGGCGATACTGGGAGCATATATTGGACTTCTTTCTCGTCATTATGGAAGAGGTAGAGTTCACTACAAGAATGGAGGCATTGGCCATGCTCGATTTGCTTTCCTGAATAAGTACTGATCCCAAAGATTTTTGCTCTAGTTTGCTCAGAACTGTAAATATGTGAGAAAGTTCCAATTTCTTCATTTCTGTTTAATTTCTCCGTATGAAAACCAACTACCCATCTCCCATTATTCTCATGGAGAAAAGCTGTGCTGATCGTTGGGGGAGGCCTTTAAAGTACTGAGATATTCTTAAAAGATGCTGGTTACTGGTCATCCAGTTTCAACTTTTAAGCATGTTCTAGGATGGACACACACACACACACACACACACACACACACCACACACAAACCACACACAGCATTCTTTTAAGACAAGTTCTGAGAAAAACACATACTCACATTTCTTTCCCTGGCATTAAGATGTAACCTCTCTTTTCACAGAAATGGAAAGTAATAAAATATTCTGTTTTATTACTCATCAACCCTGTTGCCTTGTCCCTGTTTCACGTAAGACCCTTCTACCTGGAGGTTTCTTTCCCAATATTTAATTAACATTTACTATTACTTCAAAAAAGGATTTAAGGCAATTTACAGAGATACACACAAAAGAAAATTAAACAGATGACTGATGATCAATAGCTTTCCTATATATCAGCAAATATCATGGAAAGAAGCATTACCACAGCAAAAGTAAATATGGAGTGTTACGCATAAACTTATTGAGAGCAGTGCAGGAACCATAAGAGGGAAATTTTAAAACTTTATTAAAGAACAGAAATGGGGGCACCTGGGTGGCTCAGTCGTTAAGCATCTGCCTTCGGCTAAGGTTATGATCCCAGGGTCCTGGGATCAAACCCTGCATCAGGCTCCCTGCTTGGCGGGAAGTCTGCTTCTCCCTCTCCCACTCCCCCTGCTTGTGTTCCCTCTCTCTCTGTCAATTCAACAAACGGTATTGGGAAAAATGGTCAGCTACATGCACAAGTATGAAACTGGACCACTTTCTTAACACCATACACAAAAATAAACTCAAAATGGATTAAAGACCTAAATGTGAGACTTGAAACCATAAAACTTCTAAAAGAAAACATAGGCAGTAATCTCTTGGACATCAGCCTTAGCAACATTTGTCTAGATACGTCTCCTTAGGCAAGGGAAACAAAAGCAAAACTAAACTACTGGAACTACACCAAAATAAAAAGCTTTGAACAGCAAGAAAACCATCAACAGAACAAAAAAGAAACCTAGTAAATGGGAGAAGATATTTGCAAATTATATATTCAATAAGAGGTTAATATCCAAAGTATATAAAGAACTCATACTATGCAACACCAGAAGGACAAACAAATCAATTAAAAAATGGACAGGGGACCTGAATAGACATTTTTCCAAAGAAGACATACAGATGGCAAACAGACACATGAAAAGATGCTGAAGATCACTAATCATTGGGGAAATGCAAAGGAAAACCACAATGAGATATCACCTCACACTCATCAGAATGTCTAGTATCAAAAAGACAGAAATACCAAGTGTTGGTGAGGATATGGAGAAAAGAAAACCCTCGGGTAGTGTTGGGAATGTCAAACTGGTGCAGACACTGGAAAAGAGTAGGGAGGTTCCTCTAAAAATTAAAAATAGAAATACTGTATGATCCAGTAATTCAACTATTGGGTATTTACCCAAAGAAAATGAAAATACTAATTTGAAAAGATATATGTACCCATATGTTGATTGCAATTTGATTACAGTAGCTAAGATACGGAAGCAACCCAAGTATCCATCAATAGTTGAATGGATAAAAAAGATGTGGTATATATAATGGAATATTACTTAGCAATAAGAATGAGATCTTGCCATTTGTGACAACATGGACAGACCCAGAAGGTACTGGGCTTAGTGAAATAAGTCAGACTGAGAAAGACAAATACCATGATTTCACTTATATGTGAAATCTAGACAACAAAACAAACAGTAGAAACAGATCCATAAATACAGAAAACTGATAGTTTCCATAGGGAAGGGGTGTAGGGAGATGGGTAAAATGAGTGAAGGGGAGTGGGAGATACAGGCTTCCAATTATGGAATGAGTAAGTCACAGGGATAAAAGGTACAGCATAGGGAATATAGTCAATGGTATTGTAATAGCACTGTATGGTGGTAGATGGTAGGTACATTTGTGATTAGCATAGCAAAACATACAGATTTATCGAGTTGCTATGCTGTACACTTGAAACTAATGTAACATTGTGTGTCAACTATACTTCAATAAAAAATAAAAATTAAAGGGGCGCCCTGGTGGTTCAGTCAGCTAAACGTCTGCCTTCCACTCAGACCGTGATCTCAGGGTAGGGTCCTGGTTCGAGCCCTGCCTTGGGCTCCTTGCTCAGCAAGGAGCCTGCTTCTCCCTCTCCCTCTGCCTGCAGCTCTCCCTCTCCCTGCTTGTGTGTTGTGAAAAAAAAATAAAATCTTTAAAAAAAATTAAAATTAAAAAAAAGCAAGAAACTGGAAACTGTAGTGCCTAAATATGCCACAACTCTTAAAAACAAAAAAGCCTGGGCAATTAACCTGCCCTCTTCCCTTACTAGAGTGACCTTAGAAGAAGCCATGTGTTACAGTTAGTGCAATGACGGAAGCACTGGGATGTCAGAATCACCAGCTCTGCCCAGAAGAGTCACCAACCCCCAGCAAACTTTGTAGGGCCAATCAAGAAGCTCTTACTCTATCAAGCTTATCAGATGTCAGGCTTTCCTGCTGCAGCAGCTAGTACTGTTCTGTGAGTAAACTGAGATTACATGCTTACTGCTTAAGCCATTTTTTTATTATTTAGGCTGGGGTTTTCTAACTTGTGGTAGTAAGCTTCCTGTTTGTTACATGTGCCATGTTCTTGGACCAGAAGTCTCCAAAGTATACAGGATTCTTTACATTCATGCCTAAAGTAAAGATCCCTGACAATAGTTCTCTTGGCCATAGCTATTTTGGGCTGTTGGTTTGGTTCAGTGCTATAAAATCTTTAACTGCTGAGATCAGGGGAAAATGTGGTATGAATTTAAGAAGATACATCTAAGGCATCTAAGGCAGGCATGTGCCTGAATGAAGGAGGGTAAGGAGCATCAGGGACCTATTCTGCAGGGAGTTAGTCCTAGGAGCTGGATACTGGTCATTTCTGTGCAGGATTCACATTTACAGGGACTTAATTCACAAGAACGTAGGAATGTACCATTTTGGTATAGTCTTTGACTAAATACTCTCTTTGAGCAGAACTAGAGTTCTAATTTTTCCATTGATTAATAAAGCATTACAGTGCTATGGTGATCAATACAATGAAGTACCTCATGGCAAGTTCTAATTTCCCAAGTAAATAAAGTAAATAAAAAAATTTATGAGAATTCTAATTTGGAAAAAAAGTTTCACAGAGAGAAAAAATAGATTAGAGATGCACACAGCAATAAACATAGATCTTTAAAATACAGAACATGGAGAAATACAAAGAAAAATCTATTTCACAATGTCATTTATATACACTAAAAGTACTGCACGCAAAATGCTATACATTTCACAAGGATACACACAAATAAAACAAACCACAGCACACATATTAGAATAAATGCCTGAAGCATAAAAAAAAACAAACAGAAGAAGGAAATTTTTAAAATTTGATAGAACTTTCTTAAGAGTAGTAAATAGACTCTGTGCCTACAGTAAAAGGTTTACAAAGTTATCATGACCAAACTTTACACCGATCAAAAATAACAACTGGGGCACCTGAGTGGCTTATCCAAATGAGCATGCAACTCTTGATCTCAGGGTTGTGAGTTCAAGCCCCACACTAGGTCTAGAGATTTCTTTAAAGTAAAATCTTTAAAAGAAAATACAAATATAGGTGGATCTTGAAAGAAAACCTTACTAAGAAAGCCCAATTCTCACTTGCTCTTCTCTCTCTCTCTCTCACACACACACAATGCAGACACTATTTACTCAGAACAAGATTTACAACATAGTTTATTTAAATAAAGTGTTATTTACATATTAATCCCTTAACTTGGGAGAAGACTATCAAAAAGCAAAATGGACTAAGAAACAAGACATGCTTTAAATAGAAGAACAGAGATACAGAAGAATAGAAGAACAGAGATAGGATAAAAGTAAAAGGATAGAGAGATACCTAGGTTGCTCAGTCAGTTAAGTGTCTGCCTTTGGCTCAGGTCATGATCTCAGGGTCCTGGGATCAAGTTCCACATCGGGCTCCTTTGCTCAGCGGGGAGCCTACTTCTCCCTCCGCCTGCCACTCCTCCCTGCTTGTGAGCTTCCCCTCAATAAATAATAAAATCTTAAAAAAAAAATCTTAGGAAAAAAAAAAAGGAAAAGGAAAGAAAAAGATATACCATGCAACTAGTAAGCATATGAAAGCTACTGTATCTATATTAATAATAAAGTAGTTTTCAAGACAGATTTTCAGAGGTGAGGAAAATTTCATAATGATAAAAGGGTCAAGTCATCAAGAAAAAGCAAAAATGTAAAGGTGTATGCACCAAATAACACAGCTTCAAAATACCTGAAGCAAAAAATAGATAAATCTAAAAGGAGAAAGGGAATTTGGGGATAATGGCAGAGTAGGAGGATCCTGAGCTCACCTCCCACAGACACAACAAGATAACAGCTACGTTTATACAAGAAACCCTGAAAACAACTCAAATACTGGCAGAACAGATATTCCATAACTGTAGAGAGGAGGCCACAGGGAAAAGGGTAGGAGGGGTGGAGACACAGTTAGGAACCAAATCTCTGGCAGAACTAACCACAAAAGGGAGGGACAGCATAAGCACAAAGAAACAAGAAGATCAGATCCCACACCAGGAACCCTTGGCACTAGGGACCTGCACTGGGAAGCTGAATCCCCATAACATCTGGCTCTGAAAAACAGCTAACTTCAGGAGCTAGAAAAATCAGACAGCCTGAGTCTGAGAAAGCCAGAAGGTGACAGGAAACTGAGTTCCCACCCCTAAAGAGCCAAAATAATAAACAACTCAGCCCAAGACTTGGCTCAGAAACAGCGGTTTGAAAAATACCTGGGGTATATGTGAAGTAAATTTACTGACAATCTTGGAACGTGTGCTGGAGAAGCAGAGATCTTCGGATTTCTTTGGGAGAAATAGTGATGGCAGGTGCCATTTCTCCTCCCATTCCTCCACCCTAGATAGCATGACACTTGCAGGAACCAGGACTAACTCATTTGATCTTGCTACCTCCTCAGGCCCCACCCCTGTTCCTCTGCAGACTGTCCCATCCAACCTATCTGCTTGAGCAGGCACCCCTTCAAAGCAGATCCTACCCACTGAACCCTCTAGGTATCCCCAGCAAGGACCAATACCACTTCAAAGTGATTCCTGCCCTGGAGAGGGGAGGAGATAACCCTACACAGCAGCGTGTCCACAGCTCTAGCAGCTCACACTCTTAGCTGGCTGCACGGGGAGCGAGCCATGCCCTTTAGTACATCTATATCTGTGTCATTCCCTGCCCTGTGGTACACCCACACAGGGAGGCTAACTGCAGACAGCTAGACTGACTGCTGGCCCCTTTACCAATAAACTCGTGGTGGCCTCAGCCCTCAGAACAGCTTAAGGAATAAACCCTGACCAGTGTGCCTGCAGCAGGCAAAGCAGGTCACTGCAGCCTGCTGGGCTGAAGACAACAGCAGCTCACCCACAACAGTAAGGTGCACACAGCCCACACAAGGAACATCACTGGAGCTCCTCTTTCTGGTGACCAGGGAGAATTAAACTACAGGCACCACAAGGCCTCTTCTATACAAGGCCGCTCCTTTAAAGACCAGGGAATCTAACTTACATAATACATAGAAACAGACACAGGCCACCAGACAAAATGAGAGAAGAATAAATGAAAAATAATGAAAAACTGAAAAAAAGACAAAATCACAGTAAAAGAGCTAAACTAAACAAAGGTAAGCAAAGTGTCTGATAAAGAATTGAAACCAATGGTCATAAAGATACTTGCTGAACTCGAGAAAAGTAAGTGATCTCAGGGAGAACGTCAACAAAGAGAAAATGTTTTTTTTAAAAAAGAACAGTCAGAGCTAAAGAATTCATTGACTGAAATGAAAAACAGAAAATCAACAGATTAGAGAATGCAGAATGGATCAGCAATCTGGAAGACAGGATAATGGAAAGCAATGAAGCTGAAAAGCAAAAAAATAAAAATTAAAATGAGACCATGTTAAAGGAATTCACATCAAGTGTAGTAAAATTTGCATTATAAAGATCCCAGAAGGAGAAGAGAGAAGGGGGCAGAAAACTAATTTGAAGAAATAATGGCTGAAAACATCTCTAACCTAGGGAAAGAAACAGATATCCAGGCCCAGGAATCACAGAGAGTCTCTAACAAGATAAATCCAAAAAGGCCCACATTAAGATGCACAATAGTTAAAATGGCAAAAAGTAATGATAAAGACAGAACTGTAAAGGCAATAAGAGAAAACTTACATATGAGGGAAGCCACACAAGACTATCAGCTGATTTTTCTGCAGAAACTTTGCAGGCCAGACAGTAGTGGCATGATATATTCAAGTGCTGAAAGGAAAAAACCTACATCAAGAATACTCTACCCAGCAAGGCTGTTATTCAGAATAGAAGTAGAGATAAAGAAAAACCATACTTAAGGGAGTTCATCACCACTAAACTAGCCTTACAGGTAGAAATAAAGGCCATAATAGAAGAAAAGTACAAAAGGAAAAATTTTCACAGGTAAAATCAAACAAATAGAAGAAGTAATCACTTTTAAAGGCAGTATAGAGGTTAAAACACAAAAGGAGTAAAGTCGGCTACATCTACAAAAATTTGAGGGATACACAAAATTAAAAGATGTAAAATACGACATCATATACATAAAACGTTAAGGGGGGGATTAAAAATTTAGTGTTTTTGGAATGTATTTAAACTTAAGTGACCATCAATGTAATATACACTGCTATATACATAAGATGTTATATAAGAACCCAAGGTAACCATAATCAAAAACCTGTAATAGATACACAAAAAATAAAGAGAAAAGAATCCAAGCATACCACTAAAAAAAAACCATCAAATGATATGTAAAGCAAGCAAGAGAATAAGGAGCAGGGAACTATAAAAATAATCAGAAAACAGTTAACAAAACAGCAAAATGTGCATACCCATCAATAATTAAATATAAATGGACTAAACACTTCAATCAAAAGACACAGGGTGACTGAATAGATTAAAAAAAAAAAAAAGATCCAGCTATATGCTGCCTACAAGAAACGCGTTTTAGACCTAAAAACACAGTCGAACTGAAAGTGAAGGGATGGAAAAACATGTATCTACATATCTATGCAAATAGAAATTTTTAAAAAAGTCAAGGTAGTGAAATGTATATCAGACAAAACAGACTTTAAAACACAGACTGTAGTAAGAGACAAAAAAGGGCAACACATAATAATAAAGGGATTAATCCAGTAAGATATATCAGTTGTAAATATCTATTCACCCAACATAAGAGCACCCAAATACATAAAGCAAATATAAACAGACATAAAGGGAGAAATGCACAGTAATACAATATAGGACTTGAACACCCTACTTAATGTATAGATCATTCAGACAGAGAATTAATAAGGAACGAGTGACTCTGAACAACACAACAGACTGGATGGACTTAACAGATACATACAGAACATCCTATCCAAAAAGCACAGAATACACATTCTTTTCAAGTGCACATGTGACATTCTCCAGAACAGATCACAGATTAGGCCACAAAAAATGTCTCAAATTTAAAAAGATTAAAATCACATTGAGCACTGCTCCAACCACAACAATATGAAAATAGAAATCAATTATAAGAAAAAAACTTGGGAAAAACACAAACACATGGAGGCTAAACAACATGCCACTAAATGAATGGGTCAACAAAAAACCAAAGAGGAAATCAAAAGATACATGGAGACAAGTGAAAACACAGTGGTCAAAATCTCTGGGACACAGCAAAGCAGTTCTAAGAGAAGTTTATAGTGATACAGTTCTACCTCGAGAAATAAGAAAATCTCAAATAAACAACCTAAACTTACACCTAAAAGACCTAGACAAAAAGTACTAAACAAAGCCCAAAGTTAGTGGAAGTAAAGAAAAAATAAAGATTAGAGCAGAAATAAATGAAATAGAAAAGATCAATGAAGCCAAGAGCTGCTTTTTGAAAAGATCAAGAAGCTAGACATCAAGAAAAAAAGAGCACGACTCACATAAGGACAAAATGAGAAAGAAATACCAACACCACAGAAACACAAAGGATTGTAAGAGATTATGAAAAATTATATGCCAACAAATTGGACAACCTAGAAGAAACTGATTTTAGAAACATACACTCTCCCAAAACTGACTCAGGAAGAAATAAAAAAAATTGAACAAACTGATTACTAGTAATGAAACTGAACTGTACTCAAAAGCTCCCAACAAACAAAAGTGGAGGACTAGATGGATTCACAGGTGAATTCTATCAACCATTTAAAGAAAAATTAATACCTATTCTTCTCAAACTATTCCAAAAAACAGAGGAAGGAAAACTTTCACATTCATTCTACAAGGACAGAATTGCCCTGAAAACAAAACCAGACAATTACAAAAAAAGGAAAGGAAGGAAGGAAGGAAGGAAGGAAGGAAGGAAGGAAGGAAGGAAGGAAGGAAGGAAGGAAGGAAGGAAGGAAGGAAGGAAGAAAGGAAGAAAGGAAGAAAGGAAGAAAGGAAGAAAGGAAGAAAGGAAGAAAGGAAGAAAGGAAGAAAGGAAGAAAGAAAACTATAGGCCAATATTCCCTGTTGAACATAGATGCAAAAATCCTCAATATTAGCAAGCCAAATTCAACAATATGCTTAAAAAAAAAAAAAATCATTCACCACAATCTAGTGGGATTTATTCTAGGGATGCAAGGGTGGCTCACTATTCACAAATCAATCAGTGTAATATATCACATTAACAAGAGTAAGGATAAAAAACATATGATCTCATCAATAGATGCAGAAAATGCAACAGACAAAATTCAACACCCTTCGTGATAAAAACTCTCAACAAAGTGGATTTAGATAGTGAAGGGCATATATAACAAACCCACAGGTAACATAATACTTCATGAGGAAAAACTGAAAGCTCTTCCTCTACGAACAGTTACAAGACAAAGATGTTCAATTTTATTCAACATAATACTGGAAATCCTGGCCGCAGCAATCAGACAATAAAAAGAAATAAAAGCATCCAAATTGATAAGGAAGAAGTAAAACTGTCTCTATTTGCAGATGACATGATACTACCTATAGGAAATCCAAAAGACTTCACCAAAAAAGTGTTGGAACTGGTAAATGTATTCAGTGAAGTTGCAGAATATAAGTTTCACTATACAAAATTAATATACGATCTGTTGCATTTCTATCCATTAATAGTGAAACAGAAGAAAGGGAAGAAATAATTCCATTTACAACAGCATCAAAAAGAATACCTGGGAATATTTTAAACCAAGGAGGTGAAAGACTTACACCCTGAAAACTATAAGATGTTCAAAGAAAATGAAGATGACACAAATGGAAAGCTATTCCATGCTCACGGACAGGAAAAATTAGTATCATTAAAACGTTCATACTACCCAAAGCAATCTACATATTTAATGTAATCCCTATCAAAATACCATAGCATTTTTCACAGAACTAGAATAATCCTAAAATTTGTATGGAACCACAAAAGACCCCCAAACAGCCAAGGCAATCTTGAGAAAAAAAAAAGAATAGGACCGGAGGTTTCACGATCCCCAATTTCAAACTATACTACAAAGCACCAGTAATCAAAACAGGTTACTACTGACACAGACACATAGATCAATAGAATAGAGCCCCCAAATAAACCCAAAATTCACTTGGAATCTCAAGGGACCCCAAATAGCCCAAACAATCTTGAAAAAGAACAAAATTGAAGGACCCACGCTTCCTAATTTAAACACTTACTATAAAGCAACAGCAATTAAAACAGTGCTACTGGCATTAAGACAGACATGTAGACTAATGGAATAGAGAGCCCAGAAATAAACCCTCACATATATAGTCAAATCATTTTTGAAAAATGTGCCAAGATTATTCAATGAGGAAAGGACAGTCTTTCCATAAATGGTACTGGAAAAAACTAGATATGCACATGCAAAATGAAGTTGGATCCCTACCTAATGCTATGTACAAAAATTAACTCAAAATAGATTAACAGTAATTACCTAAACATAAGAGCTAAAATTATGCAATTATTAGATAAAAATAGGGAAATTGGTGACAATTTCTTGGATAGGACCCTAAATGCATAGGCAACAAAAACTGTATAAAAGTTGATCAAAATTTAAAACTTTAGGGCATCAAAGGACACTATCAACAAAATAAAAAGGCAACCCTCAGCATGGGAAAAGATATTTGCAAATCACATATCTGATACAGGATTAATATACATAATATATGAAGAACTCCTAAAACTCTAACAAAGAAACAAAAACCAACCAGATTAAAAAATGGGCAAAGGACATGAATAGACATTTCTCCAAAAACTATATACAAATGGTCAGTAAGCACATGGAAAGATGGTCAACATCACTAATCAGGAAAACACTAATCGAAACCATAAGGAGATACCACTTTGTGTCCATCTAGATGGCTATCATAAAAAAAAAAACAGAAAATAAGTATTGGCTATGATGTAGAGCAATTCAAACCTGTATATCTTCTGTTGATGGGAATGTAAAATGGTGCCACTGCTATCTAAAATAGTATGCAAGTTCCCCAAAAAATTAAACATAGAATTATCCTATGACCCAGCAGTTCCACTTTAGTTATATACACACAGAAGAACTGAAAGGAGAAACATGAACAGATAGCCATACAACAGTGTTCATGGCAGCACTCACAATAGCCCCCTCAAAAAAATAAGGCATGAAATTTTGATACATGCTACAATGCAGATGAACTTCATGGATCTTATGCTAAGTGAAATAAGGCAGATATAAAAGGACAAATATTGTATGATTCTACCCTACATAAGGTATCTAGAATAGTCCAATTCATACGAAAAAATAGATTACAGTTTACCAGGGAGGGACAAATGGGGAGTTATTATTTAATGGGTACAGAGTTTCAGTCTGGAACGATGTATAAGTTCTGGAGATGGATGAAGGCAGTGGTTGCACAACAAAGTGAATGTATGTAATGCCACTGAACTGTACACTTTATAATGGTTAAAATGGTAAATTTTATGGATATTTTCCCCACAATAAAAAAATACAGAAATATTCAAATTTTTGCTTCTCCCCCAATGCCCTTCACATTTACAAAAAAGAGATATAATAAGAAACGGAGAATGGGGATTTACTTTTAAATGTCACTGGATTTACAAGAGCCAACCAAATGAACACCTAGATTTGAAACTATAGGACAATCAATTGATTTTCAGAGGAAACCCAGGGTTGCTGTAAAAACCTTATTTTTGTGCACAGAAATCATAAACATTGTCAACCCAACTTAACATTTTCATTTTTTAAATCCTTAAACAGAGAAATCAACCTGAAGACTGACAGAACTTCACAACTAAAGGGAAAGGAGAGGCCACATTGAAGAAGGTGGGAAGTGCAGAGACATGGTTTAGGGGAGAAATGGATCACGTGTGGTACAGACAGGAGGGAAACGTGGTCGTAGAAAGGGTGAGAGAGGAGCACATAGGGGAATGCACAAGGAGCTCACTTCCCCAAAGCCAACAGCTTGGAAATTGAGAGAGGCTGAATTTTTTTTTTTTTATTAACATATAATGTATTATTTGCCCCAGGGGTACAGGTCTGTGAATCATCAGGCTTACACATTTCACAGCGCTCACCATAGCACATACCCTCCCCAATGTCCATAACCCGCCACCCTATCCCTACCCCCCTACTCCCCAGCAACCCTCGGTTTGTTTCATGAGATTAAGAGTCTCTTATGGTTTGTCTCCCTCCCGATCCCAACTTGTTTCATTTTCCCCCCTACCCCCCATGACCCCACGCCCTGCCGAGAGAGGCTGAATTTTGTGAGTTCTTGCAACCAGTGGGGCTTAAAGCCTGGAATTTTAAAGGTCAGCCAGCTTGGCCAAGACAAAGCCCACAGGGCACTGCGCTGCTCCGGGAGAGAAGGCAGGCAAACTATCTGGGGGCACATGGCATGGAAACAGTCATCTGAAGAATGCCTGGAGCACAGAGTGGGGAGATTATTCACTCTCCTGAAAGCTTGACCCTGAGAGGCAGCATTCATGGAGATGCCTCTCTGGGAACAAAGGAGCTGGCTGGTAACCATTTCCCTCCCCCACCCCTCAGCATAAACACAGAGCCACCTGTAGGAAGCAGCACAGCACAGACACTGGCTGCCTAACTTGCTTACACCAAGCCCCATTCCCCAGGGCTCTGGTGGGACTGCTCTTCTGTGTCAAGTTTGCCTCAATCCCAGCACGGCAGGCCCCTCCCCCAGAAGACCAGCACAAACCCATGCCCACACTGCACCTCCCAACCAGAGAGTTCTGCACCGCCTTAGTCCTTGTGGAAGTGGTGTCAGGTTTCATTTCACAAGCAAACCAGAGCACACCTACTTAAACTCACCACATTCAGGCCAGGGACTAAACACTGCCCACAGCAGGCAAGGAGAGACAGGTAAGGACTGGCCTGAGGATAGAGGCACAAACAGAAAACAGCAGAGTACACACAACACACAACGGAGACACTCTTTCAAGTGACAGGGCCTGGCACTACATGACCTCTTCTTCAAAAGGCCACTACTTTCAGGAGCAGGAGATGTAACTGGCTTTTCCAACACACAAAAGAAGGTAGAGACGTGGAAAAAATGGTAAGACAGAGGAATTTATCCCAAATGAAAGAACAAGATAAAGCTATGGCCAGAGATCTAAGAGAAACAGATATTAGGAACACACCTGTGGAGAATTTAAAGCAACAATCATAAGAATATTTAATGGGCTTGAGAAAAGAAGACATTAGTGAGATCCTCACCACAGAGATAAGAGTTAAAAAAGAGTCAATCAGAGATGAAGAATGCAATGAATGAGATTGAAAATAAACTTGAAGCAATGGACAGCAGGCTGAAAGAAGCAGAGGAACAAATTAGTGACCCAGAAGACAAAATAATGGGAAATAATGAAGTTGAACCAAAGAAAGAAGAATTATGCAACATGAGAGTAGACTTAGGAACTCAGTGATTCCATCAAATGTTGTAACATTAGTATTGTAGGAGTCCCAAAAGAAGGAAAGAGGGCAGAAAATTTATTTCAAGAAATAATAGCAGAAAATGTACCTAATCTAGGGAAGGAAACAGACATGCAAATCCAAGAGGCACAGAGAAGTCCCATCAATACTACCAAGACATACTGTAATTAAATTTTGCAAGATATAATGATAAAAAAAATCTTAAAAGCAAGAAGACAAAAAAAAGTTCGTTATTAACTTACAAGGGAAAACCAATAGAGCTAGTTGGAGATTTCTCAACAGAAACGTGTCAAACCAGAAGGGAGTGGCATGATATATTCAATGTGTGAATGAGAAAAAATCTGTAGCTAAGAATACTCTATCCAGCAAGGTTATCATTCAGAAGAGAAGGGGAAATCATTTCCCAGACAAAGAAAAAGTACAGGAGTTTGTGACCTAAACTACCCCTGCAAAAAATATTAAAGAAGACTCAGTGCAAAAGAAGAGTCCAAAAGTGGCAAAGAAAGGATCAGAGAAAATCTCCAGGAACAACAACAAAATGAGTAATAACATTGGCAATAAATACATAGCTATCAATAATTCCTCTGAATGTAAACGGACTAAATACTCCAATCAAAAGACAAAGGGCATCAGAATGGATTAAAAAACAACAAAACAAAACAAAAAAACAAGATCCATATATATGCTCCCTAGGAGAGATTCATTTTAGACCTAAAGACACTTGAAGATTGAAAGTGAGGGGACAGAGAAACATTTATCATGCAAATAGACATCAAAAGAAAGTCAGAGTAGCAATACTTATATAAGCAATAATACTTATATAAGTAGCAATACTTATATAATACTTTAATTTTTAAAATAAAAATTGTAAAAAGAGACAAAGAAGGGCATTACATAATCATAAAGTGGATAATCCAACAAGAAGATATAACGACTACAAATATTTATGCCCCCAACATGGGAACACCTAAATATATAAAACAATTAATAGCAAACATAAAGGAACTAGTTGATAATATAGTAATAGTAAAAGACTTTAGCATCCCACTTAAATCAATGGGCAGATCATCTAAACAGAAAATCAGCAAGGATACAATGACTTTGAATGACACACTGGACCAAATGGACTTAACAGATACAGTCAGAACATCCATCCTAAAACAGCAGAATACGTGTTCTTTTCAAGTGCACATGGAACATTCTGCAGAATAGATTACATATCAGGTCACGAATCAGGCCTCAAAAATACAAAGATTGAAATCATACCATGTACCTTTTCTGACCACAATCCTATGAAACTAGAAATCGACCACAAGAAAAAAATTTGGAAAGACCACAAATACATGGAGGTGAAACATGCTACTTAACAATGAAACACCCAACCAGGAAATCAAAGAAGAAGTAAAAAAAATATGTGGGAACAAAGGAAAATGAAAACACAACAGTCTAAAACCTTTGGGATGCACCAAAGGCTGTCCTAAGAGGGAAGTATATAGCAATAAAAGCCTACCTCAAGAAGAGAGAAAAATCTCAAAAAACATAAACTTACAGTTAAAGGAGCTAGACAACAAATAAAGCCTAAAGCCAGCAAAAAGAAGAAAATAAGATTAAAGCAAAAATAAATGATATAGATACTACAAATAATACAACAGATCAATGAAACCAGTAGCTGGTTCTTTGAAAAAAGTAATAAAAGTGATAAACCTCCAGATGCACTTATCAAAAAGAAAAAAAAACAAAGTTAAATAAAATCACAAATGGAAGAGGAGAAATAACACCACAGAAATACAAATATGAGAAGATTATGAAAAACTATGCCAACAAATTGGACAACCTGGAAGAAATGGATAAATTCCTAGAAGAATATAACCTATCAAAACTGAAACAGGAAGAGAGAAAACTTGAACAGACCAACAACCAGCAAAGAAATTCTACCAGTAATCTAAAAATTCCAACAAACAAAAGTCCAGGGTCACATGGCTTCACAGGTGATTTCTACCAAACACTTAAAGAGTTAATACCTATTCCTCTCAAAATCTTTCAAGAAATAAAAAAGAAAGCAAACTTCCAAATCCATCCTATGAGGATACCATTACCCTGATAACAAAACCAGATAAAGATTCCACTAAAAAAGAGAATTACAGGCCAATATCCCTGATGAACATGAATGCAAAAATTCTCAATAAAATACTAGCAAACCGGCACGCCTGGGTGGCTCAGTTGGTTAAGCAGCTGCCTTCGGCTCAGGTCATGATCCCAGGGTCCTGGGATCGAGCCCTGCATTAGCCTCCCTGCTCAGCGGAGAGCCTGCTTCTCCCTCTCCCTCTCCCTGCTGCTCTGCCTACTTGTGTTCTCTCTCCATCTCTCTAATAAATAAATAAAATCTTAAAAAAAAAAAATACTAGCAAACCAAATCCAACAATGCATTATAAAAATCATTCACCATGATCAACTGGGATTTATTCCTGGGTTGCAAGGGTGGTTCAACACTTGCAAATTGATCAATGTGATATACCACATTAATAAAAGAAATGGTAAGAATCATACGTTCCTTTCAATAGATGCTGAAAGAGCATTTGACAAAGTAATACATCCATTCATGATAAAAACCCTCAACAAAGTAGGTTAGAGGGAATATGAGTTCAACATAATAAAGGCCATATATGAAAAACCTACAGCTAATATTATCCTTAATGGGGAAAAACTGACAGCTTTTCCTCTATGGTCAGGAACAAGACAGGGAGTCCAATGTCACCACTGTTATTTAACACAGTAGTGGAAGTTCAAGCTACAGCAATCAGGCAACAAAAAGAAATAAAAAGCATCCAAATCAGCAAGGAAGAGGTTAAACTTCCACTGTTTGCAGATGACATGATACTCTGTGTAGAAAACTCAAAAGATTCCACCAAAAAATTGCTAGAACTGATATATTCAGTAAAGTCAGAGGATACAAAATCAACATACAGAAATATGTTGCATTTCTATATACCAATATTGAAGCAGCAGAAAGAGAAATTAAGGAATCAATCCTGTTTACAATTGCACTAATAACTATAAGACACCTAGGAATAAACCTAACCAAAGAGGTAGAAGACCTATACTCTGAAAACTATAAAGCAGTGATGAAAGAAAAGGAGATAACATTAAAAAATGGAAAGACATTCCACGCTCATGGATTGGAAGAACAATTATTAAAACGTCTATACTACCCAAAGCAACCTACACATTTAATGCAATCCTTATCTATATGCCAACAGCATTTTTCACAGAGCTAGAACAAACAATCCTAAAATTTGTATGGAAACACAAAAGACTCTGATTAGCCAAAGCAACCTTGGAAAAGAAAAGCAAAGCTGAAGGCATCACAATTCCAGACTTCAAGTTATATTACAAAGTTATAGTAATCAAGACAGTATGGTAATGGCACAAAAACACACTATGGAACAGAATAGAAAACCCAGAAATGAACCCACAACTATATGGTCAATTGATCTTTGAAAAAGCAGGAAAGAATATTCAATGGGGAAAAAGACAGTCCCTTCAACAAATAGTGTTAGGAAAACTGGATAGTAATATGCAAAAGAATGAAACTGGACCACTTTCTTACACCAAACACAAAACATACCAAATACAAAAATAAATTCAAAATGGATGAAAAACCTAGATGTGAGACCTGAAACCATAAAAATCCTGGAAAAGAACACAGGCAGTAACCTCTTGGACGTCGGCAGCGATAGCAACTTCTTTCTAGATAGGTCTCCTGAGGCAAGGGAAACGAAAGCAAAAATAAACTACTGGAATTATATCAAAATAAAAAGCTTCTGCATAGTGAAGGAAATAATCAACAAACCTAAAAGGCAACCTATGGAATGGGGCAAGATATTGGCAAATGAAATATCTGATAAAAGGTTAATATCCAAGATATATAAAGAACTTCTAAAACTCGATATCCAAAAAAATGACAAATCCAATTAAAAATGGGCAGAAGACATGGATAGGTATTTTTCCATAGAAGACATACTGATGGCCAACAGACACATGAGAAGATGTTCGTCATCATTGATCATCCGGGAAGTATAGGTCAAAACTACAATGAGATACCACCTCACACACCTGTCAGAATGGCTAAAATCAACAACACAGGAAACAACAGATGCTGGCAAGGATGCAGAGAAAGGGGAGCCCTCTCACACTGTTGGTGGGAATGCTAACTGGAGCAGCCACCCTGGAAAACAGTACAGAGGTTGGTCAAAAAGTTAAAAATAGAGCTACCCTATAATCCAGCAAATGCACTACTGGGTATTTATCCAAGGAATACAAAAATACTCATTCGAAGGGATACATGCACCCCAATGTTTATAGCAGTGTTACCTACGTTAGCCTAATTATGGAAACAGCCCAAGTGTCCACTGACTGATGAACAGATAAAGATATATAAGATATATATACAATGGAATATTAGTCAGCCATAAAAATGAAATCTTGCCATTTGCAACAACATGGACGGAGCCAGAGGATAATACTAAGTGAAATGAGTCAGAGAAAGACAAATATATCATTTCACTAATATGTGGAATTGAAGAAACAAAAGAAATGAGCAAAGGGGAAAAAACAGAGGGGCAAACCAAGAAACAGTTTCCTTACACTAGAGAGCAAACTGATGGTCACCAGAGGGGACATGGGTGGAGGGATGGGTGACATAGGTGATGAGGATTAAGGAGTGCTCCTGTTGTGATGAGCACCCAGTGATGTACAGAAGTGTGGAATCACTATGTCGTACACTTGAAACTAATATTACACTGTAAGTTAACTGGAATTTAAAGAAAAGCTTTTAAAAAATCTTTAAAGAGGAAAACAAGAACATAAAAGTAAAAAATCACAGAGCCTATCTTTTCAGTATGTCCAGCAGGAATGAAAGGTAATAGTAGGTAAACAGTTAAATAGAACCATGCAAGAAAAATAAAAACAAATAGGACATGACGCCCAAATACCAGCTCCAATGACTGTGAATAGAACTTTTCTGCAAAGCAAGGCTGCAGCACCCTCAACAGAAAAAGACTCCCCGGGGAGGTCTCTAGCACTTTTGCCAGTGTGAACAGATGAAGCTGAAGAACTTTCCAAAGTTATAAAAATAGCCCCAAACTGTCATTTGACCTTTAAAATTGACACTGGCATTTCAATCCCGCAATGCCAAGTTTATTTTGATGATAAACAACACCTCCACACATGGATCATACTTAAATTCCCATTCCCACCGGCTGACAGCAGCATCTTGAGGCCACAGAGCCTGTCAGGGTCGGTACAGTCATGGTGGCTCAGGATCTTCTGACATTCTGCCTTTTGGAGCCTTTCCACCGCTCCTGTGGCCACCAACTTCTGATAGAAGCTTATGTCCGAATGGATAGGGAAGTTGCTCTATTTGCCCACTTTCCAGGTATATCAGCTCACAACAACTACCTACATTTATATCAGGCCCTGTAAGGCAGCTTCATGAATATTAGGACTTTCCCTCATTTGTAAGATAGGCAGCACAGCTCCTACCTCAGAGATCCCATGAAAATTAAATAGCAGCATACACACCCAAACACCGGGCAGGGCTGAGCACACAGCCAGCCATCAGAAAACAGGAGTCCAGTTCCCCTGAGGTCATGAGGGAGGAGCACACATTCTCCACCTCTTAACTCAGTGCTCTTTCTACCAAAACTGTGGTTTTCGGACTTGGGGAGCATGGTCCCTGAGTAAAGACTCTCCATGGAATATTCGAGCACAGAGCTTTAAGGGAATAAATTCCCAGACCCTCAGCATTCTTATCTGCTTTCCTAAAATTCAGTTCTCGGGTAGAAGGGGGAGGTTCTTCTTCCTTTTGCTCCTCACTTCACAGAAAAGGGCCAACACTTCACCCATCCTGAATCATAGTAAATGTACTGTCCCACCATGGTCAAATCTCTAGGGCACTAAACAAAGGTAATTAGAAACACTGTTGTCTTTATTAAGAAAGTTAATGTCTTTAATGAATGGGTAATAAATCCCTTTGGAAGACAGGAGGTTTCTAATTATTTGCTTTCAACAAAATTGAAGGAGACCTAATGTCATCAATAGATCATTAAATATTTTTTTTGCTGAGAGATCACCATACGGTTTTTGGCTTAGGGCTTGAGAGTTCAAAAAACTGAAGAACACCACTACAAGAAAATGCTTTCCGTCTTATTTACTTTTTTATGCAGACAAGGTTGACCTAATGAGGACAGAATTATGTTAAACCCTATCTCTTTCTAGCAATCAGTAATATTCATCAGTGAAGAGAGATGAACAATAAAATGCTCCATCCATATCATTAAGAATCCAATTTCCAATAAACGTAGCTTTTATGCTTAAGAGTTAATTATCCAAGTTGGCAACATTTATGGGGTTTTTTATTACAACCGAGTAACAATTTTACCAAAATGATATGTACTCATATGCATGGCATTTACGTTGTTTTGATTACCTGTTTAGTGCTACTAATTTCAGTGTTAACTCAATCTTAAAGAATTTTTAAGACCTTAGTTTATAGCCATAGGAATTTTTTAAAAATTTAAAATCTATCTATAATCATTTTTGTTACTGCAGATATGTGTGACTAGAGGATCAATAAAGGACCTTGAATCTTAAAATATTATGCTAAGATAAAATTCTGAGGGAGAATAGAAATAGAAAAAGGAACAATATAAAATTTCCAGATGTTACTGAAAAACATATTTATCAAAAGATGTTGAATATAAAACTGTTCTAGTTTTTATAATCACAGTATGTAGTTTTCATTAATAATGTCAGTATTTATAATTCAATAAATCTTACATGCTTTGCAACCATTTTAGGTGATTTAAAAAATTTAGACATCAATTTGAAAACATCCTAGAGAGTGTACAATTTTGCTAAATTCTTCTAGGAGTTATGTGAACAGAAAATGCTGAGGATCATTGCACCAGACCACTAGGTGTGACCGCAATTCTTATGAGAGACTGACCTGGAGGGTGCAGGGTCTATGAAGAACGAACAGGGACAGTACTCACAGCATTTACAGTCAAGGAGGCAATGAGGGGAACTTGTGGGTAAACACACACACACACACACACACATACCCCACTCCAACTGCTACATTCCCCATTCTGGCAGGAAATAAGCTTCCAAAGCTTTGTAAGCTTTTTACTTATGAAAATGTAAGCAATGTTTGAAAACATGCTCAGCGTAGACTTCCCAATAATTGCCAGTCAGCTGAAGGCCAGCTCAGTATCCCAGTTAAGGCTGGAGGGGGCTGTGCACAAGGTGAGAAGGTCAAAAGGGATCCTCTCTGCCTTCTGCAATAAGTGCTGGAAGGAGGAGTTCTCCTGATCTTCCCACCCCTAGCAAATGACCTTAAAAATCAAGCTATTGCTTGTAATCACGTGCTTTAAAAATAGATCATTGGCTTCTTCCCTTGTAATTTGCCCTCTCCTTTGTAACATACTACCTGTGATTCATTCATTCATGCCAGCAACAATCTATCCTGTAACAGGCTCGGGGTCCAAGCTAGGTCCTAGGACCTGTTCTGAGCTACATGCAGGCCAACTTCCTGGCTTTCACACACACATTAATCAGCTTCAGACCTCTGAACCCACAGAAGAATCAGCCTTCCACCTCCTCTCAACATAAAATGTCCTTTAAGATGCTTTTTACTCTCTTGCATCCTCCCAGGACTCTTTGTAGACAAGCCCCGTTTAATTCTTGTCCCTCTAATCATGTGGTAACACCCAGTGGTGTAATTGAGACACCCAATTTATGCAGTTCCGCTTGGGTACAGACTAATTTGGGAAAGTCAGGCACCTGCAGCTCCTCCTCGCCCCCAGAAACACAGTCCAGATCTCGGAAACCGAGTCTTTAGAGACTTCTAACCAACGAAACAGTGCAGCAGCTATTTGATATACCTCTCGACGGGGGCAGTCACCCACAGGGGAGAACAAGGGAAAAAGAACTAATATTTATAACTTGCCAATAGGTCAGTTCTTAAACAGCAGTCCTGTGAGGCAGGCAGCTCTTGCCAAAATCATGCAGCCACTGAGTGGTAAAGCTGGATCCCGAGCGGTGAAGCTGGATTTGAACATGAAGCTCTTTAACTCCTTCCTACCTGAGCTCCCCACCAGCCTCAAGTGTGAAGAGACCTAACACTCCACTGGTTCACAAGCACCTTCACATACCTCCTGCCCTTTGAATGGACATTGCCAGGAATACTCTGCTACATATGCAAATATTCATGGGCCTTATCTCTCTCTCCTTTTTAGGATCAAAGCTCTTAGAGTCAGCATAAGGGCCATATTTATCTTTAAATTACTATTTAAGGGGCGCCTGGGTGGTTCAGTTGGTTGAACAGCTGCCTTCAGCTCAGGTCAGGATTCCAGGGTCCTGGGATGGAGCTCTGTCTCTCAGCTCCCTGCTCAGCGGGGAGCCTGCTTCTCCCTCTCCTGCTCCCCCTGCCTGCGCTGGCTGGCACGCTCTCTGTCAAATAAATAAATAAAAATCTTAAAAATAAATAAATAAATAAAAAGTTAAAGGTCAAAGATTTGCCTGATGAGTGATCTGAAAACCAGATGGGAAAAAATGAAAACATGCTCCTTACACTGCTATGTACACACTTTTCAAAGCCACGCGTTTACATGAAAAATCAAGAGTTTTTCCTTTATAGGACAGGCTTGGGGAGAGATGCTAACTCTTCTCCCAGAACTAAGTATCTCACTTGGCATGCAGGAGATGGGGAGGCAGCTGCTTACTCCTCCATCCCATCCCCTGTTGTCAAGGACATCTTTCTGTTCTCTAGATATTCACACACCCTCTTTGCTCCGATTCTTAACTATGGCTCCATCCACTGGGAGGGCTCTTGCCCCCTGTCCTGTCACCCACTAGGCGCCATCATCCTTTAGGTCTCAGCTCAAATGTCACTTCCTCTACAATCACTCCACACTACAACCCCATTAGCTGCCTCTGCTCCGTGCTCGCAGGCATCTGCATTTCCCTCAACAGGCACCGATCCTAGCGTGCGTATTTAGTCCAGACATTTGATCTGTGAGGACTGGGATGAACCCTCTCTGTTCACAGCTGTATTACTCCCTGCTTTGACAAAGCGTAGTGCCTAGCACACCGTAGATGCTCAATGAACATTTGTTAAGTGGAGGAGAAGGCATTCTAATTATATTCACATATCTTCTCACTGTGGTAATATTTAAGCTCAAGTAGGTGGAAAGAATCCCGCAGAGCCATACACTATTACTGCTAAGATACAATTATCTTAGATAACTGAAATCTCAGTTAATGGAGAATGTTCAGCATTTAGCAAACTCAGCTTTCATGAAAGAGATGAAGATACAATTTATAGAAACCTGCCTTTCAGACTGAAGGAACGACTGTCTTATTTTCTGCATGTAACATACTTTATTATTTAAAGTTCTCTTTCCACTGCTGGAGATGGGGGGGGGGGGACTCTTTTAAGTTTTCAGTTATTCTAAAGAAAAGACCAAATAATCTGACTTGTGGTAGAGAACCTGATCAATCACCCCCCCCTCAGCACAGACATCTCTAAGGTTTTCCTAACATGCAAAAAGACTCAACCAATGATTTATTCATCTTGTTTTTAATCCAGGGAAATTCCTAATCCCCCCCCCCCAAATAACCAACAAGACAATTAAGCCTTCTATCAACAAGTGACCAGTCTGGTGAACCTGACCACGCGGGCCATCAATGGCCAGCATAACCAGCACACTAGCAGAAGGTTCCTGCAAGTACATCTTTGTGCTCCAGGGAGGAGCTGCCTCACCCTGTGGGAGAGAGCACCCAGCAGGTGTCCTATCCTACATGAGCTCAGCTCAGACTCACTCGGGTCCCCAGCTCCTCCCACGTGACATAACTCAGTACTGTCCCTGACCCCCATTCTACCCCAGCAATTATTCGTCCATTCAACTCTGCCTGTCCTGAAAAGATATGTGCTCAGTAGCTATAGTTGCCGAGGTATATATATCAGGTGAGGGAAAAATTAATTTTAATGTTTTATCTTGCAGAAATGATCCTT
Source organism: Potos flavus (assembly GCA_028534135.1). NCBI lineage: Eukaryota > Metazoa > Chordata > Mammalia > Carnivora > Procyonidae > Potos > Potos flavus. Next base: position 76,784,087 of record CM052886.1, on the reverse strand, counting down.
TCTTGTTCACAAGAATAGTTTTAAAAAGCATATATATATATATATATATATAAATGGTTACAGTTTATATACTAACTTAGTGGTTTTCACCTGACTTGAAAAAAACAAACTAAAAATCCAACGGGCTATAAATGAGATAATGTGAGATGAAATAAAATGTTCTTAAGATCAAATTATATTAGGGGGGAAAAAAGGTCAAAAAGGAAAACTGGAAGTTGATACGTCCAAGAAGACAGACCTGAGTTTAAATGTGGCAGGAGATAGCAACAATGTTAGAATACTCCTGTTGAGGGGTGCCTGGGTAGCTCAGTTGGTTAAGCATCTAACTCTTGATTTCAGCTCAGGTCATAATCTCAGGGTTGTGAGATCAAGCCCTGCCTTGGGCTCTGTGCTCAGCGAGGAGTCTGCTTGATACTCTCTCCCTCTGCTCCCTCCTCTACTTTCACTCTCTCTCTAAAATAAATAAGTCTTTAAAAAAAAAAAAATACTCCTGTTGATCAAATGCTTTACTTACCACAGTGACATAATTGCATCTGACTGTACATGTTAAATGAGATAACCCTCAGAAAGGTAAAAAAACGCAGGCTCCAAGGGCACCTGGGTGTGCCTAACTCTTGGTTTTGATTCAGGTGGTGATCTCAGGGTCATGAGATGGAGTCCCGTGCTGGGCTCCACGCTCTCTCCCCCTCTGCTCCTCCCATATCCCCCAGAATAAATACATCTTTAAAAAAAAAAAGAAAAAAGAAAAAAAGTGCAGGCTCTAGAACCAGAGGACATGGGCTCCAAATTCTGTCTCTGAACAGCTGCATGACCTGTTCAAGTTATATCTAGGCATTTCTACTCAACTATGAAACAGGGATGCCAATTATACCAGAGTAAATGACTCTATTATATTCCTACTGCACTTTTAAAAATCTCCGTGTTCACCAAAGTACTATGCTCAGACCTAAAAATCAGCAGTAGGATGAAAGAACAGGAACATACTAGTACCTACCTCAGGGGCTGTTGTGAGGAACAAAGTAGTTAAAACACTTAAAACCCTAAGGGTGGTTCCTGGCCCATAGTGAAGTGCTCAACTGATGTCAACTACATTCTGCTTGTATCCATGGTAAAGAGGATTTTATTTTATTTTTTAAAGATTTTATTTATTTGTCAGAGAGAGAGAGCGTACAAGCAGGGGGAGCAGCAGGCAGAGGGAGAAGCAGGCTCCCCGCTGAACAGGGAGTCCGACACAGGACTCGATCCCAGGACCCTGAGATCATGACCTAAGCTGAAGGCAGACACTTAGCTGACTGAGCCACCCAGGCGTCTCAGTAAAGAGTATTTTAACATTTATTTTAAATTATGCATAAGAACTGCCAGGCACGAACAATGGATTATCTTCATGTATTGCTATGAATTGGAAATTTGTTCTAAACCTACCTACTTACCTACCTACCTACCTACAGATTGGTGTAACAATTTTATTTGTGTTTTGGAGGGAGGACTTGAGATCCATGCAAAACCTAAATATTATGCTTCAACAGCATTGCAAATCAAGTACATAATGTGTTAACTATACAGACTGAGCAAATATTTCCTCAGACTTCAAAACGTTTGAATAGACATATCTGAACATTATTGAATTCTGTACAAAAAAAAAAAAACAGCATTACTTGAATACCACCTGGAATAGTTAATGAATAAGACCATTGACTTTAGTTCTTCTATTTTGCTTTTGTACCATGCCTTAAAAGCAATTACTATTCCATTACTGTTCACACAAGAAAAAATTTACCAGCTCGTAATTTAGAGGCAAGTGGAGTAGACAGAAGAAAATGGAGTCACCCACTATAGTTTCCAAGAAGCAGGAGACAACAGTCTAAATGTTTAAAACACACACGTTCATTGCACCAAACAATAATCCAGGCAGGTCCTCATGGCTATTCACAAGAAAGGATAATCAGTGAAAAGTAGGTTGGAGGACAAAGAATGATGGAAAAAGACAACAAGAAGAGGCAGAAGAGAGAATGTCTTTTAAACCCAAATTGTTATATTTGGTCCATTAAAATATCAAAATCCAAATGGAAACTGGTCCTCATAGAAAACTCAAAAATTACCCCTAACTCAAGTACTATACAACCAGGGGTGAATACAGAAAATCTTTAGATTTAACACTGACAAAGAAAATTGGCTGCCGTTTTATACACACACTTTTAGAAAATTCTCACGTTTCATCAGCCCTACAACATGATTATTAGTATGGTTTTAGATGGGGAGAAATAAAACACAAAGGGCACATTTCAGGTAAAATAGTCATTCTATGCTACACCTAAGAGATTCTTCTAGGTTTCTTCACTTTGGAAAAGATAATTAGCCTACCCTAAGTAACTGTATCAAAGGTAAAAGTAAAGATAGATCCCTGGTCTCCTTTCAGGAAACACACAGAATTTACTACTTGGGGGGAAGTGCCAAACATTGCAAATTTGAAAATCCTTTGGATTGTGGCCCCAATAAGCTGCATATAAAGAGGGGAGCATACTGATGCTTTAGGAAAGGAATGAGACAGAAAATGAAACCTCAACTCCTCCACCTGCCCAGCACACAAATAGCTTAACTGCACCCAAGAGAAAAATCGAAACAAAAGGCCTCTTTAGTTCACTGCTTGCCAGAAAGGCATCTTTAAGATGCCTTCTCATTAACTGAGCCCTTCCACGTCCCCCCTTAAATGTCTCACAGTTGGCCTGTCTTCCAGTCTTCGCTCATTAAGTTTAAAGTTAAATTTTTAAAAGTTTTTTCTTCTTGCTGGGAAAGAACTGTTTTTTTAACCTTTCGATTCAATTGATTTCCAAAGGTGAAAGCAACTTCACCTGAAAAGCACTAGCTTTAAACTCGGGAAACACTGGAAGGTTTTAGCGAAGAACAGAAGTCTCATCAATAGTGTTATTGAAAATATGACTAGATAGAGAGCCACATTTATCTGCAGTTGTGTCTTGTATTAAAGTAGCTTAAATCCTTCACAAATAAGCTTTTCCAGAGGGTTAGACGGAGGAGGTGCTCGGGCAGGCAGGATTACCTGTGGTCTGCAGAGTACACCCCCATCCGTGCCACAGGAAGAGCAGAAGGACCCACTGGGATGCTGCAAACCTGAAATACTCTGTCCATCTCCTCCAGCGGACAGCCCAGTTTCTGTGGCTCTCCCTGAGCTTCATTTGCAAGTGGCTTTGGCCACTAAGGTAGCATTGTTTCATGCAAATATTTCTTTCCTGGCAGCATAGCTCAGTTGAGAAAGGAGGCTGAAAATCAGTTAGCTGTATGGAAGAAAAAAGCAGCTCTCCAGTTACCAGGGAGGAATAATTGAACACAGATTGCCTGTTGCGCCTTTAATTTAATTTGGAGACCTTTCATCTTTTAGTTTCCTTCATTTGCAGCCAATGCTTAGTGAGCTAATTTGTACCTGGTTCATTTTCTTCCTTTTATCTTATCTACATTAACATCAACCATGGAAATGAGAAGCACTATGAATAAAAGATGAAGCCTGACTTGGGACATTCTCTCCTTAAGTACCGTGAATTACTTAAAAACTAATTTATGTGGATGCACAATATGGAGGACTGAGATCTACACGCCTCACCCCTACCGCATCCTTTATAGACATCTTCCCTTCCCCCAAGGGGTTGCAGTTTTTATATGTTTTATCTAGTCCTACCGGTTCTCCAAGAGCGCAATGTCTAGACTATAATCCACATGGAATCATTAATCTTCGAACGGGCATAAGGCAGGCCATCCCATTACTGCACAAATCCAAGGATGCATAAATCCCACTAACCTGACTTTTTAGAGAGTTCAATATCGCTTGCCTTACTTACAGGAAAAGAATACATTACAAAAAGGAAAACTGAATGTATCAACATATATGCATGGTGAACAGATGCCCGCTCTGTCCAAAAACACTGTGTGTGGGGGAGGATGAGAGGTGGTGGAGAAAGGGACTAGTCTTGCAATTACTGTCTGGGAGTGGCCTCTGGGAGCTACAAAATTTCAATCCAAGTGTATCATGGGTATCGTTTTTTAAACAGTCCTTCTGCCGTATATTTTGTACCACTTGGCACCTCTCCATTAAAAAAAGTTGCACGTGCTCTTAAAATAAGTTTGATTTTTTTCGTTACTTCCAACTGTACAAAATGTTAGTGTCTTGTAAGTTTTGCATGTTTTTCCCTTTATAGTTTCCTCTGGGCCACTACTATTTTTTCTCTTCACCCTCTCCTCCTCTATATTCTTTCTCTTTTTCCAATGGACCAGTGAAAAAAATCTAGTGGGTTTTTCTCTTGCTGCTTTAATATCCCCCACCAACAAGCCTTCCTTTCAGTTTGGGAAGCATCAAAGGAAGACTGTGCTCAATTGTTTCACTGCTTGTAATGCCAGCTCTTCCAGTCATCTAACCCCTCACACCAAATGGGCTAGAATCTGAAGAGAAACCGAAAAGTCACTCCCCCTTCACTGCCCATCCCTCTAAAAAGTTGCTTAATAATAATGATGTGCATTACGTATACAAGACCACACAATTTTATAGGTAAGGCAACTTCCAAAAAAAAAAAAAAAAAAAAAAAAGACTTTGGAGTTTAAAATTATGGTGTATTGAAATGTAAAGGTCTCTGCTTCAAAATACAAACCACCGTATCTTTTGGGGAAAGAGTATGTAAGCAGGATCAAAATTAAAGCCCGACTTAAAAAAAATCAGATTATATTGCTAATCTTCATTATAATAAAGACTACCCCCTACAATGTCAAGCTTATCTCTTTCTTCTGAAGGAACACGGAAAGAAAGCCCTACGTTGCGAAAAGTTAAAGAAAGGATGGAAAGCAATTATTGGTCCTTTTATTCATGAAGGAGAGGATGAGTAGAAATGAAGGTGGCAATTGCCCTTAAAAAGATGGATTCTCAAAAGGCACATAGGCAGAAAAATTAAACTGAAAGGGTACAAAGTCACTCTGTCCTAAGGTTAAGAAAGACAAACAGATACTAGGATGAAGTTGTGGGGTGTCTATGTTTACTAGATGCACAGATCTTCCAGTTTATTTGGCACTGTGGGGGAGGGGCAGTGTGATAGATCTCAGAAGCAGGTCAAGGAATTTGGGGTAGAGGAAAGCAACAGTTACACCAAGTGTCAAAGAATCCAAGTTTTTGTTTCCCCAGGTATCCTTGTGTATAAGGAAAAGTGAAAACCATGCAATCTGGACTCATTCACAGAACACACAGATTGCAAAATACCAGCCTCAAGAAGTAACACCTGTCCTAACCCCCTGCTGGCTCTGTACACGAGTGGCCTTCCAAGGGAAAAGAGCCATTTCAGCAGCAGGGGACCACACTGCACCCAGGACCTCACAGGGAGCACCAGGATGCAATGGGCAGGTGCAAGAGTGGCCTGGCTAACTTGCCAGAGGAAGGCCTTAGAGAAAGGTTGAGAAAAAGAATGGGGCTGTCCACCTGATAATTCAGGCTGCGAAAAGACATAACCACAGGGCAAAACAGTCTCAATTCCTCTACCACAGGTTTTCCTTGAAAAAGAGGCAATCTTCAGAATCAGAAAGGGCTTTTGTGGCGTGCAGTAAGAGATAGAGGCTGGACCCATACACACATCCGGGAGAAGTCAGTTTCCACTAATAACCATTTCCGTGCCAGCGGACTATAAGAGAAGTTTGTCTCTAGGCTGATTTTTAGTCACCATCTCCACCTTCTTCCCTGTATGGTTCTAGACTCCGGAGTACACCAAGCCCGCCTGCCCAAGGAGCTGGGTCCCTCCGACACCTGTTCCTGACAGCGTGCCTCCCCCAGCGACTCTTCCTGCCATCCGGGCTCCATCCTCCAGCCAGCCAGAGCCTTGTTCCTGGAAATACCCTCGAGCCTCACCTGTGCTACTCGCTCGGCTCAATCTCAGGACCAGGCGAAGCACCTGGCCACACTCCCTCCCTTGAGCACGGCGGTCCACTCTCCACCCCCATGGCCAGCGTAATCACACCAGGGCCACTGGCTGCCCGCGAGGAGAGCTCCACCTGTAGTCCCGAATGGGAGTACAGAAAAGTGAGAACTCACAAGTGCAGTCGCAGCCCGGCCGGCCCCGAGGCCCCTCCTGCCCCCCCCTCCACCCCCCAAGGTGGGGCGAGCCGGCCGCTACCTCCTGAAACAGCTCCAGACTGTAGGTGTTGTCGTCGTCGGCGAAGAAGAGCACTCCAGGCTGCGCGCGCTGGTGCTGGTGCCTCTGGCGCAACCAGGCGAGACCGGCGTTACGCTGCTCCGTGGCGCGCGGCAGTCCGGGCCTCTTGTAGCGCCGCGGCGTGGGCACGTGCAGGTGCGTGCTGGGCAACCCCGCCCGCGCCAGGAAGCGGCTCACCAGCTCGCTGCGCGCCACCGCGTCCTCCACCAGGATCCAGTGCAGCTGCGCCACCTGCCGGAAAGTGTTGGCCAGGCGGGTCAGCTCGGCTTTCTGCACCGGGCGGCTGTAGGTGGGCGTGATGGCATAGATGGTGGGCAGCGGCGGCTCGGGCCGCGGCCGTGGCTGTGGCTGTGGCCGAGAGTCGTTGCGCTTCTCCCAACCGCGCCGGTGGCCACTGTCGGGGCCGCCCCTGCGAAGCGGGAGTCGGGCGCCCCCGCGGCCCACCACGTAGGGCGAAAAGTAGGGGCGCGGGGTGAGCGGGGGCGCTGGCCTGCGCGTGTCCACGTCGAGCATGATGATGACGATTAGGATCCAGGGCAGGAGGATGAAAAAGCGGCTGAACAGCACGGACTTCATGGTGCGCTCTTCCCTGGCCTCTCGGACGCCCCTAAGAGGGGCGAGATGGAGGACCCCAGCGCGCAGTTTGGACGGCGGCGGCGCCCCACTCAGGAAGCTGCGGCGGGCGCGTTCTCCATGGGGTCGGAGGACGCTGCGGGGGCCGGCAGCCGCGGGGCTCAGCCCCTTGGCGTGGGAGATCGGCGCAGGTGCCGAGAAGCTAGGGCTACAGGGAGTGCAGGCGGGCAGGCGCTGTCCCCCAATCCCGGTGAGTCGGCGGGAAGCGGGACTCTGTCCAGCCGCGCGCTGCTGGCCCCGGAGTTGTGCCGAGCGCTAGGAAAGCGGTGATCCCCAGCCGCTCTTTCTGAAGAGTGGGAGCTGGGAACCGGCCACAGCGCTTCTTGCCACTCCCGTCCCGCGGCGCTGCGGGCAAAGGGACTCCAGCGGTGTGCTCCCAATGCGCTCTCTGGGGGGGGCACCTTCGAAGGCGAGGGGCAGGCGCCGAGGCTTTCCTTGGTCACATCCCAGCCGGGTTGGCGAGGACCGGGAGGGGACGCCGGAGATGTGCCCCCAGCTCCGTTCGCGCGCCGCAGCGGAGGCCTGCACTCCTGTCCTCTCTTCTCTTCTCAGAACCTCTCCAGGCTCCGGCAGCAAGATCCCAAAGCAAGGAAAGAAAGAAAAAGCGAGGGGGCGGGGGCGCTGCAGACTCCAGCGTTCGCCCAGTTCTCCTGTGGGAAGACAGCAGCGCTGCTACTGGCGGAGAGGGGCTGCGAGGGGGAGGTTGCGAGGGGGGCCCCGGCTCTCCGCGGGGTCTGCCGCTGACGGCCCCGAAAGCTAGCTCTGGAGGCGGCGGCTGCACCGCGGGAGGAGCGGGAGGAGGGTCCCCGCGGGGCTGCACGACCTGCGGGGAAGGGCTGGAAGCTCGTTAGCTGATCTCCGCGCGCTCTTAGCTTTCTGAAATACTGCAAGGTCTTTAGAGATCAGCCAGGAAACCCCATTCACGTGCGGAAAACTCGGGAGACCTAAGGTAGGGAGTGAGGGGAGAAAGGCAGAGAGGGCAAAAGATCCCTTCTGTGGTCCCCAGCTGCAGGGTTAGCGTGCTAGGGTGTGAACCCAACAGCGGCAGCAAAAAAAACAAAAACAAAAAACAAAAAACAAAAAAAACACGCTTTCACTGAAAAGCAGAAAATCGATAGGAGCCCTGGGAGACGGAAGGGTGCCACGATGTTTGGCTTGTGAGATGGTCCATAAGAAAGAATCCATCCAAACGGTTGCTGCCTGCCTGCAGTGAGATCATTGGGGGCAAATTCCTAAAACTCCAGCTGAGTATGTTTAACTTATTTTTCCTTCAGTAATTTGGAGTCACATTTCCTCACAGTTCGCTGCCATCAGAATTATTCCGTTTGACCCTCCCGACGATCTTTTTAAAGAGGCCTAGAAAGTGGAATCACCTTCATTTTATGGCTGAGGAAGCTGAGGCTAAGAGTTTAAAGTGATTTCTCCGAGGTCAGTAGCAAGTGGCCAAGTGGAAATAGAACGGTGGGTCCCCGTAGTCTTGCTGGTGGCTTCCTCGCTGCTCGGCCTGAAGAAATCCCTTCCGACACAGCCCGAACGGGAGGGGTTGGCCCTCCAAGATGTATAAATATGGTGCAGTCAAAATCAAACAGAGCGTACCCAGACATATAGAACTATGACAGTGCCTGGAAGGCAACGAGTAAACAACTGGTGCTTAGTTAGGACTTTTTCTATCTAGCAGACCTACTACCTGAGTCCCTGGCTGTCTATAATGTACCGGGAAGAAAGAAGAGGGACCAGGCTTCATAGTCACGTCCCAGGGAGGTGCTTGCAAAAGCAGCAGGAAAGCCTCCCCCACCCCCCCACCCCCCCCACCCCCCGCCAGGCCATGGTAAATAATTTGTGAGCCCATCTTCTCTCGGTTGTTTGTCTTCCTCAGCCTCATTCACAAATCTCTCCGATTGCGCATTCTGTGTGAGGGCGCGCTGGAGAGCTCTGGAGCGGATAGCCCACTCCACCCCCTCCAGCCTTTTTGAGAGTCCTCAATTTCTTAGCCCTACCCTTGCCGCTCCGACTATCGCCGGGCATTGTAGCCTCTGTGAATTTCCCTAATTTCCTGCTCAGAGCCTGAAACTTGAGGGTGAAATTTATGGAGTTAGCAGGCACTCCCTTCCTACCCTCCCACCAAAAGGGCCAGCCGTCTGTCCCGACCTCCCAGTATCAGCCACAATTCATACCACAAATTTGGCAAATTAGTGCATCCTAACATAGGAAACAATGAATCCATTAGACCCTTTCCCTGATTCTCAGCTACCCTAATGGTCCTCTGACTATAACACAGCCTCCTGAAAACGTGTGGTGATCAGGCTTGGGGTGCGCCACCTGAAACCAATGTCAGTATCTTGGGGCAATTATGTGGGGGAGGGAACCCAGTAAAGGCTTTTCTTAAATACTAGAAAACAGCACACACACCTCGCGACCCTTGCAAAGATTACTGAAGTCTCGTTCATCCTGCTGGAATTTTCAATGTAGTTGAAGAAAAATGCCTTGTATGTTTGCTGGAGTGCAGCTCAAGTGGTTATTGAATTGTATTAAGAAACTTCACTAATCTTTGTTAGTCGGGAATTCTTGGTTATTCTTACTATTCCATAAAAACCCATTCCTAATTGCTTCTTCTCCAGCAACCAGGGCTATTCACAGATGAGACACTTTCAAAATTAATCAAATTTTGGACTTTTAGCTGGTGTTCAGAAGTCACAGGTGTCCTACAACACAACACTTAACTAGCACATTCACATTAAGGAGGTCACCTCATCGTTTCTAGTATCTTTTGTCAGCATTTGTATCCAGGTTTACCTCATTCAATCATCTGTCAGGGGCATCATGGTTCTTGAGGTCAGGCCGACCTTGGTTTGATTCCCAGCTGGGCCACTTGAGCAACTTCAGAAATTCGGTGAGCCTCTCAGTTTCCTCCCCTGGAAAATGGAGTTAATAATACATACTCCATGGAAATCTTGTAAGGATTTGATGGGATAAATTAGGTAAGGTATTTCACAGAGAGCTGGCATTATGCAGGCAATGAATGGTATTTAAATGCAGGTGACATTTGTTCAAAAGAAGAGCTGAACCCAGGAGATCTTTGCAGAATCATCATCACACAGGAATAAAAATGAAATCCATTCTAAACAGGATTGACAATGCCTCTAAATAGGGTCCCCGCCTGCCAGGAGGTGTCAGTGTGTGTGGTAGTCTTCCCCCATTTGAGGTAGGGAGGGGAATAAAGAAATATTTATCCTAAATACAAGGTGCCGCTTGTCATGCAATAAGGACGACATGATTCCCAGTGACATTTATTTCAAATGACTGAATATGCCATATTGTTTTACACTCAGTGACTCAAAAATGTGAACCCACATCTTTCATGATCAAGTCTGAGTCAAGATAAAGATACAAAATTATTAAGAATGTCCATTTGAAGCATAAAACCAGGGTAAAAACACTTTTAAGTGCAAAAATGTATCATACTTTTAAATTATTTAGAGAGTTTATCAGGCACCAGAATGGAAACAACTCCTTTTAGTGGAAGCCTGAAGAAAATGCCATTTTTATGAAGCATAATCACTGAGTAGCTGTAGTATTTTTCCATATAGTCAATGATATTTTTACATAAAACAATTTAAACTTGATCTGTGGCTGATAATGAAGGTTGGTGGAAGTCACTAGAGTAATTAAAATAATTACCTAACTTCAGAGCTCTGTACATCCTCTCAGTGTTTATTTTCATTTAATCTCTCTAATTATTTGTGTAACAAAGTGAGCATTGCTTCATCTGTACTAATGAAGCCTTAGATTGCTGGCATCAGCCACAGCATTTCATCAGCATTCGGTGGTTGTTCTCAGATAAACAAAGGTAAAAAAAAAAAAAAAAAATCCCATCTGGGGAGTTAACAAAAACATATCGTATAATCACTAAACATTTACATTTTGCCTTGATGAGTAATATGCAACTGCAACTTCTGGAGCAAAAAGATAGCAGCCCGATTAGTGCACTGTATAGAACTGATCCCATTTGACCTTTGAGCCTGGGGTTCTGCCGGTGTGACTAAATCAACCTTCAAATGAGCATCTGGGGACATCCTGAATATTCTTAGTCAAGTGAGAAAGAGGTCAAGAAAAAAATCTGTACACAATGAAGTATTTGTAAATATCTATATGATGATATGGGTATGCAAATCAGGTTGCAAAGAGAATCAGAACTAATTCACGTGCAAGTAATAATGTCATGTGAAGGTATTGATAATCAATACCCACGAGCACGTGAACATAACTTTCTGTTAAAATATCAGTTCTGTGAAAAAGTGACATCCAAAATAAGTAATTCTAACAACCCCAAATTCATGACAGTTTCATTGATAACTGTCAGAAAAATGACATCCAAATCACAAATTAAATGGCTCATTTGGTTTATTTTCTTGCATCTGGATCCTCTACAAATATCACGTTTGGCCTAGAATTGTTCTAAATTATAATGGTTCCTTAAAATTTTAGACATTTGCAGCTATTATGTACAAAATGTGATGTTAGAAGTAGTTTGTTGAGTAAAATCCCATTTTTATATGATAGGTTGGGATCAAGGTTATTCAGTAAAAGTGGTTTTCTAGAAAAGTAGAAATTGGCAATTCATCCTAACAATTTCATTGAAAAATAATTCTATTCAGCCTGAATAATAGCTGAAAGTAAAACGTGCCAGTGTTCCTCCTTTTCGCTTTATTAATGAATTACGGTACACAAAACCCCAATAAAACATGTACAAAGGCATACTTGCATCCTTTATATCTTTTTCCTTGCTATCTTAAAAATTGGCATTTACATTAAAATGAGAATTTGTTAGCAACAGAATTTTACTGTAAAACTACACGGCCTACCTTTCACGGTTGTTACGAGAACCAAAGGAGATAATGTAGATCAAAGTACTTTAAACACTATAGTTTATACACATAAAATAGAGGCGATTAGCCATAAGCTGATAATTGAAGCTAGGAGATTACACATGGGATTCCTTATATTACTGGGTCTACTTTTACATGTTTCATAACTCCTATTACAGAAAGTTAAAATACATAAAATAGATTATTATGTATCATAGTTTGTTTACCAAGATAATACTGATGCCACAGTCCAGAAACTGGGTTGGAAGATTTCCATAACTCATTGAATCAGTCTCTCAGCCCTGAAAATAGGTCAGTTCAATTAAATGGTTATGTCCTATTTCAGGGGTCACTGGTGTATATGTAAGGGTGGGGGGCATCTAAATTAGACCTTAGATAGTATGAGTAGCAGGCATTTAGTGAGGGGCCTTTCTTTGAAACAAGAAAAACAAAGGTTAATGATTAAAGCAAACTGTAAACTCAGTTTTAGAGTCCAGAGGGCTCAAAAGTCAAGATTTTTAGATGTTGGACTTGAAGCAGCTTTAAATGGTGGAGTGAAGACAAACAGTGGCAATCTGATTAATTGATTGACTGATTGATTGATTGATTGATTTAATTTTTAAAATTTTTGGTTTCTTTGAATATCTCTGGTGATGGCATCAAATGTTATGGTAAACTTTCTGAGTGACTTACATAGCAGTTGGCATGAAAGTTATCCATACATGATCTGTTGTGGTGATTTCTTTGAAATTTATATCAAGTCATTCCACTTCAGCTTGCAAGGCTTCAAAAAAAGGGCAATTTTAGTTTTTAGTGATGGTCAGGAGGGTGGGAGAAAAACTGGAAACAAGTATCGACAAAAGGGACAAAACAGCAGAAGCCAGTTTACAAAGAGGAAAAAAAATGTAAAATCAACAAACATGGCAGTGTCCAACAACCCACAAGAGAATGTTGTACTTTATGTTGAAACATAGAATTTCTTACCTAAAATTACCCCCAATTTTTATTAAAGATAATTGAAGAAGACTAATTTGTTTGTAAACAAGTTTACTCCAAATTTGGCTTGATTATTTATACAAGTGCAACAAGAATAGTGAATTATCATATACGCTCTTTTTAAGTCTATTTTGCTGGAACTTTAATAAAAAAATCTCAGATTGAGTGTTTAAAAGCCTGTAGAGGTTGGAGCACCTGCATGGCACAGTTGGTTAAGCGTCTGACTCTTGGTTTCGGCTCAGGTTGTAATCTCAGGGTCCTGAGCTAGAGTCCTGCATCGAGCTCTGTCCTCAGTGCTGAGTCTACTTGGATTCTCTCTCTCTCTTCCTCTACCCCTCTTCTCTCTTTCTCTTTCTCAAAAATAAATAAATAAATCTTTAAAAATAAAATAAAAGCCTACAGAGGTTAATAAGCCAAGTCAGGAACTTGCCACCAGACTTTGCCTGCAATTCCTATAGATTTGGGTAAATTCCTCCCTTTTGAAGGTCCCCCATAAAGCTTAATTTTCCTGAGTGTGCCAGTAAGAGAACTTTCTAGATACCTGTAGGGTTGGCAACCCTGTTAAGTATGGTATCAGGCTAGGATTTCAAGGGATTTTATAAGCATTGGCTCCAAAAGGTGAACCCGAGTTCCCTAAATCTGTCTGATCATATCTAATTCTATGAATGTCATTCTCAAATATGGTGTCCCAGTCAAAGGCTTAGTAATACAACGATGTTACCAATTATGTCCTGTTATGAGAAGAACAGATTAGTATTGAATTTAGGCAAATAACCAAATTGTCATGTAAATAAGAACAGTTAATAAGCATTTCCAAATTCTGAAGGGATCAGGTAGAGAGAAAACATAAATGATTCACTTCTGTCTACAAAAATATAATCTACAAAATGGTTTCAAATTATAGACAGTTTAAGAGAAAGGAGAAAATGAAAATTTTAAATCTGGCAAACAAAATATTTTAAAAAGTCATGTTATAGCAAAAAAAAATTTTTTTAATACAATCGGTTTATTTAGTCCCATGCAGTTAATTCTTGTTCTGCTTGATCTTGGGTTAGCAGTTCTTTGAATCAATCAGTTACTCCATTAGATTTCTAAAAATTCCTTTTTTTTTTTTAATTTATTTAAGCAATCTCTATACCCAAAATGGGGCTAGAACTCATGACCCCAAGATCAAGAACTGTATGCTCTGCCAACTGAGCCAGCCAGGTGCCCCCAGATTTCTAGAAATTCTTATTTAGTTTAGTGGTTTGATTTTAAAGTAACCAGACACCTGTATTCCAGGGTATTTGTCCAAGTCTCTCCCGTGAATATCTTTGAAGTGCTTTTGATTGCAGTTGATTACAAAAGCTTTCAGAGAAGCATCAGAGTGAAAAATCACTATCTATGAATGACAACTCAAAAATAGCCATGGTTAAAGATTTGGTGAGAGTTCATTTTGATGTAATTTACAAGGAAATTTGGTTATTTCTGTGTCATTTAACATTTTAAGATAATAATTGGAATTTTGACTTTTTATGGATAGTAAGGACACGGACAAATTTTTATGGATTTTATACAGTCTTTGAAATACTTATATCAATAGCATATACTCATACAAATATAACCTAAAAAAGATAAACAGCATGTTTATTTGACTATGTTTCCCATATAATTTAACATATCAAATAAGCTTAATTAGTTTCACATCTCTCTTTTTATAAGGAGAGAGAAAAAATCTTTTGAAATTTTCCAGGGACCTTTCAGGAAATCCCAAAGTTAGTCTGAGGTCAAAAACATCTTATGCAGAATTTGATTTTGGGAAGTCTGTCTAAAATGTTAAAAAGTTACAACACTTGATTAAATAGATCGCAGATCACTATGAAAACTATCCAGTTATCCACCTAGCCAAAGTGACAATAAAAGATTTTAAAGGCAAATACAGGAAGTAATATGCTTAAGGAAAGAAGATTCAGTTTTAAGTAATCTAAGACCTAATAAAGCTAATACGAAGCACAGGAAGTTGTTTTGATAAGACACATAATCTTTTTCCTAGGCACATTATTCCACAGGTAAGGGAAAACCTTTTAATAGCTCTGGATTAGGAGACCAATAATCTAAGAAACTTTGTCATTTTAACAGAGGGAGAAAATTAAACACTGGTTTGTATCAATATATTATTGAGCTTATTTAAAAAAACTTATAAATAAATCCATTTAATCTTAGTCAGCTTTGACTTTGGAACATACACATTTTTTCCCCATAAACCTTCTGCAACTTTCTATAATCATTTAGGTTCTGTCCTACTTTTTCCATTTCTCAACTCTTGAACAACCAGTCATTTCATTTTAGACAAAATTAGTCTCTTTTTCCCTTAACAAAAACATGTCTTTCACACATTTTTCTTTTCTTTTGTAATAAAAAATGCATCCCACTTTCCTTGCAAACTTTGCATACAGAATTGTCTTTCTTCACTCTTAAGGTTTCTAGTACTTTCATTTACATGTATAGATTGCTTATCATATACTAGCATTTTATGGCAAACTAGCAAATTTTATGAATATACAATTTCATAATTTATAGGTACCTATTTTTTCATAGTACTGTTTTCCAGTGTGGCAAAAAAAAAAAAAAGAGAGAGAGAGAGAACATAACATGTTTATTAGAAGACTCAAATATCTTTTGTCTTTATAAAACTTAAGGAGTCAAAAATAGATAAACGTGGGTTGCCTGGGTGGCTCAGTTGGTTAAGTGTCTGCCTCCAGCTCAGGTCACGATACCAGGGTCCTGGGACTGAAACCTGTGTAAGGGCTCCCTGCTCAGCAGGAAGCCTGCTTCTCCCTCTGTCCCTCCCACGGCCCCCTGCCCTTCCCCAGCTTGTGCTCTCTCTCACTATCTCTCTCCCTCTCAAATAATTTTTTTTCAAAAAATAGATAAACCTATGTTTAGCAATTATGTTTTAGTATTTTATCTTATTTGGAAAGGATCTAGATATGCAATGAATATCCATAATTTAACTTAATATAACTTTAAGGTTTCAAGATACCAGGAAATTTTAGAAACTATTTTTATGCAGATACATTTTACAAACATAAATCATTATTGAAAAAGTTCATTTAGAAACTTTTATCCCACTTACATCCGTTTAATTCACTTATTTTTCATTTCACTTAATTATTCACCTTAGTTATGCTTGAATTACTCATCAAAATTTCATGAGACATTAAACAAAGCGATCCATCATCTTAAATTATTTTTCTTGTAGACAAATCAGGCAAATATTTTTTAAAAGTCACAGAAGCAAAGAACCTAAACGTTAAAACACAGTTTTCTCCAAATCTTTTTTTTTTTTTTTTTTAGATTTTATTTATTTATTTGACAGAGAGAGCAAGAGAGCAGACAAGTAGGTAGAGTGGCAGGCAGAGGGAGAGGGAGAAGCAGTCTCCCCACTGAGCAGGGAGCCCAATGTGGGGCACCATCCCAGGACTCTGGGATCGTGACCTGAGCTGAAGGCAGATGCTTAACGACTGAGCCACCCAGGTGCCCCTCCAACTCTTTTTTTTTCTGACATGCTTGATATACATCAAACAACTTATCTTTTACTATATATTTTGTTCTTAGGTTAAATTTATACATTTACAATCTTAAAAACATCTAGGAGAGATAATATAAGTTTACTTAACTAGTAAGCCCAGATAGAAGGATTTGTATGCCTGTACTATATTTAATGTTGATAATTCTGAAGACATGCCTATTTTTATTAAATCAACAAACTTAAACTAGCTTTATTTACTGAAGATTATCCCCGATCATGTGGACTTGAAAAACACTGGGGCTCATTTCTATATTTCTGAGAATTTTATGAACAGTTAATTTATAAATTAAGTGCTTATTTTATATTAATATAGTGCTTATTTTTCTTAAGCTGATTACATAGAGCTTGTTTAGGAATTTATGTTGCCAATATCATCTGGAGGTAGAAAAAAGATCACATGTACATAACATATACAGACATAAACATACAGACCATTATAAAAAGAGATTCTATAGTTCTACTTCTAAATTTTAACCATGAGTTAGGTACAAACACAGAAACACACCATTTACTAATTTATATGAGTTGATTCTCACTTTTGCCTTATTATTTTTTCTTTCAATCTGATCTTCTCATAGGTAATAATAGGACATTTGTTTAAGATGAGAGATCTCTAAAAAAGTCCTTTTAGATATAAGAGTCCACATCTTCCAAAGTATATCTATTTCAATGTGACTATATAAACCAGTAAGCCTTTTAATGACTTAAAACCCCTAGGCCTTTTAATAGATAATGGTGGTCTCAAAAGGCATCCCCAAAGATGTTGCAAAAGATTAACCCTCCGAAGACCCAGCGCCACTCCCAAAGACAGCCAAAAGAAATACAAACTTAGACAACCCCCTCTAAAAACCAGTAACTGTTGGTAAGATGCTAGCTGCAAATGCTGTGCAATCCTCATTTCTGTTCCACCAAATTCCCAGGGTCCGCAACCTGACAATTGGCTGCGTATAGCCATAGGCCCAAGCTGTACACCCTGGCAGATGGAAAGCCAAGCCAAGCTCTCAGTACACAAGATGAGACAAAGAGGAAAGTGATACCCATCCCTGGTGGGCACAGGGCAGGTACGATACCCTAGTAGGGATCAATGCTCAATGGGTAAGCAAAACCAAATTCACAAGAGTCGCAGTCCAGAGAACTACATTTTGTTATGTTTTTTTTTCTCCTGCCAATCTGAACCTGGAAAAGAAGGGACAAGGAGAGATTTTTACCTTCTCTCTTGGCTAGAACTCGAGATCTGGGAAAGCCGAGTATAGTAAGAATTCTTCTGCTGGCTTTTGTCAGTTCTCCCAGGATTCCATCCACAGGCTCTGGACAGAGTCATAGTGGTGGCATCTCAGTCTTTTATGATCACATCCTCATTGTCCAGAAACCAGAGGGAAGGCATAACTTAGGGTCTCTAGCAGGTTCTGAGAATTAAATAGACATAAAACTGATTAAGAGGAGAAAAGCATACCAACTCATTCAATATGTTTTATGTGACACAGGAGCCCTCATGAGGAAATGAAGACCCCAAAGAAGTGGCAAAACCTATGCTTTTATACCAGGTTGAACAGAGAGGCTTTGTGGAAAAGTAACTAAAATATATGGGGAGGCTAAAAGAAGGTAAGAATTATTTTAACAAGGTCTATACAGAATTTCCTCAGCCTCAGATCTTTGTCTCTGGTGATAAGAACGTTTCTTTCCTCTTGGCATAGGGAGGACATCTTTCACATGGGAGTTGTATCTCCTGTTTTCAGGAAGAAAAGAAAAGCATCAGCAGGTGTTTCTTATACCTGTTGTTTTTCAAGTCCCTTTAACTCAAAATCAATCTAATCCCAAAGTGATATATTTTTCTGTGGCATATTCCGCCACCCTTCAGGATACTATAACAAAATCACAGACGCTGGGTATCTTAAATAACAAACATTCATTTGTCACGGTGCTGGTGGCTTGTAAGTCCAAGATCAAGGTGCCGGGAGATCTGGTGTCTGGTGAGAGCTCTCATCTGAACTGTTGATTGCTGACTTCTCATGGGTCCTCACAGGCAGAAAGGATTCGAGAGCTCTCTGGGCTCCCTTTTATAAGGGCACTAACCCCCTCCTGAGAACGCTGTTCACCTAACCCAATCACACATATTCAGTCCACTGCTTGGGTTAAAGAAGTTTTAATGTATCTTCTTAAATAAAAAGTATCTCCTGTCTATCTCAAGATAAATCTAATCTCTGTAGGTAACCACATGTTATATGAGCTCCCCACCTCCAAAATATAAGAATTAAAATAGAACATTGTCAAGATCTTAGGTCCAAGTTCTTCTAAATATGGCCCCATTGGCCTGAATTAGTTTGTTTTTATTTTTGTAACAAATTAATTTATGAGTCTACAGTTAGACAATTGAAGTGCCTACATTTATTAGTTTCTATTTCTTGAGTTTCAAATTAAGTAGGACGTGGCTTGGACGTGTATTCAGTGTTCTAAGTGGAATATGAATCCCTCAAAGTGAACAAGGCATTAGTTCCCTTATTCCTTTGCCCATCAGGACTTTATAGCTTCAGCCTAAGAATTTACCCACACAGATTTAGTCAAAAAAGGAGCTCATTAAGAAGACTTGATTCTGAAGCAGAAATAGCATAAGGGCTGCAAAATTGAGTCCATTATTTTACAAGAAAAGTGTTTGGAATTCTATTCAAATAG
Organism: Potos flavus; assembly: GCA_028534135.1. Classification (NCBI taxonomy): domain Eukaryota; kingdom Metazoa; phylum Chordata; class Mammalia; order Carnivora; family Procyonidae; genus Potos; species Potos flavus. Next base: position 76,765,158 of record CM052886.1, on the reverse strand, counting down.
AGTGCAATTAAGCTAGCAAATTCATCATTCCCAAACTATGGTATAATTGCTTAGTCACACTTCAACTAACTAAAAACAAAAGCCCCCAAATTCCAAGAGGTGCTGTCACTCTATAGGGTCTGGAAGCACTTGATCATTTAGAAGGTGGAAATAATAAGGCACAGAAACCTATCTGTGGGAACAGTCTGCCAGGAAAGTTACCTGAGACCCAGGTCAACTTTGTCAAGTGGGTGGTGACATGTCCCTCCCCCCTGGGAAAAAGAGCTGTCTCAGAATGAGGAGACCTGAGCGAGTCCATATCCTAGATACCCACTCGTGGCTTACCTATCTAGACTTCTTCCTCACTTGTCAAGAGAATATGATCACAATACTTGCCTCCTGTCATCATTCCTAAAACTGAGAGATGCTGCCAAGCGCTAACACGAGCCAGGTTCTGGTCAATGTGCTAGGCACACTTTAACACAACAACCTTGCAAAGTAGGTACAGACAGTGAGACGTTTTTCTAAGGTCACAGCCAGTAAGGATCAGAAACTGAATTTTAATCCAATTCTTTTTTTTTCCCCAAAGCCAACATTCTTTCCACTATGGCTGTTTTCCACAAACGTAAAAGAGCCGAACGGGTAAGAGGAGATGTGTAAATGTAAGTTATTTCAGAATTTGAAGTCCTTGTGATTACACAAGTTGATATATGTAAAACCCTTAGAACAATAACATGGTAAGTATTCAGTAAGCACTGGCTGGCGCTATTATGATGACGGTAATGCAGGGTGAACTTTTGGCCTCAGAACATGCAATGAATCAGGACAGTTAGAATAGGACTGATTTGCACACATTTTTAAAAAATGAGCAATCAAGTGGTCATTGTTATGCAAAAACACAAGCTGGTGGAACAAAGAGGCCAGGGTTTGAGGTCAGAAGATCAGGGTCCCAGTTTTGGCCCCTCCCAATTTTGTCACTCATAAAAATAAGAACTACCTGGGGGAGTTTCATGAGGATTAACTTCTAAGGTGTGCGTGAAATCCCAATTGTAATTGGTACAACCCTACAAAAATGCTAGTCAATATTTAGAGAAGGTAATCTCTTTTGGACCTAAGGATTTATTGATACTCTTGTGTTTCCCTCTTTGTTGCTGCCAGCATCAGGCTCCTGGTAATTGGAGAGAGAAAGGGGTGTTTACCAGACCAACTATAACGAATGTAACATGGCATACAACTGTAGGTTCAAAGAAATAGTTCTTTTCTTCCCCCCCCTTTTAACGAGGGCACTTGACAACAGGAGAAGAAAATGTCCAGTAATTTAAATTTTATTTATTTATTTATTTAAAGACTTTATTTATTTATTTGAGAGAGAGAGAGCGCAAGTGGGGGGAGGGAGAGGGAAAAGCAGATACCCAGCTAAGCAGGGAGCTGGACACGGGACTCGATCCTAGGACCCTGGGATCATGACCTGAGCTGAAGGCAGATGCTTAACTGACTGAGCCACCCAGGCACCCCTAGTAATATAAATTTAAAAAATTTCATTTCGTGTATTGTTTGTTGATGTCCAAACAGTGCCTGCATTTGTTAAATGCCATGTGTATTAGCTAGTATTATTATTGTTATTTTATATTTATCAGAGAGAGAGAAGGGGCTAGTGGCAGGCAGAGGGAGAAGCAGGCTCACCCCTGAGCAAGAAGCCTGATATGGGACTGGATCCCAGGTCCCTGAGGTCATGACCCAAGTTGAAGGCAGATATTTAACCAACTGAGCCACTCAGTCATCCCTATTGTTATTTTTACTTATAGTCGACCTATGACTATAGACTAAATGTTTATGTCCTCCTCCAAATTTATATGTTGAAGCCCAATCCCCAATATGATGATATTTGGAGGCAGGTAGGGCCTTTGGGATGTAATTAGGTCTGAATGAGGTGAAAGGGGGAGAGCCCTCGTGATGGGGCTGGTGCCTTCAAGGGAAGGAAGAGCTAAGAGCTCCCTTTTCAACATGTGAGGCTATCCTAAGTCAGCACCAGGATCCGTGCTGGCCATTGCCGGCACCTTGATCTCGGCTTTCCAACCTCCGGGACTGTGAGAAACCCATTTCTGTTGTTGCTAAGCCACCTAGTTTCTGGTGTTTTGTCAAAGCAGCCCGAATGGACTAAGGCAAGGGCAACAACACTAGCCAGCTCTGCCTGCTTCACAGGGTTGATCCGAAAGGCATACTTGCCAATGTTATACAAACCCACTTTATAAATAATAATGAGGTAATAAACAATCTTACATTTCTGACACAAGTAATAAAAACGATGCCTTCTTTCAAGTTTCAAACAGCTACAGACATATACATAGAAGTTAGACAGGAGAGGAGGGAATGGCAGAGGGAAAGTTGCAGTGGAGAAAGGGAGAAAACTGAAGAGAGAAGGTGCTAAAGCTGTGCGGGCTGGTAGGGTTGAGCTGCTGAGCACCTAAATGCAGCTAGTTAGAACTGAGAGTGCTCTATGTATAAACTCCACACAAGATTTCGAAGTCTTGAGTACAGAAGAAAAAAAAAAAAAAAGAATGTAAATGATCTCATTAATTTTTATATTGATGATGGGCTGAAACTATATTTTAGATATAGTGGGGTAAATAAAATGTATTGTTATTAATTTTCTCTGTTCTATGTTTTAATCTACTAATTTAAAACCCACACGTGGCTTGCATCATACTGCCATTGGACCAAGCTGGGCACCAGGAAGAGGGGAGGTGGACAGGGCACGTGAATGAATGTAGGGGAGAGAGAACGCAGTCAGTCGTGGGATCAGGTCCACAGAACCTTCATGCAGAACTGAGCGTTGAGGTTCTAGGGTACTGATTCATTTCATACCCCCAGGACACAGAACAAATAGGAATGTAAAAAAAACAAAAAACAAATAGGAATGTTACTACAGTATTTTCTCAGCCTAACTGGAGCCAGAAGAAATAAACCAAAAACTTTAGATCTGTCCCACGGGTCAGAAATTCGTAATAATTCCTAAAATTAGGAACTGTTCATATGCTCTCCTTTTGTCAGCTCGCCCCCACTCCCTTTGGGAAGGACACTGTGAACCAAACTATACTTGCTCAAAATACCTTTGAATAAGACCCCTGTATGGTTCGTTTCCTGTCCCCACAACCTAGCACAGAGATGGCACATTAGTCTGCTTACTGTGTGCCTTTCCTAGGTGCTTTACAAATGCCTGTTGAATGAAGATTCTAGAAACAATTAGTTCAACCACCGTAGAGATGCATCCTGTATTATAAAATAGAAGCTTAAAGTCTAAGCACTCCTAAATGACCCAAGTTCACAGGCACACAGCTGACCACCTGCTGCTGCTGCTGCTGCTGCTTTGATTTCTGGGGTGCTAAAGCTGACCAAAAGTAGAGTTCTGATTAATAAAGGGAATAGGACATACCTTGACAGAGACCTGCTTCCCTTCTCCCTAAGAAAAAAGGGCCCGCCTCTGCTATTATTAGGCTTAAAGGTGAAATTTTGTCAGTATTCAGGCCGGGAACCCAAAAAGGCCTAACTGTAGCCTACCTTTGTGATTCCCAAGCGAACAATACACAAAGAGCAATATGTGAAGACACACACGTTTTAATACTCGGGCAACTACTGCTACTCCAAGGCTGAGCTCTACCACACAGCTAGGTTGACATTTTTGAAAAGGGCCTCCTTCCCCATCCATGTAAATCTGGGGACCTTTAGCATAGGCACATTCGAAAGGTGAGGCAGGAAGGAGACTAAGCCTGGGGCAGGTCAAGAAAAATCCAGTCCCTTATCTACCAACTGCACGCAGAACTGAGAGGGCGGTTTTTTCCTAGCCGGCAGGCAGGCCTGCTCCCCCGGCTGGGTTTTCCTGTGTTGGGGAGAGAGACAAAGGCAGAGCCTAATTGTGCGTCTGGGGTACAGGGCCTGCCCGTTAGTAGTCGGTCAGTAGCCAGTAATCGTAGTGCCGTTGTGCTCCTGTCTCAGAGCCAACCAGATCAGCAACAGAGCTCAGAGAGGAAGCCCAGCGAGATGCAGGTGGGCTTGAGATGGCTGAAATGTTTCTTTGCTGAGCGGTCCAGGAGGCAAGCGCCCCTGAAAGGTTGTTGCCGCCTCCTCCAAGGCACTGAGAAAAAGGATCTGATCAAGCCTGGGCAGTGAGAGGCTGGATACACAAAACCACGCCACTGAAGACTTCATTAGGATCCCATTTTACCTAATCATGTGTCTCAACTGGGTTTTTTCTCATTTTTTTTTTCTTCTTTCTCTCTTCTCTCCCTGCTTCTCTTGACTTGTTTGGTTACAAATACACCCTTATATACATCAGAATTTGCCGGTTCAGTGATGCCGTTGTTTTAGCAATAGATTTTTATTTCTAATAAAAATATTAATTTAGTAGTTATTATGTGCCACTATGCTAAGCACTTTGAACACATACCTCATTGAATCCTCACAACAGTACTACCCATTTTACAGATAAAGAGACTATGGCCTAGAGAGGTCATTTAACTAGCGGGTCGTGGAACTGCAGCTGGAGCGCAGGCCTGTGGAAAGTCACCGCGCTGTTCTAAGCTCCAGCCGTGGTGCTCTATTCAATTTGCCCGAATCTCTCCCATTCGTTCAGGCCTCCTGCTTCCATCTTACTTTTTACTTACGTTTGAAAAGTTTGCTCCTTTTCTGTTTTCTTTCTTTCTCTTTGTTCTTAATTCCTTGTCTTACTCTTCTGATAAATTTACTCCCTCCCTTTATTGTCTTATTTAAAATTTTCCTTTCCTCCTACACTCTTAACACTTTTGTTTATTTTTTAAAAGTAGCCTTTCCGGTTGCCTGGGTGGCTCAGTTGGTTGAGCGTCTGCCTTCACCTCAGATCATGATCCCAGGGTCCTGGGATCCAGCCTCATATTGGGCTCCCTGCTCAGCAGAGAGTCTACTTCTCCCTCTCCCTCTGCCCATCACACCACCTCATGCTCGCACTCTCTCTGTCTCTAATAAATAAATTTAAAAATCTTTAAAAAATAAATATATAAAAAATAGTCTTTAATTGTCAGTGGTATAAATACAGATGTGGTGAGAGTGGTAAGGCCATACACCATCCTCTTCTATCCCCCTTCTGGCGGTGGTCCTCCCGTCCCGTCAAGGGCAATGATTCTCAAACTTGAACATGCATTAGAACCACGTGGCTGGAGGGCTTGCTAAAATATGGGTGGCTGAGCCCCAACTTCAGAGTTTCTGATTCACCAGGTCTGTGTGGAGCCTGGGAGTTGACATTTCTTTCTTTCTTTCTTTTCTTTCTTTCTTTCTTTCTTTCTTTCTTTCTTTCTTTCTTTCTTTCTTTCTTTCTTCTTTCTTTCTTTCTTTCTTTCTTTCTTTCTTTCTTTCTTTCTTTCTTTCTTTTTTTAAAGATTTTATTTATTTATTTGACAGAGATAGAGACACACAGCAAGAGAGGGAACACAAGCAGAGGGAGTGGGAGAGGAAGAAGCAGGCTTCCCATTGAGCAAGGAGCCCGACGAAGTGCTTAATCCCAGGGCCGTGGGATCATGACCTGAGCCGAAGGCAGACACTTAATGACTGAGCCACCCAGGCGCCCCGAGGGAGTTTACATTTCTAACTAGTTCCCATGTGATGCTGGTGCTGCTAGTCCAGAGACCATAGTTCAGGAAGCATTGCTCTATGGAGTTCTAAACACGTTCAGAGTAGGTTCTCCCAAACTCCTTCATTGGTTCTCAGGAGACTGGCAGGTCTAAGTCTCTCTCGGGGTGGGGACGGGGTTGGGGGGGGGGGTTTGTGCGTTGTTCTTATGGAACTATGATGTTTCCTGAAAGTCATCTCGATTATGATTTTAAAATCCCTGGTCTCTGGTACCTGAAGTCACTGAAGTTTGGGCAAACTTTGTCAATGATGTCATGAGCCAGAATACAAAGTCCCATGGGCAGGTAAGAAGTCGCTTACAGACCTGGACAGATATGGACGAGAGCCAGTGCAGGTACTAGAGTCGTGGTCCTGATGCTGAGCAGCATTTTGACAGTGGCCTGATTCCACACTGATTACTTCCGTTAGAGGCACAACCGTAAGATGGTCTTTAGTATGTGGCTCCCTCAATTTCTTCTCCTCATGAAGTCCAAGAGAAATTAGCATGGGCGAGTGTTAAATCTGAATAACAAGCTCAGTTATGCTTATGCTCAGAGGTTTTCTTAACCAATTAGGATCTAGACTGGGCCTCCCCGTGCCGTCTCAGAAGACTAGGGTATAAAGGCAAGGCAAGGCAGGGAAGCAGGAAAGGCATTAAGATTCTGGGAGGCATCTGAAACTGGTTTTCTCCATCCCTTTGGAAGCCTATTGAATGAGGTGAGAGCACCAGAAGTCCCTTTAAGATTAGACCAAGTCTCCAATTTGGGCATTTTTCTACCAGGAGATATGTGGGTCCCCTTACAAGATCTTCCTTATGATGGGCTTTGTCTGATTGGCTTATGTTTAATCTGGTTGTTGCTATTATTTTAAAGATTTTATTTATTAATTTGTTAGAGAGAGAGAGAGAGAATAAGCAAGGGGAGCAGCAGGCAGAGGAAGAGGGAGAAACAGGTTCCCCACTGAGCAGGGAGCCCGATGAGGGACTCAATTCCAGGACCCTGGGATCATGACCTCAGCTGAAGGCAGACGCTTAACCGACTGAGCCACCCAGGCACCCCTAACCTGGGTGTTTAAGCCTCCCACCCAACCTCAGAACGTCCCATCAGTCATCACTAACAAACTGTTCTTCAGCTCACCTGTGCCCATTGTCCTCCTATTTTATTTTGCCCATAATCCTTGATAATCTTTGTTGTTTGCCTAGCTCACCCCACTGCCAGTGATAGAGTTCCAGGTTACAGGATTCCCAATTATTGCAATAATAGAAGGGGCTCGATTTATAAAACTGCCCTTACTTCCTATACCAGTTGCAGATTTGGAAATCCAAGACCATCCTCAGATTCAACAATTCACTAGAATGACTCAAAGAACTCACTGAAAGCTACTATTCTCATAGTTCTGATTTATTAGATCTGAAGGACACAGGTTAAACTCTGCCAAGAGAAGAAGCTCATAGGGCAGAGTCTGGAATGTGCCAAAGATGGAGCTTCCAATTTTCTTCTCCTCATGGAATCATGGATGGCGTTAATTTCCTGGCACTGATGTGTGATAAACACATGGAGCATTGCCAACCAGGGGAGCTCACCCAAGTCTCTGTGTCCAGATTCTTTACAGGGACTTTATTATAAACCTGGCTAGTCACCCAAAAAGCTGACCTCAATCTCCAGCCCGTTGGGAGGTTGAACTGATACCACCTGACTGAAAGTCCCCACCCTACCTCACACTGTTGTTGTGAATCAAAGCCTCCAGGTAAACAAAGACACTTCCATCAGGCAGCGCATTCCAAAGGTTTCAAGACTATCTCTCAGGGTTCAAGGGCAAAGGCCAGACATCTCCTTCAACAAGGTGAAATCCTTGACTACACAATTACCAAGACCAAATCTGTGTTATGGTATATCACTGAGAGCAGCAGTGTTTGGGGTGGCAAGTCACAAAGTTGGCACCCTATCCCATTCCATCTCATCCTATCCTGTCCCATCCCAATTTCCCTAAGAAGATGTCAAACTCACCCTAATTTAGGATCTGAACTTAACTGGTAAGAGAGTAACTGTACTTCAGGTAACTTCTCAAGGGGCATAAATTCATTAATCAGAAGTTGTGCTGAAAAAAAAAAAAAAAAGTTGTGCTGAGAGAAAGGATGTTTATGAAGGATAGCCAGATGGAATCCATATACACCATAAGGCTAGGTCACCTCTGGAGGCATTGCCTGGCTCAGGGTCTCATATAGGCGTTCTTTTATCTCAGTCACCTGAGTGCATACATTATAAAATACATGCTATCTTGCAGAGAGAGACTGTTATTAACCTTTAGGATCTGTGCAACTAGACGTTGCCAGCTACTTGGAACAAATAAATACTCTTAGGTGCTATATAAAATAGAAAATGAACTCAACAACATGTCACTGGAAAGTGCTATTACTACAACCTGCTCATTTGGGAAGACACATCACAGATTGAGATTCTGACTAATTAGAACACCAGGGAATTCAACCAATCAGAATTCTGCAATGCCCTGATTACTCATTGGTCTTGGTCATCACACAGATGCCAGCTCTCAAAAGTCAGTAACTAAAGGATAGTGGTAATTAACTTAGCACTACATAGCAATACAGGTCAACTGAAAAGGAGAATTGCCTGCAGTTATGACAAATATGGAAAAAAGATTAGATACACCCTCAATTATCTCTTGGAAAGAATATGTCAAGGGCAAATATATTAGCAAAGTTTACAAAAAGGAAAACAAAAAACAAAAAACAGGGGCGCCTGGGTGGCTCAGTGGGTTGGAGCCTCTGCCTTCGGCTCAGGTCATGATCTCAGGGTCCTGGGATCGGGTCCTGGGATCGAGCCCCGCATCGGGCTCTCTGCTCAGCGGGGAGCCTGCTTTCCCGTCTCTCTCTGCCTGCCTCTCTGCCTACTTGTGATCTCTCTCCGTCAGATAAATAAAATCTTTAAAAAAAAAAACAAAAAACAAAACAAAAACAAAAACAAAAAACACACCCCTCCCCCCCAATTTGGAAGGTTATAAGTTTCTCATGTAAGACACAAAGCCTCATTAACTCTTAAAAGTATTTTTAAGTAAGGACATGATTAGAGTTAATTTTCAAAGAGCAATAAAGAGTAGGAAGTTGGGGTACTTGGGTAGCTCTGCTGGTTAAGCATCTGACTCTTGATTTCAGCTCAGGTCATGATCTCAGGGTCCTGGGATCAAGCCCTGCATTCGCTCAGCAGGGAGTCTGCTTGAGGATTCTCTCTCTCCTTCTGCCCCTTCCCCTGCTCTCTCTTTCTCTCAAATAAATAAACAACTCTTAAAAAAAAGAAAGAAAGAAAATTTAAAAAAAAAAGAAAATTAAAAAAAAGAGTACGAAGTAAAAGTTCTCTATCATTCTACTTTTGTCCTACATCCCCTGCCCCCCACCACCCTGAGTCTCCTCAGTACTAAGCTTAATAGTGTCTTTGAGTTACATCTGAGAGTATATCTTCTACCTATCACAACTTGTCTTTGCAGCAATTTAGGCCATCAGAGAGCTGTAAACGTGAACTGCATTTACACTCCCTTCCTGTATTTGCTTTTGCCACACTGCCCTTTGCTCAGATGCAATCGGTCTACCCAGACACTTATTATGAGGTGAGACCCAGGAAAACATGTCCATATTTGCTGTACAGATACTGTTGAAATCCCTGTTCATTACTTCACAGTATTCTCTCAGTGAAGACTTACAAGAGAAATTTGTCTCTAGTTTCTCAGAACTAGGAATGGTTCAGCTTCTCCTGATTTGTTTTCTTTTTTTTTTTTTTCTGATTTGTTTTCATCTAAAGAACTATTGCAATTACTATGGCCACATAATAAGTCTCCCTAAAACTTAGTGGTGTAAAATGATAATTTATTATGCTCACGAATTCTGTGGGCCAGGAATTCTAAAAGGGCATGGTGGGGTGTCTTGTCTCTGCTCTACAGTGTCTGAGGTCTCAGCTGGAAGACTCAAAGGCCTGGCGTTAGTTAGAATCTTCTGTAGGCTCATTCCCTCATATATCTGATGCTGGATTTAGCTAAGATCTTTGCAAGTGTTGTTGGTAGAAAGACTTAATATATACCTTCTCTATGTGGCCTGGGAGCCTCACACATGGTGGCTGGGTTCCAAGTGTGATCATCCCCAAAGAAAGAGAGCTAGGTAGAAATTTTATGCCTAGCCATGGACATCACATACCATCATTTCTACTATTCCTTTCCATTTGTTGAAGCAGTCACGAAGTCATTCCCGAGGTTCGAGGAGAAGGGAAATAGAGCCTACTTCTTGAATGGGAGCAGTAAGTTTCCAGGGAAACATGAGGAATGGAAATATTGCTATGTCCATTTTTGGAAAACATGACTGGCCACAGGACCTTCTGATACATGGTCCACTCTATACACTAACTACTGGAAATCGTAGAGGCAAATTTGTGGCCACCTCAGTGAGGTTCTATGACTTCATGCCCAGCATTGTGGGCATTCACTTCCCTCCGGCTTCATATTGCTTTCCTCTCCTGATTTTCCTTTGGCTTCATTCTCCTCATCAACTTTTATTTTATCTTGCAGTCTTTTTCTGTATCTTTCTGAATCACTGCAAATAATCTTGGGGGAAAACTAAGATATAAATTAACTAAAATAGACCTCCAGGGGAAAAATAAATGATTTCTAAGTATCAAATTAATTTCAACAGGAGGAACAAGAACATGACATATAGGAATCAAATCCCAACAAATGCTCTCTGTTATCCAAATTTCAACCATAACTTACATTGACTTAGAATGGAAACGTGGGAGAGTAATTGATTTTTTCAAGTCATTTTTTTAAATCTTTACAGTGGAATAGTTTCGATTCATCAACTGGAAAAGTATGTTAAGTAAGTGAACCCATTTCATAATTGTTCTGCAGTTTGGAAATACGAATCTCAAACAGTTCTGCAATACTTATTTCATCTACTTAAAGTGTTTTGTATTGCACCACTTAAAAAATAATATACTTTTTCTGAAAAGGTAGGCCAAGAATTCATTAAGATTCTTGGCATAACTTTTTACAAAGAAGATAATACTATTTAATTTTTCAATGAAGCAATTATGTAGTCTTCCTATCTTTTCCACTAAAGATGAGATATTGAATAATTCTCCCATGGCATAATTAACATTTTACTTGACACATCTATATTAGGGATTCCTTATCTATGAAGAGCAATGAGTTTTATTAAATATGTCATCTACCATATCAGATTTGTTATAATCAAGTTTCATTTTGCTTCATTTCTTGCTGCACTACTTTTGGGCTGCAAAACCAATTTACTCCCCTGTATATAAATTGGTTATTTCATGAAAAGGTAGCTACTATAACTATGAAATGCAAAATCTACCATAACATAAACTGCAATTGCCAATTCAGCCACACCTAAATTAGGAAGCTAAAATGTGATTATACTGTTAAAGGGATTAATTTAATACCTTTGTGATTGTTTCTCGTGGACATCCGGTCAGTGTAACTAGAAGTTCACAGCAACAGAATTCTGCAAAATAAAGGAGTTAGTGTTCTTAAAACACATGAAGATTTATATGTGAAACACTGAGTCTTTTGTAGCTTTACCAGAAGAATTAGAATTAATTACTTCAGGTTTTACTGATCTTTTGGGGAAAGTTTGGAAGCTTGAAGACAATTGAGTAGGTCTTTTACAAACAAAGTTAGTTAGAACAGCAGTCACATGACTAATAATCACCATAGCACATCAAGTCACTGTTCCCTTTACACACCTTTCAATTTCCTGCTTTGTTAAGTTTGTTTCTGCTGCATTGAAATGCTCTCCTGCATCTCCACTCTGTACTCTCCTACTGGAGTTCTGCCTACTTTTCAAGGCTTAGATCCCATCTCAACAACTGCAGGATCTGGATTTTTTTTTGGCACTTCTTCCAACGCAGATTCTCTCCTTCATTCCGCACTTTGGAGATTGTGCTCCTCAGTGTATCCTTGGCTTAGCATTTTATGTGTATTTGTCATTTCCCCCCAGCCTCCTCCCAGCTTCCCCCTCTTCAGTAAGTTCCTTGTGGGAAGCACCATGTCTTGTGTGTTTTTGTCTCTCCCATAGCACTCAGGCCAGGGCTCTGCACACAGAAGGTGGTGAAAATTTCTACTTGAATTATAAACTGAGGTTTGTGTGTCCATGAAGTTGACACAGAAGTATGTAACCCCAGGGGCGTCTGGGTGGCTCAGTGGGTTAAAGCCTCCGCCTTTAGCTCAGGTCATGATCTCAGGGTCCTGAGATCCAGCCCTGCATCGGGCTCTCTGCTCAGCGGGGAGCCTGCTTCCCCCTCTCTCTCTGCCTGCCTCTCTGCCTACTTGTGATCTCTGACTCTCTCTGTCAAATTAAAAAAAAAAAAAGTATATAACCCCAAACCATTATGAGATGATACCTATTACAGTCTGAGCCCACTGTCTTGCTAACTCTGTGTGTGTGTGTGTGCGTGTGTGTGTGTGTGTGTGAGAGAGAGAGAGAGAGAGAGAGAGAGAGAGAGAGATGGCATTTGGGTTGCATTCTGAGCCTCTTAACACTCACATTTGTTTGCTCCCCTTAAATGCTCTCATTTAGCCAACAGCAGTGGCTTTGGAGAATGGATGAAGAGAGACTGCTGTCTAAACAGTGCACTTCTGCCTTGACTTCCATCCTCTCCTCCTCATCCCTGGCTTGTTGGACTTCATGCTTGGCCTTCACCTCTGTCATGTGCCTTTAGTTCACAATGGGATTTCAGTTGGTCTGCCAGGATCTTAACCGGTTGCTTTCTTAGGAAACCCCTTCTGGTGGCCACACCAGGGCCCTGCTCTGGCTTTCAGAGCCCCTGACCCTTCTTACCAAGGGCAGGGATCTCAATTTCGATGGTCTTCTAAGTGATATTAATGGAATTCATTAATTTTGGAATTAATGATATTAATACCTCAATATTATTATATTCTAAGTAAAAATGGATGAAGATTTTTTGTAGATATGGGCCTTATTATTATTATTTTTAAAATTTTGCATTAGTTAAGTTTCAGCAGGTTAGGTTTTTACTCTTGAGGCTCTTATAATACTGTATGAAAAACAGACAATATAATCTTCTACAACGAGAGTGTTTCACTGTGAGAAGAGTAAGAGTAAATGGCACCAAGTGGACAAAGTAATGTGTTCGTGTCTCTTCCCTTTGCACTCTGATTCGATAAGACTAGATTTTTGTGGATTGGAACAGACTGGGTTCTGCAGACACAAGCCCCACCCCACCCCACCCCTACACTCTGCTTCTGGCATTTTGTGGTCTATAAAGATTATTGAAAATTTGTTGGCCTGTTTAATTTTCCTGCTGGAATCTCTGAGGCTGGTTTTCAGCTAATGTTACAATAGGTGCTTACTACCTTGAGCACAATAGCTCTATTTGGATTTCCGTGAAATGAAACACAACAAAATGTCGGGCTGCTAAAGGCTTAAAGACAAAAGAATAATTTACATTAGCATATATGAAGGCCTTTAGGGCCTACTTTTTGTGCTTACCTCACTCCTGGTCCCAGCTTAAACTTCCTACTTTCTTAAACCTATTTTGAATGTATTTGATTTGGCTGTATTACTTGAATTTTATAAGCATTCAAATCTTTTTCCGGGTATGAGGTAGGTTGTACACAAACAAATTTCACAAAGCAAAAATATGGTAGTTTTTAACATTTAAGAACCATATGAAAATATTTTCAAGAGGGAATAAGCATATGAGAAAACTTTAATTAATCTTAATTTGGTAAAGAGGCAATTCTGGTCAAGTGAATGTATAGTTAAGTCAGAGCTCATCAGAAGGTGGTTGTGGTTCAACTATTGTTAAGAATCTTCCTGAAATTATCTTGCTGCTGTTTTCATCTACTGAGTGGAGTGTACTGAACATAATTGATTTTTTCTTAGGTGACTGAGGCTCTCACAATGGCCCAGGGATGGCATTGTGAACATTAATTTGGATTAGACCATAATATAAGGCTTAAGAGAGGAGGCTGAATTTATACTGACCCCAGGACAAATTGTAAGTCGATTAAAAATAAAAAATAAAAAAAACAAACCTAAATCTCTTCTCTCAGTTTGGTTGTCAGTCATTCATTTTTTTTTTCCTGATGGTAACCGATAACAAACAAAATGCCCCTAACCACTCCCTCACAAAGAAACACAAATATTTAATTAAAGACTTGATGTTGAGGTCACTTTATCTGATTAACTTAATGAATCATTTTGATTGAGACCTTATTATGTATAGCTTTGGAGCTGTGGCACTATAATTAGGGATGAGATCACTTGCTTCCTAAAATGGAATGAAAAACTTGGAATGACCCTCTCATCCTCAATCTGCCTTTGAAAATTCAGTAAAATACTGCTTGGGAATTTTTAAATTAAGAAAATTATGTATTTTTAGGGCATCTGGGTGGCTCAGTCGTTAAGCATCTGCCTTCAGCTCAGGTCATGATCCCAGAGTCCTGGGATCGAGCCCCGCATCAGGCTCTCTGCTCAGCGGGAAGCCTGCTTCTCCCTCTCCCACTCCCCCTGCTTGTGTTTCCTCTCTCGCTGTGTCTCTCTCTGTCAAATAATAAATAAAATCTTTAAAAAAAAATTATGTATTTTTAGTAGAAATAACACATTAAAATTGTGCAAAAGAGGATAAAAAAGGAATCTCATCTTCCAAAGTACAGGATAATTAGAGCCTAGTGAGAATATTTAGTCTCTAATAAAGAAGGAAATTTTAACTGAATTACTGGATGGAGGTAGAAAAGGCATGCCTCACCCATGTGGCGGTTGGGCATCTGGCATTCTCAATGATTCCCCATACAGGTACACATTCAAACTAAAATAGGAAAGCCCTCTTTTAGTGAGGAAATTCTATAGGATGGTGTTGGAACCTGCTTAGGAAATGGAAAACTTGATTTAACAAGCTTGCTTGGTTTCTCTGGTGATCTTCAGTACTTTCCAGGTTTCAGAAGGCAGGGAATTAGATGCAAGGAGGAAGAGAGACAGAGAAATGAGATGGGTAGAGATGAATGTGTCTGTGGTGTCGAGAGTGTGATCTCACGAGTGTGCCCATGTATCAAGAGAGTGTACTCTGGCAGGTTTGACTGGGAAGTCAACGTATGGCGAAATGGCAACCATTGTGGCACAGAAAAGAGCAGAATCTTCAATGATACAGTCACCTCGGAAATTTTATGTACACACTTCATCAGCACTTGTAATTTTTTATGAGTTGGTCAGTCAGATGCGGTCCCAAGAGGAGACAGGACAGAGGCTCAGGAAAAGAGTCTATTACATGCACACGTTCTAGAAGCAGGAGGCACAGCATATGCAGGGCCACATGGGTAAGACATCAGCCTGGTCAGGAGCCAGATGACAGGAGAGGGGAACAGTCAAGCCATTACCTTTATTGGAGTTTCCTCTGAAAAGGTCAGACAGGGCAAGAACAGTGGCTTAGGGTTGGCTAGTTTGAACAATTTTGGTGGGCTTTGGGCTATGAGGGTGCTCTGTATTTGTTTGGTACCTGGCCCTGGGACAATTAAGACAGAGGAGTATTGCCTCCTGGGGTATGTGGGCCAGAAAGAGGAGGTGTGGCACTCTTGACAAATTAGTTTGCAAATCAAAGGCATGTTCCCAGGCATCTTACGGTTTTTGGTGCAGTTATAAACGGGATTGATTCCTTAATTTCTCTTTCTTCTCATTGTTAGTGTACAGAAATGCAACTGATTTCTGTGCATTGATTTTATCTCCTGCCATGTTGCTGAATTCCTGTATGAGTTCCAGCAATTTTGGGGTGCAGTCTTTTGGGTTTTTCACACAAGATATCATGTCATCTGCAGAGTGACAGTTTGACTTCTTTGCCAATTTGAATGTCTTTTCTTTTTGTTGTCTGATTGCTGAGGCTAGGACGTCTAGTACTATGTTGAACAATAGTGGAGAGTGGGCATCCCTGTCTTGTTCCTGACCTTAGGGGAAAAGTTCTCAGTTTCTCCCCATTGAGAATGATATTCACTGTGGGCTTTTTGTAGATGGCTTTTATGATATTGAGGTATGTTCCCTCTATCCCTACACTGTGGAGAGTTTTAATCAAGAAAGGATGCTGTATTTTGTCAAATTCTTTTTTTCTGTATCAATTGAGAGGATCATATGGTTCTCATCCTTTCTTTTATTAATGTGATGCATCATGTTAATTGATTTGGGGATGCTGAACCACCCTTGCAGCCCAGGAATAAATTTCACTGTTGGTGGGTACAGCCACTCTGGAAAATAGTATGAAGGTTCCTTAAGAAGTTAAAAATAGAGCTGCCCTATGACCCAGCAATTGCACCACTAGGTATTTACCCCAAAAATACAAATGTAGTGATTCGAAGGGGCACCTGCACCCCAATATTTATAGCACCAATGTCTACAATAGCCAAACTGTGGAGGGAGCCCAGATGTCCGTTGACAGATGAATGGATAAAGAAAATGTAATACACATACACACACAGGAATATTACTCAGCCATCAAAAAGGATGGTATCTTACCATTTACATCAACGTGGATGGAACTGAAGGGTATTATGCAGAGTGAAATAAGTCAATCAAAGAAAGACAATTATCATATGGTTTCATTCATATGTAGAATTTAAGAAATAGCTCAGAGAATCACGGGGGAAGGGAGGGAAAACTGAATGGGAAGAAATCAGAGAGGGAGACAAACCATGAGAGACTCTTAACTCTGGGAAACAAACTGAGGGTTGCTGGAGGGGAGGTGGGTGGGTGGATGGGGTAACTGAGTGATAGGCATTAAGAGAGGCATGTGGTGTGATGAGCACTGGGTGTTATATGCAACTGATGAATTATTGAACTCTACATCTGAAACTAATGATGTACTTACTATATGTTGGCTAATTGAATTTACATTAAAAAACCCCCACAAAGGCATGTTCCCAGCTGGTCCCTTTGCTGTCTCTAAGAATTGGCTAGCTCTGGGGGACAGTCTCTCCATAGCCAGAGAGGTTCTTTAAGATGTCAAAATTTCAGAATTCACAGAAAATTAAAAATATATACAATCCAGAGCCGAAGGTCATCACTGAGAATCAAAACATAATATACTGAAACCAAAGTCTATAGGATAGCATGAGATACCCAGTGGAGGTTAAATGGCCATCCACATACCTGTCCATGACTCAGGGAAGCACAATACATTTTAGAGCAGTATCTCTAAAGTGAGCGTGCCTGTATGCGTCTGCGTGTGCTGAACTGTTATCACCTCATGTATAATCTTTGTTTTCCTAAACTTTACCTGAATAGAACATTCTTACTGATAATAAATGCATGGATATGTGTATTTTCCAAGATAAATGGTACATATGTTGTAGGGATATTATCTTTTCCTGCCTTTATGGAAAAGCTAAGTAGACTACACTTTAGGTCAGTTCTCTGAGAAGAATGTTTACTACTGCTTTCATGTTCAAGGAAGAAGAAAATATGCATGAAAAAATATGCTTTAACATTCTATAAATTCCATAGCTAACTACCTCCTCTGAGTATGCCTGTGTTCGCAACAAATCATATCCAACCATGCCAAAAAAGTTTTTTTTCACGGTTTCCCTCCAAAAGGCATTACGATGTTTGCCTCGTGCACAGACAGTAAACCAAGTAAGCGAGCACTGAGAAAAGCACTGATTGATGCCTGGCATAATTTAATCTTTTATTTTCAACATTGTCTTAGTTTAAAAAAATTGACATCTTCTCCAAAGAACGTTTCTTTTCACTCATCTCCAGGTGTGTCATCTGAAAGGCCTTCATGGGGGTTAATGACAGACTAGAGCTGAGCTGGTGAGTAATGCGTATTTAATCAGAAGGTACTCTTTGTTCCCCCAATCCTCTGCCTTTGTTCAAGTTCTCTGTTCTGCCTGATAAACACTGTGTGCCCTACTTCCTTCTATAAAAGCTACTACTCTACTAAATCTGTTTGATATTTTCCCTTTATATAATGAAACATTGATCATGGCAAGGGGAAAAAAGGGTTCTCCCTTTTTCTTCAACCATTGGAAAAACCTAATTGGATAAATGTATTGTCCCAACTCAGATTGTAGAGAAGTAGGAAGTTTAGCGGGGTCTACTCAGAGTTAGGGTACGCTTTTGACATCTTCATTTTTTTTTTTTTACGACAAACATCATTTAGATTGCTAAGAATTACTCTAGATTTTCCTGTTAGCTAATGCAGATGAAAGGATATCAATGACATCGTGTAAGTTGTATGAGATAAACAGAAACCAAGAACATATTGCTGTAAAAAGAAATGAAATTGAGCTATATATACACCGAAGTCTCCATAAGTATGACATCTCTGAAATATAAGCATGATTATAAATGTAATTCCTTTCAAAAATATCTAGTATCAGAGCTTATACCTCCAAAAGGAACTTTGCCACCATCAGAACAGTGGCAGTAGGGTCCCTAGACCACTGGCTTTTAAGCCTAAATGAGTCAGGCCTTCATTCTTGCATCACCTCTCACGACCAAGCCATCCTCCCTACCTGGGCCTCGGTATCTGCAGTTATTAATGGTGGGGATAATGCCTACTTCTCAGGGGGACTCGAGGACTAAATGAAAGCATGCTAACCTGTGCTCTCTAGTATTCAGCAAGTATCAGCTCTCTATTCCTCTTCCGTTTAAGAAGAGAAAGGCGCAAAATACAAGACCCAGGAAGAGCAGGAGAGGCTTCTGCTGTCTCCAGAGGCTATACTGCATTTATTTCAACTAACCACATTTGAACACTAGCACCTGCCAACCACATCCCTTCTGAAAAAAGGTGGATTTGAATTTTGGATACTTTCAAGAGTAACTTTCAAAGCCAATTCCTGTGAATGTAGTGAATGATCAAATTTGGGTAAATTTTTTTTGGTAACATAACACACACACATACATATGCACGTGTGTGCTCACACACACGCGCACACACAGGAGAGCACATACAAGTGTGCACTCCTTTGTATACACTGCCTATAGTGAGACAAATTACTTCTCAAGGCACTTCCCACAATGGTTTAGCTTCGGCAGCACCGCCTGTCCTCCTGGTGATGGCCCAGTCCAGTGGGCAACTGGTTTGCCGGTGGCTTCTGCATGGGGAGCATTCCTGCATGGGTTAAATCACACCTTCCTGGTCTACCTCACCTTAAAAGTTTAAATGGGAGTCACAAGAGCAAATCAATGAGTTAAATATAAAGTACTACGAAATTTGTTAATGGCGGATTGGAAAAGGACTTTAGAAGTCTAAGCTCTCCATTTTAGACATAGAAAAGTGAGACCCAGAAAAGCATCAAGAACACCAGCGGCAAGCAGCTGGAATTGCCTGAACCTGCTACATTGATGAATGGGAACACGATGTTCACATTTTCACATTTCCAGCTGGAAGTGGCCACAGGCCATCGACAGTCAGTGACTATGAGTCTTCCTGGTTCATACAGAGATGTTCTACAAAGTTGTATTCAGTTCACTTGTAAAAAACAGAATGGCCCTTAATGTAAAGAATAAGGCCATAATAAAAAAGACACATTGCCATTGTTTTCTTACCTTCAGTGTCTCCATGCAATCAGGCATTTGGTGTTTTTTTGTTTTTGTTTTAGTTTTCAATAAATGTATTCCCGCCCCAGTTTTAGTGAGGTATAATTGGAATTAAAAAAAACTGTGCATAACTAAGTATGCAATTTGGAGAGTTTGAACATATGCATACTTTCTTGTTATCATCACCATAATCAAGGTAATAAACATATCCATTACTTCGAAAAGTTTTGTGTTTCCCCCTTTTTTGTGGTAAGAACACTTAACATGAGACTTAGCCTCTTGACACATTTTTTAAGTGCACAATATCTATTGTTCTCTGTGCAATCCTTGTCACGCTCTTTGATTCATATCTTCAGCCCATCCTTGAAATGTTTCCTTGTGTTTTCGTTATCCTGCTTTTACTATATTTCTGCTCTAGTAGAATGTAGGCATTGCTGCTACCATCTCTTGACACAACACATTTTCTTACACAGACTTCATGGATTTGGACTCGTTGGATTTTCCGCTAAGTTCCATCTTTAAATTCACTTCACATTTTTGCTTTGGCTGCCCTTTCCCATGAGGACTTCTGTTTATATCACATTTCTTTTCTCTGACATGGAAATCAGCAAACACGTCTGCTGCGGACAAAGGTAAAGCATTGCAATAATGAAGAAGCTTACATAACAGGAAAATTGATGAATGCAGCAGCATGCGTTTGTGATTAAATCAAAGGCAGACTCAAGGCTGCCTAGCAATCCAACCTGATTAACTGTTTTCCAAATCTTGATATTGTACAAAGTAATTGACAATGGCAGGGACAAGGGAAAATCAGATGCAAAATTGGGTATATCAGTGGCAGATGGTTAACAAGACAAATTGCCCAGTGTCTTCTAGAGTTTCCATATTTCTAGAAATGATCGTTTCCATGACCAATCCTATTTTCACAGACAATAATATGGTTTCCAGTATCCAGAAGGTGGAAAAACATTAAGTTGTTAGTAGGAGCCAATCAACTGATCTTTACCACCCATAAAGAGGAAAGGCCAGTTTTCAGTTATTCTGTACAATTACACCTTCTAAAGTTAGTGTTCCAAACTTACAGATTGTCCCGTAATTGTATTAAGTCCCTATTTTTTTCAGTAATAATGATGTTGAAGTTAATATAAATTATCATAATAGATGAGAAAAGCTAGTATATCAGGTGCCAATTATTAGAACAGGCATTATTTTGTATTTGTCAAAAGTTCTAATTCTCACAAGTGTATTGGTAGGAATTATAATCTCCATTTTATATGTGAAAAAACTGAGGCTCAGCATTGTTAAATACTTTGCACATAGGTAGGTAGTATCGGAGCTCAGCCACACCCTAAATCCTGTTATTTCCACTCTGCTATGACCTCACTTTATTCTTATTGAAATTCCACGGATTTGTGAGGAGATAGCGCAGCATAAAAAATTTTTTGGAATTTATTGCCAATATTATTCCAGTATAGTCATGTAATTAACTTGACAATATAAAGCCAGTGAATTCCATTATAAGACAGAAGCAGGAAAAAGGCTATGGGATTTAGACTCAAATGACTGGACCCTGCCATTGATCAGCCAGGAAACTTTAGCTTCAGTTCCACTGAAACTCAGTTTTAGTAATCTTCAAAAGTAATGTGTTATCAAAAAGTTTTGTGATAATTAAATGAAGTAATATGAACCAAGGAGTTTTTACAAATTTTAAAACTTTATGCAAATGTGGGTTATTCATGTTAAGCAGAAAGAAGACTGTTTAGTGAGTCTGTCAGAATAAATCATCAATAAGATTGCGAGGCTAGGAGAGGTTTCTAGCCCACACCAAATGAAATGACTGAACTCTGTACCCTCTTGTTCTCAGTCCTACAACATGGACGTAAGCTTGTTCTTTTTAACATCATCTTTTAGTGATCTCGTTAGTGTCACTCCTCAAGTGCAGTAAGCATTTACCGAGGGAAAGGGCACCTATGGAGCTATGTTCATGACTGCCCAAATCAGCAGGGAGAGCCTGGGCAGGCACCGAGCCATCATACAAAGAGCCACTAAGGCAGGAGCAGTAGACTTGATGGCACAGGTGACCCTGGAGAGACATCTGGACTCAAGGTAACAGAAGCAGAGATGGGCTTCTGGAACAGGAAATCAGAGGGGACACTGCAAAAGTACCTAGAAGAGCCAACCAAAGGTAAAGATTTCCAGGTGCCCAGAACTGACAACATCTGGGTCAGATAAGACAGAAGAGGCAACACTTTGGTCAAACAATAGCTTTTTTTTTTTCCCCCAGAAATAAATTCATATCCTCATCTACTTTAATCATTTTCAAACACACTATTTGGGGGGATGAAGAATAGAAAAATTAGGTGGTAAGATTGAAGTCTTTATGGATGATCATTTATATGAATCCTAACACAACTAAGACACAAAGCAGAAAACAAGAACAGATTTACTGCCCCTATAGACATGAGCCAAACATTTGTGTTGCTCATCCCTTAACTACCAGTGAGGTGTGCCAGACTGCTTGCCCTGATCGTCCCTCGCCTTCCTAACATAGCTCAGTGGCAGTAGCTGACAAACCAGAGACAAAAATTCACAATAAATGTGGTCTACAACTCTATAATTTTACTATCTCTCTCTCTCTCATTCTCTGCGCGCGCGCGCGCGCGCACACACACACACACACACACACACACACACACACACTCCTCCATTCCCTCCAGTTCATCACTCAGGTGCCAGAGAGACAGGTTGTATCAGAAGCAGGGGGCTCATCCTTGGCTCAGAACTTTTTCTGGGCCACCTCTTGCCTGCCCCTCAGGCGTTCAATTCCCTTCTCAGGTGCGTCGTTAATCTTTAGCTTTTGTTTCTTCATTCCTGTTTTCTCCCTGAGGTGAAAACATCCCAGCAAATTTGCATATTTGGCCGTCCTCTGGAGGTCCTGGACAGGCTGCAGCGACTGGGTTGGAACCATTTTCTGTTCTCTCACTGATCCCATAGATGGAGATGGGGTGGGTGGGGGATTTCACTGCTGCCCCCAGAGAGGGAGTAACCAAATCAATAGCTCTGTTGCTGTTTCCATCTGTCAGGGTGACATGCCAACTGGCTAATGTTGAATTATTGATACGCCTTCCCAAAGCGACTTAACCAAACAATTCAAAATCAGTGAAAAGTGCAAATGAGGTTAACTCCATTTTGTCAGGTGGACAGGAAGCTGATGGCTGCCTCCAAGCCAAATCTGCTTGATTTATGTTATCACTGAGAGAGGTTCTCAGTGCCACAAAGGGAAAGAACACAACAGAACAACAAAATTCGCCTTTTCACCAAAGAGGATTCAGATGGCTCTCCAAATGAGCCACATTTACTTGTTAGCCTCCTCTCCTCTCCCCCAGCAAAATTTGGATAGCAACAACCACAGTGAATGTTCTCTCATAGTCAAAAGAAATGCCAAGATTTTCTTGACTAACTGGGATCCTTTCATGAATTTGACCTTCGGTCCTAAGGGAAAGGTGATTACTGGAAATACAAAGGCTCACCTCTGACTAAATTCCTTCTAAATACAGCTGGGTTTAAGATACTAGAGCAATTAAGGAACCTGAGAGATGACAACCCATTGATTTTACTGAGCAGCATCCTGGGAGATCACAATACATCCTCTTACGTATTCAGTGCTATAAATTATATTCTTTAAGGAGCGCATTAATTGTTATGCACTGAGTAAACATCTGCTTTGTTTTATACACAGAGGTGCCAGGAGGTACTTGTCGTGAAAACGTGTCTGTCCAGGTCGCCCGATGTAATAAATAAATGGGCATGTTGTGTATTTCCAGTCATTTTGTTGGACCTTTTATTCAAGTGCCTCCCAAGACACATGCACAGACCAGAATGTTTAAAGGATTAACTTTCATAAATTTTAAGCATTCCACAGCATTTCACCTGTCTATATTTTTCACTCCTTTCTCCAAACCCAGTGAACTGTTACAAACACGGCTCTGCAGCACCATCTAGTGGACAGGAAGGGGGGCTAGTGCCCCCATAACTAGCTATAAAATTTGAGCGTCAAATTTCAGCCGTGGCCCAACCCTCTGGTTCCTCATGGAGTATCCCAATCATATTGTGAGCCCAGTGGAACAGGAGTAGGGTGGCGGGAACTGAGTCTGCGGTGTGGTTGTAGGGCAGTTCGGGGAGGCTGCCGCCAAATGAAGCAGTGCATTGATCTGTGCATTTTGATCGGTGGAGAAATCAGTTATTAATCAACAAAGAACTATTGATTTCCCAGCACAGTCCCAGCCAGAAAGCAGTCTATCGGCTGTTACTATTAACGATGTGTTGGGAAGTTACCCACTAGCAACTCTGGCCCTGGCTTCAGGAGGCAGATCATTAAAAGATGGGAGATCCTGAACCCTCTGGAATGAGGGCTGAAGGAGACTGAAGCATTTTAGATGGAACATAAAACTAATTTGCATTTTGTAGTTCAAAACGGGGCTAGTCATTATTAATTCTCTTTACAGAAAAGGAATGTGAAAACTGCATATTGATGGCATGTGGGTTCTTCTGCTTAACTAAAAATGAAATTATTAGGACCAAGAAAAAAAAATCAATAACCAACAAATATTTATCAAGTGCCTGCCTAGTACCAGGAGCTCCTCTAGGGGGAATAAACATCAAAATTCCTGCCCTTTATGTTAGCATTTAATACTCTGTGTCATGTGTTACAGACACAGGATGCTGCCACACTTGGAACCAAAATTTCTTTCATTTTGTATAAATACACTTAAGAGTTCTACTAAAATACCATTATGGTATGAGATAGGTTTCTTAAAAGAGAAACAATAACCTAACACATTCAGCTTTGCTGTTAGTTTTTCCTCCTATGTGGGTCTTTGATGAGATTATCCTTACTGAGAACAGTAAATGTTTGGGCCTTCAACAGAGTTTTCTCATGGCAATTGTCCTTTATAGCCAGTCTGGAAGCAATTTCAGATGAATGACTACAAAGTCATCAGGCTTTTAGACAAAGTCTAGGTTCCTAAAATCTTGCTCCATGGGCTCCACCGTCAGAGAAAAAGATTTGGTACTAGGGGTCTGCCTAGCTGTCTCCTTAAGTGAGATTTCAAACTTTGTTCTTTGGGGGACAAGAGCCATTGTCCAATCAACCAACTCTGTGGAGACATCTGTGGAGAGTCTAGTAATTGAGGGAAAGCTAAAGAGTGGCAGGAAGAAACATTTTGGATAGGATTGTAAAAAGCCAGGTATATGATCAGCAGAAGTGGGTGACAGATTGTCTACATTCCAAACACTGAGGAAATCAGGATGAGCTGAGAATGGGTCTGTGAGGTCATGCTGAGGTACCTGAGTGGAACATCTTGGTAGAAGTTGAGATACTATAAGATAAAGAGCAATTTCTGAAGGAAAATGGTTCATTCAATTTTAGAAAGATTAAATTTAAAACATTACAGGGGGAGAAGAAAAAAAAATGAATGAGGGGGAGCAGTGCCTGTGTTAAGCTTAATGAAACCAAAGGATTGGTGCTGGGTTGATGTTTACCTTTGTTAAAAAGAAAACCGAAGGCCCAAAATGGTGTCACTTAGGCCAAGTCACCAAACCAAGGCTAATGCCTAATCTAATTGTGGTTTCAACTGTCCCCAGAAATGTAGTCTTCACTGGCCCATCATCAGTCATTTTCCAAGGAGCACCTGGGCCCTCTCCAGGCCCCTCCCCCAGCCCCTACAAGTAGTCCAGGGGATCTTCAGGATAAGAACCCCTGCTATTCCCCCTAAGGGAAGGTGACCTCTTTGCCTGGAACAATCCTTTCTTTTCTTTTGCTAATAACTTCCTTACCCCACCCTCCTTCCTACAAAAACCTTCCATTCAGTATAATGGAGTCCATTCCATACTCCTCCGAGGAACACCCCTCCACTTTCGAGGTGGGATGCTGCTGGATTGGAGAGTGCCTTAATAAAGCCAATTAGGTCTTCAAATTTACTCAGTTGGTTTTTCATTCTTTGACATATTCATCCTTTAAATATTAAGCCATAGAAAGATGGACTCCCATTTTCCTTTTTAACATAGCCAATTGAGATCCAGGAGTTCACGTAATTAGGGCTACTTTTTTCTTTTTTTTTTTAAGATTTTTATTTATTTATTTTAGAGAGAGATCGAGAGCACGAGCAGGTGTAGGGGCAGAGGGAGAAGAGGAGAGAGAATCCCAAGCAAACTCTGCGCTGAGCACAGAGCCTAATGCGGGGTTCAATCCCAGGACCCCGAGATCATGACCTAAGCCAAAATCAAGAGTTGGTCGCTTAACCATCTAAGCCACCCAGGCACCCCAGGGCTACTTAAAAAAAGAAAAAATTCAATGCAGTACTCACATACACACCACTTATAATATGCTTAAAATATGATTGGAAAGATAAAACAAGGACACTTGAAATGATAATAAAGTGAGACTTTAAACACATATCAAGAGTGATTTAGATATGGGTGAGATTTTCTGTTGAAACTGGGAAAGCTTCAACCTCCCCTTCTCCTTTATTGCCTGCCTCTTTTCTCTGACACTCACCAATCAGCTATCTTTCCCCACTTGTTCATTCCCTTTGGCCTGTGGAAGATCTGAGCAGAAAATACCATTGGGCTGTAAGTCAGCTAGTTCAGAGGCCTAGGAAATTTTAAAGGGCCAGGAGCTGGAAGTCAGGATAATAAGAGCAGAGCTACTCAGTTCTAATGAAGCACATGAATCACCCAGACTATGTTCTCTGGGGCCTGAGATTCTGCATTTCTAGCAAGCTCTCAAGCTATGCCTCCATGTGTCCATGGATACACTGAAAGCAAGGTGCTAGGGCACTGTCGGACTATCAGCTTTGGGGTCAGACTATCAGCTTTGGGGTTAAACTGACTGCCCCAGTCAGTTCTTAGATGGTTGACCTTGGACAAGTGATTGAGCCTCAGGAAAGATTTCCTCTTCTCTAACAGTAATATCTTAACGTATGGGGTTGCTATTTTCTATGTGCATTGTGGCGTCCTTGGTGTCCTTGAAGATGGCTCTTATGCACAGGGAAGATTTTTTTCAGGGACAGTTTTGGTCTTAAAGATTATTATTTAATTTAAGCTACAGATTCAGAAAATTAAGGGCCTGTTCTCAGGAGGCAGCTGCTATGTTTGAGACTCTGGGGCCTCGGACCAGTGACTTACCCTTATATACATCAACTCATTTACTCTTCACCATAACCCTGTATGGGGACCATTATCATCCCCAGCTGGGTCTTAGCTTCCACTTTTCTAAACGAGGAATACTAATAGAGTGCTTATGAGAATTAATTGAGTTACTTTGTGAAAATCATTTAGAAGAGGCTTGGCACATCGAAGACCTTGTATCACTCAGTCCTTAAGCCTTTAGGTGCAACGTATAAATCTTAGCTTTCTGTTTATAAATCTATCAAAGTTTGACAATCATTTTGCAAAGTAGCATTTATAGCTAAAGTTGGTTTTGGCCACCAGTGAGGGTGTGTGTGGGGGGTTGTTTTCTGCACACCACCAAGGAATTCTGGGACACCAGCTGGGTGTCCTGCAAGTCATCTCAATGCTGCCACCATCTAACAGAAGCATCAGATCCCACAGGGGAAGGGCTCAGCCCCACAGCACTGCCCCCCAACCCCCTTTGGATGCCGGTTGCAAGCAGTCTCCTGTGCTTCTCACTGACGTGCCTTGGAGGTTCCAACAACCTCCTCCTTGGGTTTGATTAACTTGCTAGAGCAGCTCAAAGAACTCAAAGAAACATTTTACTTACTAGATCACCAGTTTGTTAAAACAGGATATAACTCGGGAACAGCCAGCTGAAGAAATACCTGGGGTAAAGCACCGGCAAGGGCTCTGAGCTTCCGTGCCCTCTCCTGCTCTGCCACTTGCCTGGTACCTCCAAGCGTTCACGAACCTGGAAGCTCCCTGAACCCAGTACTTCTGGGTTTTTACAGAGGTTTCATTCTAATCACGATTGATTAAAATCACCGGCCTTTGGTGATGAACTCGTCCTCCCCTTTCCTTTTGCATGGAGGTCATTGTGGGTGGGACTGAAAATTCCAACTCTCCAATCACTTAGTTGGTTCCGTGGAACCAGCTTTCTCCCTAGGAGACCTTGGGGCATTTCGAAAGTCACCTCATTCACGTAATAAAAGACACCTTTGAGGTGCTTCTCACTTAGGAAATTCCAAGGGTTTTAGGAGCTCTGTGCCAAAACCTAGGACAAAGACAAACATGTATTTCTTACTGTAAACCACGGCATCATAACAACTTAATTTGTCCTATACACTTTCAGTTGCATTTATAGGGCACCTGGGTGGCTCCGTCCGTTAAGTATCTGCCTTCGGCTCAGGTCATGATCCCAGGGTCCTAGGGTTGAGCCCCATGTCGGGGCTCCCTACTCAGGGCGGGGTTGCTTCTACCTCTTCCTCTGCCACTCCCCCTGCTGGTGCTTTCTCTCTGTCAAAATAAATAAAATCTTTTTTTTTTTAAGATTTTATTTATTTATCTGACAGAGAGAGACACTGGAAGAGAGGGAACACAAGCAGGGGGAGTGGGAGAGGGAGAAGCAGGCTTCCAGCCAAGCAGGGAGCCTGATGCGGGGCTCGATCCCAGGTGGATGCTGGGATCATGACCTGAGCCGAAGGCAGATGCTTAACGAATGCGCCACCCAGGTGCCCCATAAATAAAATCTTTTAAAAAAATTAATTGAATTTGTAAATCCAGTGGTCCTCATTTTAAGAAATTCATTTGTCTATAAAACACATGATATCAAGTACCTGAATAATTGTCATAAATCTAAAACTTTGAACTCATAATTATGGGATCTTAAGCAGTGGCATAGCAATGGTAATGGATGATAGCAGGAAGAAAGGCAGGCAGGGGCAAGGGGCTCCAGTCCTAAGAGGGAAACTATCCTTGAAAGGAAAAAGATCCCATCCTATTATTCTACACGAGGTTAATCAGATTACAAGAGCCCGCCAATATTCTCATAAAGACCCCTAGACTTAGAAACTCTGGTGCAACCCTCTCGGATCCTCTCCCTCTTTGGGAGTTTTGTACTACCACTCAATAAACTTTGCTTTGCTGCCCACCACTCTTCATCTGGTCTAACTCTTCACACTTCAAAGCCCTGTGACCGAGAACTGTGGGCACTCAAGGAAAAGAAATCCTGAAACAATGGTAGTGATAAACAAGGTCTGGGGGCACAGACAATTCTACGTTATCTGTAGAAAATTTAAAAACAATAATGAAACCAATTAATGCTTACTAGTTTGCTTTTTATTATCACTATGTACTGACATGCTAAATATATCTGAGATAAAAGTCCTCAATGCTGCGAGGGACCGCACCTATTGTAGATCTACCCTGATCCTACGTTTTCTTGAATGTTCCAAAACTACTTAAAATCTTAGGCAAATTCTCCTTAACTTTTCAAATAAAAATAGCAAATCTAAGTTGTCACTAGACTTATCTGTTCATTAATGTATCATTAAACATTATAAATAAAGTACCAAACATTCACTATTTTTTTCCTTAAACATTGCTCAAAATATTAATACTATCGGTTTGATCCACATCACCACTTGCACATTTAATTGTAAATTTTCCTGGGGTTTTATAATGTTGACTCAATAATGAAACACTTGTCATAGAAACAGAACAGGGTAGTGGGTTAAGAGTCCACATGTTTGGAGTAGATGATCTGGCCCTGCCACTTACCAACTGTGACCCTGGGCTGGTTATATAACCTCTGTGTCTCAGTTTACTAATGTATCAAATGGGATACTAAGAGCAAGTAGCTAACTCAAAGGTCACTAATAATTCTATTAAACTGTTAGTATATGTTAAAAATTGATTATATCAGCTTCAGGCTATTTCTGAATTCTCTATTTCATTTTATTGATTTATCTATTTTTAGATCAATACCACACTGTCTGGATTATTGAAGCTTTATGTTAATTCTTAAATCAGACACTGCAAGTTCACCAATGTTGTTCTTTTTCAAAGTGATTTTGGCTTTTCTTCACTTGTAAAGCTATCTAGGCCTTAAGTTTTCTTGGTGGGAAGGTTTTTAATTTTAAATTCAATTTCTTTAACAGATACAGGGCTAGTCATGTTTTAAAAAATTCCTTATTGTGTCAGTTTTGGTAATTTGGGTCCTTTAAGGAATGTTTTCATTTATTATAAGTTGTCAAACTTATTGTCAGAAAATTGTTTATAATAGTTCCTTATAATCCTTTTAAAACATACGTATTTTCTATAGTTAGGCTCCTTCTTTCATTTTGAGTATTGGTATTGGTAATTTATATTTTCTTTTTTTTTTGATTGATCTTGCTAGAGATTTCTACATTCTATTAATCTTTTAAAAGAAACACATTTCTGTTTTGTTGATTTTTCCATACTAATTGTCTATTTTTGATTTTACTGATGTACCAATATCTGCTTTCTCTATATTATCTCCCTCCTTCTATTTACTTTGGGTTTAATATTTAGCTTTTCTTTTTCTAATGTTTAAAGGCGAAGCTTGGATCACTGACTTTTAGGTATTTTGTGTTTTTAAAATATAAGCAAATGAAGCTATACATTTCCCTCTACACACTGTTTTAGCTGCATTCCACACATTTTTATATGTTGTGTTTTAATTTTTATTCAGTCCAGAATATTTTCTTACTTATCTTGTGATTTCTTTGACCTATGGTTCATTTAACAGTATATTTAATTTCCAATTATTTTTCTCCCTGTGGTCTTTTATTTTTTTTTAAGATTTTATTTATTTATTTGAAAGAGAGAGAGAGAGAGAGCATGAAAGAAAAAATGAGCAGGGGAAGGAGCAGAGGCAAAGGGAGAAGCAGACTTCCCACTGAGCAGGGAGCCTGATGTGGGCTTGATCCTGGAATTCGATCCTGGGACTCTGAGATCATGACCTGAGCTAAAGGCAGACACTTAACTGACTGACCCGCGCACCCCCGTGGGCTCTTAACTTTTCCCCTTCAGGCAGTCTTCCCGTAGGTCCCTCAGTCTGTTGCACCTGTAGTTCTTTTTGCATTTATTTAAGAAATGGATGACCAGGCTGATGCCTTAATGATAATTATTAAGCTGATTATTATTATTAATTCAGAGGAAGTATTTTTGATTGAAAAGTTGCTCTGTACTCCACATTGTGATCTTCTTTATACATAGCTTCTAGGACTAGCCTCACAACTAGAGACAGAGATGTCCTGGGACCTTTATTGTAAATGTTTCTGTATTTATAGGAATGAAGTCACTTCTATCATACTCTAGGGAGGGATTTCTGTGGTTGACACTGTTGACATACTATCTCAGCTTTTTTTTTTTTTTTAAGATATGGTGAAACATAATCTAATATTTTAATGGACTTAGGCTTTACCTTTCTTCCCCCAAGGGGAAGAAATTCTGGTATGGGTTAAGACAAGAGGAGTCCCCAGGGACCACTGTGACTGGTCCCGCTAGACAAGTGAGCTTCTACAGGTAGTGCCCGGTCGTAGGTCTGGGGAAAGCAGCTATGGAATAAGCTGCTCAGGCTGCCTGTCATCTAGGCCTTTTCATAAAGTCCAGGAAACAGTTATTTGAATAGGGTGGAGAACACAGACCCGTGATGAAGGTCTGGAGGACTTGTCCAGACGATTTTGCTATAAATATCCCTCAGGATTCTATCAGATAAAAGCAATGGGTGGCTGAAGAAGAAGTGGGTTGTTGCCATCATCTCTATCACTAAAGTGACTTTTTAAATAAAGTTTTTATTTAAATTGAAGTTAGTAACATACAGAGTAATATTGGTTTCAGGAGTAGAATTTAGTGATTCATCACTTACATATAACACCCAGTGCTCATCACAACAAGTGCCCTCCTTAATACCCATCAGCCCACAACCTCCCCTCCAGGAACCCTCAACCCTCAGTTTGTTCTCTATCATTAAGGGTCTCTTACTGTTTACCTCTTTCTCTCTTTTTCCCTTTCCCCTATGTTCATCTGTTTTGTTTCCTAAATCTCACATATGACTGAAGTCATATCATATTTGTCTTGCTCTGACTTATTTCACTTAGCATAATATGCTCCAGCTCTTTTCACATCGTTGTAAATTGATTTCATTCTTTTGGATGGCTGAATAATATTCCATTGTGTATATATACCACATCTTCTTTATCCACTCATCAGTCGGTGGACATTTGGGCTCTTTCCATAATTTAGCTATTGTTGATAATGCCGCTATCAACACCTGGGTGCATGTACCTTTTGAAATCTGTATTTTTGTATCCTTTGGGTAAATACCTAGTAGGGCAATTGCTGGGTTGTAGGGTAGTTCTATTTTTAAATTTTTGAGGAACCTCCATACTGTTCTCCAGAGTGGCTGCACCAGTTTGCATTCCCATCAACAGTGCAAGAGTGTTCCCCTTTCTCCACATCCTCACTAGCATCTGTTGTTTTCTGTGTTGTTAATTTTAACCATTCTGATAGGTATGAGGTGGTATCTCATCATGGTTTTGATTTGTACTTCCCTGATGATGAATGATGTTGAGCATATTTTCAAGTGTCTGTTAGCCATCTGGATGTCTTCTTTGGAAAAATACCTATCCGTGTCTTCTCTCCATTTCTTAACTGCATTGTTTTTTGGGTATTGAGTTTGGTAAGTTCTTTATAGATTTTGGATACTAACCCTTTATCAAATATATCATTTGCACATATCTTCTCCCATTCCACAGGCTGCCTTTCAGTTTTGTTGATTGTTTCCTTTGCTGTGCAGAAGACTTTTTATCTTGATGAAATCCCCAATAATTCATTTTTGCTTTTGTTTCCCTTGCCTCTGGCAATGTGTCCAGTAAGAAGTTGCTACGACTGAGGTTAAAGAGGTTGCTGCCTGTGTTCTCCTCTACGATTTTGATGGTTTCCTATTTCACATTTAAATCTTTTATCCATTGTGAATTCATTTTTGTATATGGTGTAAGAAAGTGGTCCCGTTTCATTCTTTTGCATGTAGCTGTCTAGTTTTCCTAACACCATTTTTTGAAGAGACTGTCTTTTTTCCATTGGAGATTCTTTCCTACTTTGTAGAAGATTAGTTGACTATATTTGCGGGTCCACTTCTGGGTTTTCTATTCTGTTCCATTGATCTATATGTCTGTTTTTGTGCCAGTGCCATACTGTCTTGATGATTACAGCTTTGTAATATAGCTTGAAGTCCAGAACTGTGAGGCCTCCAGGTTTGCTTTTCTTCTTCAAGGTTGCTTTGGCTATTCAGGGTCTTCTGTGGTTCCATACAATTTCAGAATTGTTTGTTCTAGCTCTGTGAAAAATGCTGTTGGTATTTTGATAGGGATTGCATTGCATGTGTAGATTGCTTTGTTTGTATAGACATTTTAACAATATTTATTCTTCCAATCCATGAGCATGGAATGTTTTTCCATTTCTTTGTGTCATCTTCATTTTCTTTCATCAGCATTTTAGAGTTTTCAGAGGAAAGATTTTTTTTAACCCCTTTGCTTGGGTTTATTCCTAGGTATCTTATGGTTTTTGGTGCAATTGTAAATGGGATTGATTCCTTGATTTTTCTTTCTGCTGCTTCATTATTGGTGTATAGAAATGCAACAGATTTCTGTATGTTGATTTTGTATCCTGCCACTTTGCTGAATTCATGTATCAGTTCTACCAGTTCTTTGGTGGAGTCTTTTGGGTTTTCTACATAGAGTTTCATGTCGTCTCAATATAGTGCAAGTTTGACTTTTTCCTTGCCAATCTGGATGCCTTTTGTTTCTTTTTGTTGTCTGATTGCTGAGGCTAGGACTCCCAGTACTATGTTAAATAGTAATGGTGAGAGTGGACATCTCTGTTTCTGACCATATAGAAAAAGCTCTCAGTTTTTTCCCATTAAGGATGATATTAGCTGTGGGTCTTTCATATGTGGCCTTTATGATGTTGAGGTATATTCCTTCTGTCTCTACTTTGTTGAGGGTTTTTGTCAAGAATATACTGTACTTTGTCGTGTGCTTTTTCTGCATTTATTGAGAGGATCATATAAGTTCTTATCCTTTCTTTTATTAACATGGTGTATCATGTTGATTGAGTTGCAAATATTGAACCACCTTGCAACCCAGAAATAAATCCCACTTGATCATGGTGAATAATTTTTATAATCTACTGTTGGATTCAATTTGCTGGTATCTTGTTGAGAATTTTTGCATTCATGCTCATCAGGGAGGGATATTGGCCTGTTATTCTTTTAAGTGGGGTCTTTCTCTGGTTTTAGAATGCTGGCCTTGTAGAATAAGCTTGGAAGTTTGGAAGTTTTCCTTCCATTTTTTTCTTTCTTTCTTTCTTTCTTTTGTTTGAACGGTTTGAGAAGAATAGGTATTAACTCTTCTTTAAATGCCTGGTAGAATTCCCCTGGGAAGCCATCTGGCCCAGGACTTCTGTTTGTTGGGAGATTTTTTGATGACTAATTCAATTTCTTTAATGGTTATGGATCTGTTCAAATTTTCTGTTCCTTTCTGTTTCAGTTTTGGTAGTTTGTATTTTTCTAGGAATTTGCTCATTTCTTCCAGATTGTCCAATTCATTGGCATATAATTTTTCATAATATTCTCTTATAATTATTTGTATTTCTGTGGTGCTGGTTGTGATCTCTCCTCTTTCGTTTGTGTTTTTATTTCTTTGGGTCCTTTCTCTTTTCTTTTTGATAAGTCTGACTAGGGTTTATCAATTTTATTAATTCTTTTGAAGAACCAGCTCCTACTTTCATTGAGCTGTTCCCCTGGGGGTTTGTTTGTTT
>CM052886.1:76718915-76731076 GCA_028534135.1 Potos flavus | reverse complement strand
TTGTGGTTGGCTTCAAGTTTCATAGCATTGTGTCGTGAAAATATGCACGGTATGATGTCAATTTTTTTTTTTTTTTAAGCGCTGATTATTGACCCTGTATGTGATCTATTCTGGATACTGTTCCATGTGCACTCAAAAAGAATGTGTTTTCTGCTGCTTTAGAATGAAACGTTCTGAGTATATCTGTTAAGTATCTGGTCCATTGTGTCATTCAAAGCCATTGTTTCCTTGTTGGTTTTCTGCTTAAATGATCTGTCCATTGCTATAAGTGGTATATTAAAGGCCTCTACTATTATTGTATTGTTATCAATGAGTTTTTTAATGTCTGTTATTAATTGATTTATATATTTGGGTGCTCCCAAATTGGGAGCATAAATATTGACAATTGTTAGATCTTGTTGTTGGATAGACCCCTTCATTGTGATATATATAGTGCCCTATTTCATCTCTTGTTACAGTCTTTGATTTAAAATCTAGTTTGTCCGATATAAGTATGGCTATTCTGGCTTTCTTTTGATGTTCATTAGCATAATAAATTGTTCTCTATCCCCTCACTTCCAATCTGCAGGTGTCTTTAGGTCTAAAATGAATCTCTTGTAGGCAGCATATAGATGGGTCTTTTTTTTTTTAATCTATTCTGATGCCCTATGACTTTTAATTGGAGCATTTAGTCCATTTCCATTCAGAGTGATTATTGATAAATATGAATTTAGTGCCAATGTATTACCTGTAAAGTGGGTGTTTCTGGATATTTTTTCTTTTCCTTTCTAGTCTTCTTTGTTTTTAATTTTTCTTTTCCAATCAAAGAGTCCCTCTAATATTTCTTGCAGGGCTACATTAGTGGTCACATACTTCTTTAGTTTTTGTTTGTCTGGGAAACTCTTTATCTCTCCTCTATTCTGAATGACAGTCATGCTGGATAAAGTATTCTTGGCTGCCTATTTTTCCCATTCAGGACATTGAATATATCATACCACTCTCTTCTGGCCTGTCAAGTTTCTGAAGAGAGATTTTCTGCTCACCTTATTTGTCTTCCCTTTTAGGTTAGGGTTTTCTTTTCCCTTGCTGCTTTCATAATTCTTTCCTTACTTCTGTTTTATGCAAATTTTACTATACTAGATCTTGGTGTTCACCTGTGTTTGTTGATTTTGATGGGAGTTCTCTGTGCCTCCTGGATTTGGATATCTGTTTCCTTCTGCAGATTAGGGAAAATTTCAGCTATAATTTGCTCAATCTTCCCCCTTTT
Source organism: Potos flavus (assembly GCA_028534135.1). Lineage (NCBI taxonomy): Eukaryota > Metazoa > Chordata > Mammalia > Carnivora > Procyonidae > Potos > Potos flavus. Next base: position 76,729,830 of record CM052886.1, on the reverse strand, counting down.
TCCCTCTCTTCTTCTTCTGGGAATCCTATGGTATGAATGTTTTTATGCTTTATGGAGTCGCTGAGTTCCCTAAATCTACATTCATGATCCAATATTTTTTTTTTCCACTTCTTTTCAGCTTCATTATTTTCCATAATTTTATCTTCTGTATCACTGATTCATTCCTCTCCTTCATTCATCATGTGGTCATTACCTTCAGTCAGTTTTGCATCTCGGTTATAGCATTTTTAATTTTGGCCTCATTTCGGGTCTTCTATTCCTGTGATAAGGGACTCCCTGGGGTCTTCTATGCTTTTCTCTAGCCCAGCTAGTACCTTTATGGCTCTTGCTTTAAAGTTTGGTTCAGGCATATTACTCATATCTGTTTAGATTAGATCCCTGGTCAAGACCTCTTCTTGTTCTTTCATTTGGGGTAAATTCCTCCATCTTGGCATTTTGTCTAGGTCTTTGTCTTCTGTGTGTTAGGAAAGCCTTTTATGTTTCCTGCTCCCAAGAGTAATGGCTATATTAAGAAGAGGTCATATGTTGTCCAGGGTCTGGCACTTCAGGAAGTATCTCTGGTGTATTCTGTGTGCACTCTGCTGTTGTGTTTTGGCGGCTGTCTTTCAGGTCAGTCCTCTGCAGAGTTTCTCCTTGCCTGCAGTGGAAAGTGTTTGGAACTTATCCAGAGAGTGGTGAGTTTCAACTCGGCTTGCTCTGGTTTGCTTGTTAAAAGAGGCCTGATGCTATCTCCACTAGCACTCTATGGTCAGTAGACTTGGTGTGTGTGTGGGGGGGTTTGTGCTGGTCTTCTGGGAGAGAGGCCCACTGCTTTGGTTCTCAGGCACACTTGCCCTGGTAGAGAAGCACTGCAGAGCTCAGTGGGGAATGGAACTTAGTGGAAGTGGTTCAAGCTTTCACTGTGGGGTGCTGTGCTGCTCGCTGACGTCCATCTGTGCTTCATGGTGTGGCCTCTTTTCTCTCTCTAGTTGTGCAGTTTGTTCTCTGTCTTTAGATAGATTTCCTGCATATTCAGAATGATTTGATATTTATCTAGCTGTGTTCCAGAGATGAGGCAAACATAGGTCCTCCTACTACTCCACCATCTTAACTGTAACATGACTTTTAACAGTTTAACAAACATTTTAACAAACAGCTGGAATAACAGCTTATAATAATAGTTAACAGTTATTGAGAACTTTCTATGCATAGGCACTAAACTAAGCCTTTCAGGTCTTACATTACTTAAATCACACAAACCCCATAAGCTAAATACTATTGCTATCATCCCCTTTACATTTGAGGAATTAAGTGATTTGCCTCAGATTACTTGCAAGGACATTTTTTTCAGACATGTTTGTACCCAATATAGCTTTTTTAAAAATGGAGAGACTTTCCTCCCCATCTTGGGCACCCAGTCACTTTCTAGAATAAAGCCAACTTTGTTTCTGGGGCAACTGGAAGTCAAATATATTTTAAAAGTTCTCAATAGAATAGGCATCACAATGACTGAAACATTTTCTTCCAATTGTGTGGTCTCTTTACATGGCAAAACAAATGATGCAGAAAAACTCAAGACAATCTCGACAAGCTTCATATTGACAATGAGAGCAAGCACATTTCCAAATCCCATTTGTTCCTCTGCTGCATACTAATCCCAGAGTTTATCAGTTTGAATTTATTCCCTGAAGAATAACTCCAGACTTAAGAATTCATTCGTAATCCTTTAGGGGAAATTTTCATATCCTGCATTAATAATCATAAGAATTCAGTAGCAATGTCACCAAGAGCCCTCAGAAGACCATTCTGTTCTCTCACATAGAGACAGGTTGATAATGAACTGATAAATAAAACCTTGAAAAATCAAAATTTACAACATAATACTTGTCAGTCAAACATGTTTTCAATATGATGGCTCTAATAATGTAATTATTAATTAATCCTAAGCATTTATTATAATATTAAATAGACAAGCACAATATTGGCAAAAAAGACAGCTACACTTATTCAGAATTTCTCCTGTACTAGCGAACTCCTGGATAGAGGGTTAGCTTTATGGCTACAGGACCTGTGCAGTCACATAGGGCGCAGGCTCACATAGGCCCTTTGCCTGCTTTAATGCTCTGTTGTCTTCATCACAAAATTCTTAATAATTTTATCTCTGAACTTGCCTTTTGTAAATTAAGTCATATGGAACAATGGAGCATGCATGTAAGCAGAGATGTATACAATATGCACCTCTATAATTTCGTGACATTCATCTGCATGCAGTGTTTGTGATGCTCTATGGGCAGAGAATTCCAGGGGACCCACCATACTGGGGAGTTCAGGAGAGTCAAGAGAATACAGATAAACGTGTTACATATATGACTAAGTGGGAATGCAGACAGTCCCAAGAGGCTACATTTTCCATGTGAACCAGAACTTGCTTCAAGGTAGAAAGAAGGCAATGGTATTCTAAGGTATACGAATGACCAAGGAAACTAACCATATCCTTTTTTACTCATGTCATTTCCCTTTTCACTTACAGAGAAATTAATGACATAGAGGAAGAGGAAAAATAGGGGAACACACAGTTCATTTCCTTATTCATCAATAACCTGAAGGTAGAGATTGTTGATAGAATGTGTAAGTATTAAAAGTGAAATAACACAGTTGAGTTAATTTTACGTAGCATTTTTACTCTTCTGGTAAGAACAAAATAAATATGCATGTATGAGCCACAAAATATGAATTGCATAATTTCAGCAATTCTGCATATGAGTTAAATGCTTTTATATTTGCATTTAAACTGCCATCACACAATATATAAAGATGAATGGTAAAATGTATACTAATAATTTAAACATTTAATTTTTTCTTCACTTCCAATGACATTACACAATAAAGATACCAAGTCAAGAGAAAGACTGCAGAAGGAAAAAACTTCATGTTTTAGTACCTTTAACGACACATTGAACAAGGGGACCTACATTTTGGTTTGCACTGGGCCCCTCAGATTATATAACTGGCCTGCTTGAATGAGCCATTTCTCTGAAGCCTGTTAGCAATGGCCAATTTCCTACTTCTTTACTTCGTGTCCTAGCTGACCATTCCTAGTTTTCTCCACTGGCTTGTCCCTGGCTATCTGTACATGGAGGCTTGCCCATGCCTGATCCTGGAATCATATGAAAGCTTCCTTGATTAAGGCAAAGTGTTGGCTCAGTATTGTTAGAAAAGAGACGGCAGTCCCCAAATGGAGTTGCTTGTGCTAATCCCCATGTCACCAAACTGAGACTTAATTACAGTTTCAGCTTCCCCCAAGGAATGGGATCTTAAATAAGTCAATCTTGAATTACCAGGTCAGCACTAGTGAGGTAATCTGCCTGGTTGACCTCTGCCATTCCTTAAAGAAAGGTGACCTTGACACCAACAATTAGCACTCAGCTAGGATAACTTCCTTGTCCCACCCCCTTCTGCCTATAAAAGTCTTCTATTTTGTACAGCTCTTCAGAGCTACTTTCTGTCTGGTAAATGGGATGCTGCTTGATTTATGAATCATTGAATAAAGCTAGTAAGATATTTAAAATTTACTCAGTTGATTTTCTTTTTCTTTTCTTTTCTTCTCTTTCTTAACCATACAAAGAACTTGCATGATGGTGGTGTCTATGACCAGACCATCTGGTTTTTGCCTTCCACCCCCCATGGAGTACGAATTCTTAATCCTCATGACCTTCTGCAACTGTAGATTTGCTGCTGGCACTGATGTTTGCTATTTAGGGCTTCTCATGTTGTCCTACCGCCTGGGTCTGACCTTTAGAAACAGTATATATTTCTATTCTACTGAAACCCAGCTTCCAGATTCTGTGGTCCACCATAACCAATGATGACTGCACTTTTTAAAATTACTTTTGAATAGGTCATATATACATGTGGCACAAAATTCAAAAGATACGAAAGAGTAAACAATGAAAAGTAAAACTCTCTAAACTTTGCCTCTGACTCACTTGTACTCATCCCTGAAGTCAGTTACTCTAATCAGTTTTTCTGTATGCATTTCCAGGGATACTCTGTGTGTGTGTGTATGTGTGTATGTGTGTGTTCACACACAAGCGCACACACACACACACATATACCCATATACATGGATATATGTATATAACACACACATATACACATATAATACACATACATATATGTATATAAATATATTTACACACATATATATATACATATATATATTCATGTTTTTAAAAACACAAGTGGAACATTTGTACTTTTTTTAAACTTAAGAATATATCTTGGAGATTCTTCCATATCAGTACATATTGGGCTCAGTTATTCTTTTTAAGGGCTGCATAGTAGAGTCATTGTCTCTAAAAGACACTGAGATTGTTTCTAATACTTTTTTTGTTTCTAATATTTTGATATTTCAAACAATGCTTAAATGAATTTCCTTCTTACACATAATTTCACACATTTGTGAATATTTATTTGATGTGGAATTATAGGATCTAAAAGAATATAAAATGTTAATTTAGAAATATATTAACAAATTGCTCTCCATATAGGTTGTGTTGACTTACACTCTCATCAGCGGTGTATGCAAGTTTTGTTACTCCATGCCTTCACAAATATAGTGGATTGTTGAACTTACAGCTCTTTGCCCCCCTGACAGGGGAAAATAGTATCTTTACTATCTTTACCTATGAGTAGATGTGCAGGATGATGGAGTGCAGATATATTTGAATCCGCTAGGTAATGTCACTATATGGAGTAGACTTCTATATCCTTGCCAGTGCTTTGCACTGTCAGAGCTCTAACTTACTCCAATAGATGAGGGGGGAAATAATATTTCATTGTGGCTTCAATTTGATTTCTCTAATTACTAATAAGGTCAAAAATTTTTCATGTGCTCCTGGACTATTCTTGGTTCTTTATCAATGAAAGACCAAGTTGTGTCTTTTTCCAATTTCTATTGGGTTGCCTTTTTTTTTGTACTGGTTTTTTTTAATCCTCTGATATTACATGTCAGAGGATTTTGTGAGTTATATGTGTTGCAAAAATTGTCCCTAACTTTGTGGTTTGTCTTTCTACTCTCCTTAAGTTATCTTTCCATGAATAGAAATTCTTAATTTTATATTTGTTTAATATAGCAATCCTCAATTTTATGATTTATGCCTTTTATGCTTATTTATGAAATCCTTCCCTGCCTTAATGTAACATAAAAATGGTAAATTCTTACACTATCTTCTAAAAGTTTTACAGTTCTGCCTTTTGTATTGATGTCTTCAATCTGCTTGGAATTGAATTTTTATATAGTGAGGGGTAGGAATTCCATTTCATATTTATAATTTAGACAACTAATTGGCCCATTACTTTTTAATGTGCAATTTGTTGAATAGTTTCTCCTTTTCCCACTGGTCTGCAATTCTCTTGCTATCATGAATTAAGTTTTCATATATGTGTGGGTCTGCTATGAACTCTATGTTCCCTTTTATTGACCAACTTGTCTACGTCTGCCCCAATAATGCACTCTCTTAATTACTATTGTTTCATGACAAGTCTTCATATCAATTTCTCTACTTCATTCTTTTAGTGCTTTGTTCCTCCATATAAATTTGAGAGTTTATCAAGTCCTCAAAAACTCCTGTTAGGGTTTTGAATGGAATTGCAGTTAATCTATGAGTCAACTGGGGAAGAACTGGTATCTTTAAAATACCGAGTCTTCTTTTACAATTTTATGTATATATTTGTTCTTGAAGGTTTTAAAATTTTATAACTTTTTTCATGATGAACTTTCACATATTTAGATCTTTCCTTAGATACTTTATATTTTGTTGCCATTAAAAAAAGTATCTTTAAAAACCATTTCTAACTAAATGTGGCCAGTGAATAGAAAAACAACTGGCTTCTTAATATTGGTTTAGTACCTAACAAGGTTGCTACATAATCCTGTGTTTTCTATTTGTAAAGATAGAGAATTGTATCATTTGCAAATAATGTAGAGAATTATATCATTTGCAAATAATGACATTTGTTTCTTCCTTTTTGGTCCTAATACCTATAGAAAATGTTGAATAAAAGTGGTGATAGTGTGTATCATTGTCATATTTCAACATTCTAGGGTAAAGTATATTTGCTATTTTTTTTATATACTCCTAATGAAATTAAGGAAGTTCTCCTTTACTCATAGTTTACCAAGGAGTTTGATTTAATCATCAATTTTTATCATTGTGAGAAGTGATACACGTACTATATTTCCAAAAACTTACTATATTTCTAAAATCTCCATTCTTGGGGTGCCTGGGTGACTCAGTCCCTCAAACGTCTGGCTTCTGCTCAGGTCATGATCTCAGGGTCCTGAGATCAAGCCCTGCATTAGGGTCCCTGCTCAGCAACAAGCCTGCTTCTCCCTCTCCCCGCCCCACCTCGTGCTCTCTTTTGCTGTATTTCTCTTTCAAATAAATAAAAACTTAAAAAATAAAATAAAATCTCCTTTCCTCTTTTGCCTCCATCATCCCTTTTGTTGATGAAATAGGTTTATATTTACAGTTATTTATTATACGCTTACACTTTTTCTTATTTTCTAATTTAATATCTTTGATATTTTTTATTTGTATCTATAAAAAGTGAGGAATTGAGTGTATTACATTATTTCTCACCAGTCATTTCTCTTTTCCTCCCAAGTTGTGTTAGCTATAGCATGGTAATATTGTCCATGTTAATAGAGTTTAGATTCTGTTCTTCAACCATAATACCTATATTGGTTTTAGATTTCTTCTTCATCTTTTTTTTTTTTTTTTTAAAGATTTACTTATTTATTTTATAGAGAGAGGGAGAGCACTCACACGCACAAGACAGCCTCTGTGCGCTGGGAGGAGGGGCAGAGGGAAAGAATCTCAAGCAGATTCCCCAATGAGCAGGCAGCCAGGGCTCGATGTCACGACCTTGAGATCAGGACCAGAGAGGAAACCAAGAGTTGGACACTTAACTGACTGATGTTTTAGTTTTACTTTAGGCACTCCTTTAGTTTTACTTTTGTAGTTAGAGTTAGTGTTTATAGCCAGTTTGTCCTTTGTAATTTTGTCATCTTCTGTTGGGCTAAAATGTGTCCTCTAATAATTTCTTAAAGAAGTACTCATGGCAGCTATATTCCCTGAAATTTTTTTCTAGAAAATAGCTTGTTGAGTACAAATTCTTGGGTCATTTGTTATTTCTTTAGTAACTTTTTGGGCTTTTGAGCTATTATACCATTTTCTAGGCTCTCGGGCCAAAACAGTTTTTTCCTTTAATAGATGAATTGAAAGTTTTGCCTCAATGTCCAAATAATTCTTTTTATCTTTGAAGTCCAGTAACATTACCAAGATAGGATGGATGGTTTTGTGTCACTATTTGGGTGTGTGTGTGGAACATGGCATGTGCTTTCACATGCAGGTTCAAATCTAACTTTTATTTTTATAAAAAATTTTCTTGAATTACCTTTAAGTATTTTTCCTTTTCTGTTATTTCAGTTAAATTTCTTTTTTGTATGTGGGCAGGAAAGAACTATGTTAGATCTCCTTTTCCTGTCTTCTATATTTATTATTTTATTTGCAATTATTATTTATTCTTCATTTCCATTTCATTTGTTTCTATTTCTCAATCCTGTCCTCTATTACCTTTTTGGTGGTTTTAGTAGTGTCTCTTATATTTTGGGCTGCTCTCAGTGTGGCCCTCATTTTTGTAATGATTTTTGCTTTGCTCATCTTTCTTAAATACTGTTATTCCTTTTGTTGCCTCACCATGCTTCATCTCAGTTCTTGTATCTCTGCTTGAGCTCCCACTCAATTGCTTCTCAATAAATTTGTGAATTCAGGCTGATATATTTGCCCATAATGCTATTTGTCTCAGGGCAACATTTTCATAATTCCGTGTTTCAGGAATTCTCCTAATGTTATGGAATTCTGTGTATGAATTGCCTTGGTCTTGATTTTTCTTCTTCATAGATATTGGCAGCTGCAAGGCTCCTCCTGATGTAATGTCTCTTCTCCATCCTGTCTCAATGACCCACTACTTCCTACATTTATAGCCTGTTGGTATGATTCTTTCCTTACTCCTGCTCTCTCTAATTTTCCTTTGTGCCTACTCACTCTCCCACTCTTTGTGCCTGTCACTCTCCCAAACACACCCTTCCTTGTTCTTCCATAAAAGATGTGGTTGACTTTGCCTCTCAGATGGTACCACTTACCTTAGGAATTGTGCTTTCTTCTTTGGTTTGAGCTCTGTAGCCATGGGCACTCTATCTTAGCATCTTTCAGTACCCATCTTGACCTTCAATGCATCCAACTGCTCTTTCTTTAATACTATTGCATGGGGTCGTATACACCTTTAGTTTCACCAAAGATAAAATTTGCATTTCTGTCTCTCAAATTCCTCATGACTTTTAGATGATATTTAAGAGAAGAAAGTTAAAGTATTACTTTGACTCAGCCATTTAAAAACTTTTTTATGGGTTTCTTACTTTGTTGTTGGAATGGTCTTACTGGGCCTATCTTCTGCTCTGCTTTACCTCCCAGGCTTGTCTCCATTGTTCTGGTCCAGGAAAAAATTGCATTCCCAGGCTTTTGCCACCCAAGTTGTCATCACTGACTGCTGGATGGGGCTATGAAGAATGCCTTTGGGAATTAATCCGCGATGGTGGATAAAACCTTGCCATTTAAAAGAAAAGGAAATGTGTCAGTACTTTTAGTCACTCTTGAGAAACCTAATTAGATATTGCAATAGTCTTATGGGATCTGAAAGGTCTGTATTTTTATATCTAGCAGTAGAAGAGCTTGCAGCTTTCTCCTTGAGAAATGTCCAATCAGTTTTCAACCCCTAGTTCACTTTATCCAGAGGCTCACACTCCAGTGATTTCCTGCACTCAAGGTATCACATCCTATCTGCAAAACTCGTAATGGAATCTCTAGTAATTTTCTTATGTGAGTGCATAGCGATGGCTTCCTAAAATAGGACTAATACAATCAAGACCATACTTTTATTACTCTTGTATGTGAGAAGGAGGAGGAGGAGGAGGAGGAGGAGGAGGAGAAAGAAGAGTTGCAGAGTTGTAGCTAGTCAGCTCAGTACTGTGGGAAGAAACTGGCCAGTACTGGCTAGGCTGATAAGGGACTATAGTCCATGTTTCTTTCTGCACCTTGGTTGTCTATGTGTCTTGGTTGTCTTTGTGTCTTAGAAGAAACTGGGGAAAGAAGGTGCACGGGATACGTTTCTCATGCTGATGAATGGTATAATCTAATGCTGATAAGCACAGGCTCTGGGGTCAGACAGCCTGGATTAAAGCCCTGGCATGTCTTCCTACTCAAAGTGTGCTTTTAACAATTTTGTAATTTCTCTGTGTCTAGTTTTTTTTCTTCTCTAAAAAGGGGATAAAGATGCCAATAATACCACTTCATAAGGTTTTCATTAAAGGCAATAATGTACATAATGTGTCTGGCAGGTAGTACTTAGTAAATACATGTTGTTATTGTTATGATACAGCTTAATCTTATCTTTTTAATGAAATACTAACAAGGAGGGTCCAGTTCTTTATGCTGAGACTCAAGAGGAGGATGCAGGGATGAGAGGAACTTGCAGGTACTGTCACACAGCCGTAAGCAGATCTGATCTCACAGATTTGCAGTGTCTCACTTGGTGGGCCTTCTCTGCCAGCCGGTGTCTGAAGGCTCCAAGAGCCACACCACCAACCATCAAGCACGCAGCTGCACCTGCGTGTGCTGTGACTCTTGTTAGTTACATAGCACTTTCATATACAGTTTTCTCTTTGCCCTTTTCAACGACCCTGTGATGAGGGCCTTGTCATTCCCATTTTACAAATGAGACTTACGTGACTCACCCAAGATTGTGCTACTGGTAAGAAGTGGAAGCTGTTTTCAACCCAAGTCTTTCCCTTTTTCTGTGCTCACTTTACCAAGCTGGCTGTGGAGATGTTTGGAAACTGACTACAATGGCCTCTAAAACGTACTCTCCAACATGCTTCTCAAACTGCAGGGTTCGTAAGGATGATCTTTTAAAATGTAGCTCTTCTCAAGGATTTTGATAGATTCCTGTCTCACACTGAGGTCTTTCATCCATTTTGAGTCTATTTTTGTGTGTGGTATAAGGAAATGGTCCAGTTTCATTCTCCTGCATGTGGCTGCCCAATTTTCCCAACACCATTGTTGAGGAGACTGTCTTTTTTCCATTGGATATTCTTTCCTGCCTTGTCAAAGATTAGTTGAGCATAGAGTTGGGGGTCCATTTCTGGGCTCTCTATTCTGTTCCATTGATCTATGTGTGTTTTTGTGCCAGTCCCACACTGTCTTGATGATTACAGCTTTGTAATAGAGCTTGAAGTCTGGAATTGTGATGCCGCCAACTTTGGTTTTCTTTTTCAACATTCCTCTGGCTATTCGTGTTCTTTTCTGGTTCCATATAAATTTTAGGATTATTTGTTCCATTGAAAAAAATTGATGGTATTTTGATCGGGACTGCATTAAATGTGTAGATTGCTTTAGGAAGAATACAATATTTGTTCTTCCAATCCATGAGCATGGAACGTTTTTCCATTTCTTTGTGTCCTCCTCAATTTCTTTCATGAGCATTTTATAGTTGACAGATGTTGGCGAGGATATGGAGAAAGGGGAACCCTCCTACACTGTTGGTGGGAATGCAAGCTAGTACAGCCACTCTGGAAAATAGTATGGAGGTTCCTCAAAAAGTTGAAAATAGAGCTACTCTATGACCCAGTAATTGCACTACTGGGTATTTACCCTAAAGATACAAATGTAGTGATCCAAAAGGGCACGTGTACCCGAATGTTTATAGCAGCAATGTCCACAATAGCCAAACTATGGAAAGAACCTAGATGTCCATCAACAGATGAATGATAAAGAAGATGTGGTATATATATACAATGGAATACTATGCAGCCATC
>CM052886.1:76652402-76718415 GCA_028534135.1 Potos flavus | reverse complement strand
GGCTGGGGGGTAGGGGCAGGTAGAGATAGGGTGGCTGGGTTATGGACATTGGGGAGGGTGTGTGCTATGGTAAGTGCTGTGAAATGTGTAAGCCTGATGATTCACAAACATGTACCCTGGGGCAAATAATACATTATGTGTTATTAAAAAAAAAAAAAGAAAGAAAAAAAATGTAGCTCTTCACTGTGCAAAAGTTTTTTCATTTGCTCTAGTCCCATTTGTTTATTTTTGCTTTTGTTGCCCTCGCCTGGGGAGACGGATCCGTAAATATGTTGCTAAGACTGATGTCGGAGCGCTTACTGCCTATGTTTACTTCTCATAGTTTTATGGTTTCCAGTCTTGCATTTAAATTTTAATCCATTTTGAGCTAATTTTTGTGTGTGGTGTAAGAGGTCTACTTGCCTTCTTTGGCATGTAGTTCTTCACTTTCCCCAACATTTATTGAAGAGTCTGTCTTTTCCCTGTTGTATATTTTTGCCTCCTTTGTCAAAGATTGTTTGTAAACTACACTTCAATTAAAAAAAAAAAAAAAAAGATTCTTGGAAACCTCCACCAGAGGGTCTGAGTTTTGGGAGGGGCCTGGGAATTCAGCCATCTTAATGGACCCAGATGTCTATCAGCATCTTCCAGCACCCTAGTCTGACCATCACTGTATTTGACTGCCCTTCCTTTAAGACTGTAGTCTGGGGTTATGTCCACATTTTAGTTTTACTAAACACAGAGTCAGGTGATTCTGTTCACAGGTAGCCTAGGAAACTATACTTGCCAGGGACCAAGGATAAGTAAAACAGACACAACCCTCCTTGAATCTTCGTGGAGTTCACAAACAACTGTGAGAAATGGACAAGTAAACAATCCAATGTCACAGAGTGTGATGAGACTGTTAATGCCTCTGGAGAATATGCCCATTTGGATCCTGTCCCTTCTATGTTTTTGCTTATATGTAGTTATGTATATATTCCTATATTTGTCATTAGCACAATCTGGGAGAGGCTTATCTAATTCTATGTTTATGAAGGTCTCATATTAGGCTGCTCTATTTTATGACCCAATTTGTGCTTTAAATTACATAAAATTCCTATAAACTTAACACAGACCTATACATGTTTACATGTGAATTTTCTCCCTTGTGTATGTATATTATTTTTCATTAGCTACTGTGAATGATGTGAACCATTTCCCCATAGTCGTCTTGGATGATAAATACCGTGACCATTTGTGTCATCAGTGTTATTATTTATCAAGTGCTTTTGCTTATCTGTATTATCTAATGCTCATAACGATTTGATGAGGTAGATACAAGAATTATTACCTCTGTTTTACAGAAAGGAGGCAGAGGTTTAGGTTGGCTTTATATCATTATTGCCCAGCTGGTCAGTGGTAGAGCTGGAAGAAATCTCATCCTTCTGGCTCCTAATGTATGGCTCTATTCATGGTACTGCATAGCAAAACAAATCGACAAGCTTTGAGCAAAGCTGCAGAGACTGGAAAATGCCTAATCTGGACAGTGCTTCTGTAACATAACCATAGGAATCCGGTCATCTCCACTTAGCTGTACTGATCAATGGCCTGCTCTGCCCAGTACTTAAAGCTGTGTTTTGAATATTGATGGCGGTAAGCTAAGCAAATTACAGGACAGAGAGCAGCAAATACACCAGGCCCATTAAGCATGAGTAAAATGACCACTTTTAAAAGTGGTTTATGGGTCTTACAGGGAAAACACATACATGGATAAAAGGAAACCAAAACCAACACCTTAGTACCTTAGAAGTCTATCCAGAAAACTTAACCTAAAGCAAGGACTATGGCCTCTATCAGAGAGAGACTAACTGTCAGTGACTGTTTCTATCATTTTCTTCTCTTAGCAGTTTTGATCTTCCTTTAATAAAACAGTAGTTAATAATTATGTGTGTTCTTTGGAAAGTAAGCTAATTCTTTCCTTGCTCCATATGATCATTGTTATTTGGATACCTTTGACATACATAAAATACTAGATATAGTTGAAACAATTTTGTGTGAATTGGTTAGCAACACACAGTTATTAATGGATAGACTCATTAGGGAATTTAAGATATAGTCCCAGAATAAATAGTGTTAAAGCTGGCAATAAGTCCTATTTAAATATTCACATCACCACCCAAACAGCTGGAGGTAGAGAGCGCATGATTCACTGGCGTTAGGGGTGGCTTCATAGCGAATAAAGTAGTTTTATGAAAATCAATAGCGTGACTACAATTACCAAGTGCATTACTTCAAATATATTAAGAGCCATAAATCAAACATGTCAGCTGAAGAATAATGATGATGTTATATACAAACAAGAAAGCATGATAGCTGAGGAAGTGGCCAGAATCTTACCCTAATTTTCTGAGGAAAAGAAGTAGTTGCTTTTTGTTTGTTTGTTTGCATTACTCTCAAGGCAGTTTATTACAGTCTTACAAAGCAAAATACACAATTTTGTAATCAGTGACAGAGAGTTGGAAGGGAGACGAAATCCAATCATGCTGAAAGATTTGGCTGGAATTGTCTCTACTCAACCAACGGAGATTGGCTTGGCTGGGAGTGCATTTGTCAATGCCGTGTACTCCCACGCAGCACGACAGAGCTGAGGATGTTCCAGAACTGCTAAGTAGCAAAGTGCCTGACATGCTAATTAATTTGAAACTTGGAATGTCAGGGTTGGAGGGTCTGCAGAAAACAGTTAGTGTGACCACTCCTGTGAGGCTTTCAACTCTTCTACAACCCCAATTCCTGCATGTGCAGGCCCATGAATCCCTCTCCAGCAAGGCAGCCCCTTCTATTCGTGACTGGGAGGAAGTTCTGAAACATAGTTCTGTTCCACTGTAGCCCCACAGCATCATCTTAAGTATTGAAGATTGACTTCATGTAGGCAGCTCCTGAATCTTCTCTTCTCCACAACAAACACTGTTATTTCTCCAGCTGTTCCTCTGCTTTCAGAGTTTCCAACCCTTCACTTTTCTGGTTGAGCTCTGCTAGACACACTCTGGTATTCATGTCCTTCTTGAAGGGTGGTGCCCAAACATGGAACATGGTCAGCCTGACTGCTGCCGAGTATAACACCTTCCTCATTCCTGGTATTTCATTTTGGAGGAAGAGTGAACAATTCTGGCTTCTAAACCCTATAGATGATTCATATTGATGAAATTACACCAGTTTATTCATCCAATATTTATTGAGCCATGTTCACATGTGTCAGGCACTGTGCTAGGTGATAGGAATATATACATCTGCCTGCAAGGACTTTATAGTATAACAGGACAGATTATTATAAATATGGTCAATTAGATAATGCCATGAAAAAGGCTATGGCAGGGAAAAGACAGAAGAGAGGTACCTAAACCAGCCTGAGGTAGTAGTGGTGATGGCAACTGAGGGACTGGAGAGGACCTGAGATCTGGGTAGAGCTCTGGGAAGACCTGGGGCTGGGTTTGGCTCCCTATGAATGATGGGAGCAAGCTGGGGGAAGGTGGGGGTTGGAGAACAGCTTTTTAGGCATGGAGATTAGCAAGTGTCAAGACTCAGAGACAAGAGAGAAAAATAAATATCTGTACAGGACTCCAAGTATTTAAGTGTTAATGCTGGGGAGTACTGAGAGATGAAAGAAGAAACTTGAAAGAAATAAAATATAGTCATGTGAAGGGATTTGGATTTTAGTCTGAGCATAATGAAAAAGCCTTTAGGGGAGCAGAAATGGAAAACTCCCAGGCCTCTCTGCTAGCACAGCAGAGATCACAAGACCTAGAACACAGACCATGGGTCTGAGTGGGATGTCTTCCTGCAGAGTTTCTTCAGACAGCTCTATATGGTAATATAAGTTGTTTTGGGTGCTGATCTCATTGGGCATATGAAAAGCAGTGACCCCACAGTTCTTTGGTTCTCTAGCCTTGTGGTCTTCTCCTTCTACATAAGCTGCTGAGACCACAATACTTTTGGTATGCCTCCATGAAGTAAAAGGAAGGAAGTAGGAACCGTGTTTGCCCATATCCAGTGGACATTGTCTCTATCTTTTGCACTGCTTATGGGAATAAATCAAAGTAAAAATAACTTCAAACTCAATCCAAGTTTTCATTCTTGCCCATTTACAACTCTGGACTTGACTGTATAATGTGGCCTAATCCAGAAGAGAAGTAACAAATCTGATTTCCTGGATTGGAGTCTGTAAATTTGTAGTGGCATCTATCATGAGAGTGTGTGATATTGTTCAGCAGCATCAATGGCCCAGGTGGGGATAGCAAGAAGGTTGATGCTTTTCTGGACAGCAGAGAAGGACCAGGGAGGCAAAGGAGTTGAGAATATTGACGAGTGTAGTAGGCTGAAAAAAAATAGGTCCCTAAAAATATACTCACTTCCCAATCCCTGAAAGCTGTAAATATTACATTATATGGCAAAAGATGTGAAGTGACTTGAAATGAGATGCTTATCTTAAATTATCCAGGTGGGCCCTGGTGTCATCTCCTGTATCCTTATAAGAGAGGGCAGAGGAAACTCTGATATGCGCACAGAAGAGAGGATTGTATGACGAGGGAGGCAGAGACTGGAGTTACATAGCTACAAGTCAAGAAAGGCCTGGAGCACCAGAAACAAGGAGAAAGAGCAGATGCTTTTCCAGAGTCTCTGGGGGATTGTGGCCCTGCTGGCCCCTTGATTTCAGACATCCTCCTTTCCTCCCACCTTCCCTCCCTCTCTCCTTTCTTCCTTCCTTCCTTCCTTCCTCTCTCTTTCTTTTTCATTTTATTTATTTGTCAGAGAGAAAGAGAGATGGAGAGAGCACAAGCAGGGGGAGCGGCAGGCAGAGGGAGAGGCAGGCTCCCTGTTGAGCAGGGAGCATGACGTGGGACTCAGTCCCAAGACCCTGGGATCATGACCTGAGCCGAAGGTAGATGCTTAACTGACTGAGCCCCCCAGGCATACCTGATTTCAGATTTCTGTCTCCAAAACTGTGAGATAATAAATTTCTCTTCTTCTAAGCCTTTAAGTTTGTGGTATTTGTTAAAGCAACCACAGGAAGAGATACAGTGAGAGCATAGCTGAAGCGGGGGGCATGGAGCCTTGGTTAGATACTGAAGATGGCAGACGTAAGGTGACATTGCTATAATGGGAGAAAATGGAGGTCTTTATGAGGTCCTGGGAATAAGGGAGCAAGAGAGAAATCTGGATGGAGAGATGGTTGTAGTCAGGAAGAGCTTACATTTCAGAGATGGAGTTGAGGAGAAGAAGGAAGTGAGAGACTAGGGTTGTGGCTGGGTTATCCACATGAACATTGCACTCCCCCAGGGTAATGGCAGGACTTGCACACAGAGGAAGACTGAATCAGACACCAGAGCCCTCAAGCGATTAAGAGGAAGTGAAGGGAGGTAACAGGTCGGGAGTGGGAAGACGCAGATGGTTCAGGGTGGTAGAGCCAAAAGGCAGGTGCTTCAAAGGAACCTATTTGGAATTTTATTCAAGACAGATGAATCACGGTCTTGGAGAGACACTGGAGCAGAGAAAATGCCCACCCTGTTTTTTGCGTCCAAGGTACATGGGATGTTGGAAAGTATGCAGCTTGTACTCAAGGGATCTCCCGGAGCAGGGGCACTGTGTCCCCTGGAGAAATCCTGGCACCCACGAGGGTCAGGACATAAAGAGAACCTTCATGAAGTGATTGAGGATGGACCGGTATTTGTTAACATGTAATGTGATATATCAACTAATGCCACATATAGCAGCACTTGAAAACTACGACTGGGTCAGGATAAGCCTGATGATGTGGTAATAAAGTCCAAGATCTGTGAAATATGCTCAGGTGATACAAGCCTTCAGTACAGCTCTGTACTGTCCAGTTCTAGGCCTCCTGGAGAAGGATGAATGAGCTCCCCCAGTAATTTTAGTAATGGGCTAATTTTAGTTAGTTTGTGAATATCAAATTTTAGTAATCTTCAATAACTAATTTAGCAAGATACTCTAAGTAACACCTTTGAAAATACAAAAAGGAAGGTCTATGGAATTGTTTGTCATTTATTTGTCTCTGAGCATCAAAGCAAGGACCTGCAGTTTGAGAACACTTTGAAGACTCTCAGGAGGTCTCTTGTAATTCGCGGTAATTCTCCAGACTGAATAGCCTTAAATTAATTTGCATTCTTTTGCTTTGTCACTTAACCAGTTACAAGTCACAAAATTGTATTTATGCCTACTCCTCATTTCTCTGTCTTGTCCACAAATATGTCATTAGAGACTTTGTTAAAGCTTCCTCAAGCACCATCAGCTTGAGCTAATGTATTAATGTATAAATAATATCTAATATTATGCACTTTACATGGATAATTGTCATTTAATCCTCTGGATATCCCTATTAGGGAGGTATTTTAATATCGCTATCTTATGGATGGAGAGACTGTGAAGCTTAGGGGAGATAAGTAACTTATACAAGGTCAGCCTGTGAATGCAAAAGCAGGGATTCCATCCTAGCCAGGACTTCAGAAATCTTGTCCTCGCTCATTCTGCTGAAGAGCTTTACACTTCCTGGAGGATGCAGAAATGGGAATGTGTGTCTTCAGATAAGAAAGTGCTCTGTTCTTCCCTTAAGCCCAAAGGCATTCTATTGGAGGCCCAGGAGTCTCAGCGTTGATTGCTGCCTGTAGCCTGGCCCAGCAGCTGCATGGCTCCTTGGGCTGGGGTGGCTCCTGCATTCTCTAACAATGCCTCTCTTCTCCCTGCAGTGTGGTTGGCACCCTGAGCCCTGGGTGCTCCAAGCCCAGGCACCAGGACTGAACCTCCATTTGGTAAAACTCCTACTACTAGGTCTGCTACCAGCTGAGAGAGTGGGGGGTTCTTCCTGCTGCCATCTTGGTTCTGGGGCTGGGAAAGAGCACATAGTCTCTTCCTCTCCAGAGGGAGCTGCTCCTATGCTCCTTTTCCCTAGTGCTGAGGCTTCTCTCACCTTGCCCTCTACTTATTCCACTTCTACCAGTGTCCCCCTCCCTGTCCCTGTCTTTCTCAGTCTCTTTCTTTCTCTTTGTCTCTCAATTCACGAATACCTTCCTCCCAATCTAGATTCAGCCCACCGTCCTCAGGAACTCTTGTTACACAGAGACAAGATTTGCACTATATATTCTTTCCTCATCAGTCTAGTAACCTAATTTGCACAGGAAATGTGGTCAGCCAGGCAATAATTGTTCTTACTCTGAATCCGTACTGGTTCCTTGTGATCTGAGCTTCCTTTCCTACGCCTTCCCAAATCATCTTTTTAAGAATTAATCCTAGAATCCTAGACTTAATCTGCAGTTTATAGGATTGATATCTATAGTTAAGAGAATTTCTAGTTTTTGACAAATATTAGAACAATGTTTGCCTTTTGTCAGAGCTCCAGCCCAGGCAGTGAATCAGGGATCTTGTCTCAAAATTCCTTCCATATTCTGGGATGTAATTCATCAAGGCCTGAGACTTAAACCCACTGTGAACAGACAGAAGCTCTCTGAAAATCTCTTCATTTACCTCAAGCTTCCAATCTCTCTTACAACATTTGTTCTAATCTTGTTGGGTCTGACGATTATTCTCATTGACAGAGAAGCCTAAAGTAGACTGAGTGTTGAGGGCTGGCATTTGGTCATCTGGCAGCACTACATCATGCATCCCAAATAGATCATTTACATTTAATCCCAGAAGGCTGTCTAAATTAACCCGTTTAGTTCATAGTTGAGATAACTGATAAGAACCAGAACCAAAATCCAGGTTTCCTGACTCCCAATCTACACACTTTTTAAAAAAAATTAGGTTTTGCTAAGAGGTTCTCAAACTGTCTAAACAGATCAAACAGTTGAGATACATTTAAGACTCTAGATCTTTAAAGCATATCCCGGTTCTTTCTCATTTAAAGAACTTTATTGGGCACCTGGGTGGCTCAGTTGGTTAAGCATCTGCCTTCGGCTCAGGTCATGATCCCAGGGTCCCTGCTCAGTGGGGAGCCCATTTCTCCCTCTCCCTCTGCTGCTCCGTCTGCTTGTGCTCTCTCTCTGTCAAATAAATAAATAAAATCTTTTTAAAAAAGAACTTTATTTAGAAAAATAAATGCAACACTCAAAGATTGAGAAAAATAGTAAAGATGATGTGTTGGCATAGATTTTGGCATAATTGGGGTCTTAGCTCTGTCAGGAGACAATGATCCCATTCTTTGAACTTATGAAGTAAATTGTTAGGATAGCCCTTGAAAATCCATTCTTTGAAACTCAGCTTGAAATAAGAACATAGCTAAATGCAGATATAATAATTTGTTATTTTATCCTAAGATCACATACCTTAAAAAATATGGTCTTCCATAAAACTCTCCCAGCAAATGGGAGTGGTAAGGACTTTCTCAGTGGACGTGGCCTGGGATTGATGTAAAACGTGAACAAGTAACAAATGATGGGGGTACTGATTTCCCAACACAGACATTTTCTTGTTGTCTTTCAAGAGAGGAACATTCAGGTTCATCTGAGGCTGATCCTTATAGAGGACCTAGAAGCATGTGCAGGAAAATCAAATCCTTTCGGATGATGTACATATAAAGCTATGACTGTAGACCAGAAGGGAAAGGGTCTCCTCACATCATGGGCTCAAATCTACCTTTTTCTTTGAAATCTACAGGTGATCATGCCATTATAATTAAGTCTTCCTCTTTAATGTTTACTGGCTCTTCAAATAATGGAAGAGAATAATAGAGTAGATTAAGAAATAAGCTGTGATTGCTGTGGCAGGTAGAATGTTTGTGAGGGATGTTCTTCATTGCTGAGATGGAGGGGGCCATGTAGCAAGGACCTGAGAGTAGCCTGTCGGAGACTGTTCCTTGGTGGACAGCCAGCAAGACACCAGGATCCTCAGTCCTACAACCACAAGGAAATGAATTCTGCCAACAACCTGAGGGAGCTTGGAAGAAATCATTCCCTAGTCGAGATTCTATGAGGACATTTCTTGCTGACATCTTGATTTCAGCCTCACAAGACCCTGAGATGAGGACCCAACTAAAATGTGCCAGACTGCTGGCCCCTGGAAATGGTGAGAAAATAAACTCACGTTGTTGTAAGCTGCTAAGTTTGTAATTTGTTACACAGCAATAGAACATAAATTCAAGCATGTTCTAGGATATTCCCTACAATTAATTGGATTTTACTTAGGTTCATTTAATATTACTCTGAGCCCACTAGATGGATGAGGCAGCCTTAAAACATAGCTGTTACAGTGGAAAGCCAACTTGGGATTTAAAGATGGTGTGTAAAACCTAAAAGAGCTTTACTGTTTCTATTGGACAAGCACAGTGATTATGTGCATGGACATTGGGATATGAATTCACCACTCTGCTACTTATGGGGAGATTGGTTAAGTTACTTAAGCCTTTTTCTAAATTGAAAGACAAATATTTACCTTGTAGACTTGATGTGAAGTTTTAGTGAAATGCTGTGTTTTAGCATAGTGCCCAGCACAGAGCAAGTATCTGATAAATTGTCACTATTATTATTATTCTAATCAAAAAAGGAAGGGATGAGAGGATGGTAAAGGACCATGACAGCAAGAAAGAGAAAAAAAGCAAAGTGTGTACAGGCAAAAATGCATCTCTATGCAAGCTTTTGCTATGGGTCACCGGCTATCACAGGTACTCAGCAGCTAGATTTTATTCATGGGAAAACCTTCAGAGAGCCTGGAGATAGAGCGAGTGCCTTTTTTTTTTTTTTTTTTTCTGCAGTGAAATAGATTACATCCCTAGGTTATGTGTCAGTCACCCAAGGCCTATTCAGATTCTGTTCCTGTTTTGAATTTAATGCTCTGCCTATCTCACTGAGCCCGAGGCCACTCAAAAGTGAAGCTGAAACTACAGATGATCAAAAAGTGGAGTACACAGATAAAAGGGAAGTAAGTCACAAGATGTGTCTTTCAAACCTGACTCCATTGGTGGTCTCTGTTTGCCAGGGCTAAGGAGAAAGAACAGCTCCATTTTGCAAGGCTTTGGACATCATCGCTAACAGCGAAAGCATGTCTATTTATAAGGGACTTGAGAACTGCAAAAAGAGAGAGAAGAAAGAAAAACTTGTTAATTATAGATTTTTTTTCTAAATTTAATGGGCTCAATGCATTGTACCTTTCCATATAGTGGAAAGGAAACAACATGGGAAGTTAAATTGGTTAATATTTTATGTCCGTATATTTTTACGTATAATGTGGTTATGAAATGGAAGATATTTGAATGAGATTTAGTGAATTTAGTTTTAGATTCCCAAATAGAATGTTCAGGGTTTTTTTTATGTGCTGTTGTTTTTTTTTTTTATTTCTGAAAACTCTCCAAGATGTCAAATAATTATCTTCTGGCCTTCGAACACCTTCATTTTGCTTCAACAGTATCTATCCTATGGCTGTTATCTATAGGGATGTTAAATGTCCGTTTTCTGTAATAACAACAAACATAGGAAAGAAAAATACAACTTTAAAATTTTCATCTATCACAAAATATTTATTACTTAGTGTGTGTCTTTATATAATAAAAAAATCAAGAATAACCCTCAAGGACTAGTTCTTATCTTATTCTTTTTGTATCTTCACCACAGCCTTGTCTAGGTCCAGACACCCGCTAGCGGGCAGTAAGTACCCAAGGAAGGAATGAAATGTTTCAGACTCTCATCCCCAAGAAGCAGGCTGGCCTGGTGGAGAAAAAGAACTGGATTGAGATCCAAAGCCCAGCTGCCACTGTAGCATGGCCTTGGCAAAGTCACTTCCCCTCTGGGCTATACTTTCCTTATGTGAAAAGTAAGATGGTTGATCTGTTTCCTTTCAGCTCTGACATACGGGAACTTAATGAAGCAAAGAAAATTCCCTGAAGTAGGACAACAGTGTCTTGTATGAATATGCAAGAGAATAAACAACCATACAAGGAGACAGACTTTTGGAGTATGTGTGTATGTGGAAGGGTGCTTTTAGGCTGACTCTCAATCTTTTTGACGAAATCTGCTTCAGAGATGTTGAAGAGCTATCAAAAACGCTCCATTTAAAGATGGAGTGCTTTCTTCTTCTTGAAAAGGTTATCCATTATCTACTGGCAATCATTTTAGAGGGTATTACACAGGGAACATGTATTTATGGGAGTGTGTGTGTGTGTGTGTGTGAGCGCACACACGTACCATCAAATCCTTGTGTTGTTATAATTATGACCAAGGGAATCATTACCATCAAGCTCCTGTGGCAACAACTCACAGAGCCTTAACATTTTTTGTGTTTTATGTTTGAAAAGGAGGGATGTGGAAGAGTGGAAACAACTCATTTCCAGCTGCTTTTGTCCTTAGGTATAAAGCATAACAGTTTTCAAGAGCAAAGGAGGAATGCAAAGGGTGAGAATAAAAGGAATCGCTCTTTGAAAACTAATGGCAAGCGATAAAAATAAGTTACTAAAAGACAGAGCGCCTTTTGATACAGAGCAAGCTTTGATTCTGACAGTGCTGGCTCTTGCTAGAACAAGCACAGAGAAATGAGAGCCTTGGCTATTTCAACCCTGAGACACCTACCCCAGAAAATCCTGCTGGAACCAATTACCAAGCATTTTATAGATTTCTGCCATGAGCTCTGCCAAAGATGCCATCTGCTCAAACCCGCCTAGTACTGAACTGTTGGTTTCCTAACCCGCACAGGTACTGGGAGGATGTGGCTGCCTAACACAGTCTGCTTGCCCTGAGTTAGTCTTACAGAGAGATGGCTTAGATAGCTAATGGGTCAGACAGACTGCAGTGCATCCTGAAAATGAGGTCACACAAGCCGCCAGCTTTCCAGTCTCTCTTGGGTAATGAGCCGCCGGGAAATGCATTGAATGGGTCCACCTTTAAAGAGACACAGACAAATATATCATTTATTTACCACCACGGCTTGCAGCTGATCATGGAGAAAAGCTTTCAAGATGAAAAATTATAAAACATGATGCTGTGAAACAGACCTGTAATTCTCATGTTATTTGGAATCAGGTCACTGGAAAGAGAGCCCAAGTTGCTTCTTAGACAAATGGCTTATATATAAAATGGAGTGAGAATCTGGGATGCTTCAACTCACATCTTTCCCCACATACATTGATTCTTTTAAAGCTTTTTGTTTGCTGAGGAAGATGAGAATGGCTCCTTTGAGACATTCTGAAGCAAGGAAGGGTGATGAAAAGCACTTTGGGGGTGGAAACAGCAGACTTGGGTGGGCCTGCTGGTCTACTTATTATTACCCTTGTCACTTGGAGCTAGGTTCTTAACTTCTACACTTCTCAGCATCCTGATCTAAAACAAAGGTGAGAATACCCTTCCTGGCCACCTCATGGGGTTTTGAAAATAGAAGAGATAATATGTATAAAAGTCTGAACACACTTCCCTACAGTGCTGCAGAGTATAAGACAAGCACTGAATGTTATCAGTACTTCAAAGTCATTTGTGTATTATCACACTTGTATTGTTCAGTGAAAAGATTCTTAAAATATAATATCCAGACTCTAAGATCAGCTCAAGAGAGACTGTGTTGACATTAATAAAAGCTTAGATTAAACAAAACCATTTCCTTGCCTTAATCCAAACTTCCAGGTGGCCAGGATTCATGCACCCTTGAGTCCCTCTATGGGGCATTCACTGTATCCAGTGTGCACATGGGACATTTAAAGCTTCTCCTTCATATGTCATATTTTAGACATCGACTTTGGAGATTAAGCCGGTAGCTCTCTTCAACCCCAGCCAGTAACTTAATAGGAAAATACTCCAGGCTTTTTAGGATTTCTTAGGGTTGTAATAATTGTCCTTTATCTAAAATCTCTTTGTGGTCTCACAAAACATATTTTCATTTCAAAATTACTCACCAGATTTCCATGGCTTAATGTGCAGTGTCGTAAAAATATGCATTTTTTTTTTTTTTAAGTAGGCTCTATGCGGAGCTTGAACTCAGGACACTGAGATCAAGACCTGACCTGAGATTAAGAGTCCGATGCTCAACCACTCAACTAACTGAGCCACCCAGGTGCCCCAGCAAACATGCATTTTAAATAGACATTTTTGGAGAGAGTAGTATGAAATATGTCGTATTGTATCTTAACTCATTTTTGAGTCATGAAACATTTGCAAAATGCTTAGATCCCTGTGAAATAAATTGATGTGTCCTATGTGACTGCTTCAGGTACTAAGGGTGGAAATTCTGACTTGGAACTCTGTGTAAAATTAAAGTCCCAGTCATGTTTCTAAAACATTAAGGCTTGTGTGATAGAAAGCAAAACTATGAGTGTTTCAGAGGAAAGTCACCATTTTGGAAGATCATTCTTTTGAAACCAGAATTTAAATTTTTCTCACTAATAATTGAAAACAAATCTATCCTATGAAAATAGAAAATAAGTAAATATAATTCCAAAGCCACAAGCTTGAAAATATATGCCAGGAAAAAAAAGTTGTTTCTGTTTTATTGAAGATTCTTAGGTTGGGTGTAATCAACATTTGTTTTATTGACACTTCTACAATTTTAATTGCTGCTGTAGTCACTCTCTCAAGAATAAGCAATTGGCCCTCTGTATTATTAAAATAGCTAATCTACATCCCAGCTTTGTCATCCTTTCTTGCCAATAAGCTTAATAACATTTCTCCCCAAAGAAGCATTTGCATACTCGTGGTATGTAAAATACGGGAATTGGTATATAGAGCTGTAATTGAGGAAAAATATTACTTTGCCCCCCATCTTTGGAAGGGCCCCATTTGAGTGTAACTTACATTATTCTCTAGCATTATCCCCAATCACCCTCTGTGCCATCTGGAAAGTAGAAAGCCCTGCTTTCCAATATGTGCACTGATGAATGTAGGTTCTTGGAAATTATCACAGTCTCAGATAATTAAAGGGAGCCCCTCTCAGCCCCTTTGCTCATCTAAAAAGCAGAGCTTAGTTGTAAATTCTAGGACCCAAGTGGCTCCTTTTAACACTCACAGGCACATGCTACCTAGCCCCTATGTCCTACCAATGATGGGACAAAGTAGGCCACCTGGGTATAAAATGAGAAATCAGAGTTATGAGAGAATTCTGATCTTCTTTTAGGTCTTGAGCAAGTAATTAGGCCATCTACACATTTAAGGAGGCAAGAGATCTAGATTTAGAACTGCAGAACTGGATGGAGGCTTAAAGATTAAAGTCCAACTCATGTTAAACAAAGTAAGTGAGGCTCCACGAAATTAGGTGGCCTGCTCAAGACCACAGAGAGAATATCTAATGTTGGTGGCTTTTAGGTAATGATTAATTTTCCAATCTTGGAGACTTTACGGACAAGATTCCATAAAGGAGGAAAAACATTCTATTAGAAACCCATCAAAATCAAGCAACCAGGCAACCAGCCAACAAACTAACCAACCAACTAATCTACCAACCTGCCTAAAACTCTTTGTTTGTATGTGTGTGAGAACATAATATACGTGCCTCCATAGTCTCAGAGTGGCCGTGTGGAGAGAGAAGGGGCTATACCCAAGAATTTTCATGTGTATCATCAGCACTGTATAAGATATTGAATTTCCTCAGGATTAGTCATTATTCCTTGAGGATCCATGAATAATATGTAGGTATATATAGCCAGTGAAATAAGTTTTCAAATGATTTTGAGATCCTATTTTGCAACTTCTATTCACAGTTTTCATTCATGTATGTGTATTCTCAACATTGCTATAAAATTTTGCATTTCTATAGCTCAACTGGGTCTTATGTTAAAACTTATTCGTTGGAAGTAGGAACATAGAATTTTTAACAGATTAGTACTTCAGTAACTATAATAATAGTTGAATAAAATCAGTAAGAAATTTTAATCTGCACATTTTGAAGGTCAAAGTAACAGTTGGTGTTCAAATCACCTATAATACCATTATCATAATGTCACTATTTTTCATTTTTGCACGTTTTGGGTTGTACTCAGAAACAAACAAAAATTTGTTTCTTCTGGGTGTATTCTTTTTTCCCCTACACCCTATACCTCTAATGATCACAAAATAACTGATCAATTTTTCTTACGGTGTAGCTTTTTAAAGATGTGTTAGTATCCCACAGAGGTATTATAGTGCTAAAAAGAATATACCCCCTTTTTACACCATTCTTCTCACACCAACTGTGTAACATTCTGTAAATACTGGTTCAAATACTGGTGCTTACTTCTCAAGTGCATCTGGTACCCCTAAGCTGGCACCAGCCTATTTGTTCTGTTAGTCTGCTGGTGCACTTGAATGTCTATCTCCTAGATGGCCATATGCTCTATGTAGCCCCCAAATGCTGTGGTCATTCTGAGCCCAAGTCTTATGTCCAAGCATTTTCTGGGACTTGGCATGGCTTTCTCTTTGCCTTTCATTTTTCCAACCCCTGTACCATCCATGAAGCCTTCTCAATCTATAGGCCCATCCATAATTTCCCTAACTCTAACGATAAGACTAATAATAAATTGGAATAATAAAGTGTTGTTGAGGAACCCAGACTGAAGAAAAAGTGACTGCTCAGTTACTAGCTCAAAATCATGCCCCTATTGTGAATAAATTATGAATAAACAAACTGTATATACCTTAGCTTTCAAACAATTGTATATATACTTTAGCTTTCAAAAATCAGCCTCAATCAGTTGCTTTTTGGAAAAATATAATACTATGACCATTTGTCTTTTTGGGTTAAGTTGACATACATGTTAAGCGTCTCAACTTAGAAGGCCTTGAAATAGAGGCTTTTATAATGCACTATGTATAGAAGGGACAAAAGCCACCTTAGCAAAATCATTCTGGTAAAAACAACTACCATAAACACTTTTTTTGAATACCATTGCTTAGGTATTTTCATTATTTAAATGTCTTGACTGATGCGTAATCATAAATAATCCATTACTATGGGAAGGAAACCCTAGGGAGAGAGAGGATGTTTCCTTCTCTCTCTCTTTCTTTGTGTGCGTAGTTTTTTTTCTATCAGAGGAGCCTATATGGATAGAATAATTTAATCTGATATATTCTTGTTTCAGAGTGATTGATTTATGAAGAAATCAATAAATCCAAAATGGTCTATCTTTAACAGCTGTCTGAACATATGGAGAGAACACTGTGCTGGTAGTTGAGGGGCTGAAGGAAAGAAGAACAGGGAAGAGAGAGAGCACCATTCTAGAAGAAACGTATATCTTAATTCTAGTAAGAATTCTGTGATTCTTTTGCCATCACCCTGTGTTTCCCCCAAACAAACAACACTTTAAACTTTCTTTCCTCTCTTCTTGAATTGGTATATTTACTATGATAAAGCTATCTTTTTTTACACTGTAGGTGTAAAAGCACATCACAATGTAATTTAAAGCTACATAAGAGATCATTATTTAAGACTTAGAATGAAGGGTTTGAATGCTGCTTGCTGATTGCTCCATTATCTTTGAAGTTTCTTTGTCTTAAAGAGGAAATGTTGATTCATGTTGTAGAGTAATGATGATATGCATCATGTGCTATTGTACATTTCCAGTTTCCTGGTGAGATTGACTATGTTAGGGTTGAAGTTCTCAGGGTACTTAGAATCATCTAATTCAGACAGATTACGAGATGAAAACAAAAGTGGTTGCTGGGTAGGAAGGAAGTGAAGGTGAGTGATAAACCACATGTAGAGTCAAGAATCATGATGGAAGATAAATTCACTTGTGAGGTTTAGATTGCTGTAAATTGCTTGAAAATACTGACTACAACCTATTAGAAAGTATAATAGTCAGTCAGTTTTCTCCAACTTTGGATCTTAATCTTTCATTTGACACTATATTGGGATAAATGGAACTTGAAAGGATTGAGCTTCATGTTTGGCTTATTGTATCTTCATTACATCTGAAATAACTGGTGAAATGTACTTCCACTCCTCAACTGAAACACACTAAATATTTTATATATTCTACATTTGAAATGGAAGGACCCACATGAATTCTAAGAAAACAGATCCTGGATCATTTCCAAAAAGTGATAATAACAACATTATATGATCATTATAGTCATTTGTAAATATAAGTATGATAAATGCAACAGCTGCTTGAATGAACTTAGGACTGTTACATTTTATTAATGAGGGAAATGGTTCATTGCAGCACTTGGAATAATGTAAGCTCTGCTTGGTTGTGACCTGTTAATTGATCAGAAAATCTAAGCAGAGTAAATCTAAATAGTATCTTCCTACACAGTAATTTAAAAACCACTTACTTGTTTCCCATACTGTCTCTAATTATTGATTTCAATATGTAACAGGATGTGGGACCATTTAAATGACTTTCCATTAGGTATCATTAGCCACATATAAGGTGTCAGGGTTCATCCAGAGACATTATTCTCTGGAGAGTATCTTGATGCCATGGCTGTTAGAATGCACTTCCAAATGATATTCAGACTTTTTTTTCCCCACTTCTGTTTGTAACTTTATTCAGATAAATGCGTCGTTATTCACGGTCTTACTACAGCAATTTCGATATACTAGTTTAGCTGGACCTTTATTATAATTTGCATGTGATTTACAGAACATTATAACAGTAAAAATTGTACACATTAAAACTAGTGGAAAGTATGAGTCAAAATTTTGTGTGTTTTGAAAGGCCGAGGAAAAAATGGCCTTCCATTTTTTTTCATAATCAGTCAGTAGGCTATCTCAATGCTCAACCCGAACATTAGCACCTCTAGGGCTAACAACTGCATACACTGCTGAGAACAAAGACTACAACCACGCACTCACAGATGAGAAGGGACAGGCTAAGTGTCTCCTACTTGAGCAACTAGACTCTTTTCATTACAAAACATGAAGTTTTCCTCAGCCTTGTTTTAGGTTCCCCAATCAGTCTCTGTGTCCTGAGGCAAGTGGATGAAAAGATGATGGGATTGGTCATTATTTTGAATCATTTTTCTTCTTATACTTCTACTCTTCATTTAAAACATGAGCACTGATGACCTCAGATTGAGTGTTTTTACTTTAAATGGGACATTATGATCACACAGTGCATCTTTTTAAAAAAGTATTAAGTGAACAAATGCTTTCATCACTGTGAAAACAAAGAGGGTGTATAGATACTTTAATGAGAATCATATATTCCTTTAGTATTGAATTCCTTTTGTTCTGGTCCTGCTGGCTCTTGGCCCTGGGCTGATCTTAAATTCTATTGTGCACCCGAAGTGCTTCCTGCGGCTTCTGGCCCTGGCTCTTCTCTGAATGCTCTGCCTGCTCTACAGCTTAATCCTCACAGCAATCTCCTGAGGTATGTGTTATTGTGATCTTGTCAATATCTTAAATAAAAATTGATATATCAATTTCGGTTGCTCATCTTTTCATATTAAGAGCTATTTGTATTTCTTTTTTTGTAAACAGTCTGCTCAATTTCTCTCCTTTTTTCTACTGGATTTTTTTCTTAGTCTGTGGGAGCTCTTTATATGTTAATGAGATGAATTTGGTATGTTATATTAGTGGCAAATATTTTCTCAATTTATTTGCCTTTTGACTTGGCTTATTTTCTTTTGCTATGCAAACTTGTTTTTGTGGGCTATGTAATAAAATGTATCGATCTTTTATTCTGTGGCACCATGGGCTTCCTTTAATGCAAAGTTAAAACTTATGAAAA
Organism: Potos flavus; assembly: GCA_028534135.1. Lineage (NCBI taxonomy): Eukaryota > Metazoa > Chordata > Mammalia > Carnivora > Procyonidae > Potos > Potos flavus. The sequence goes on along the minus strand of CM052886.1, from coordinate 76,699,826 downwards.
AACACCGTTGCAGGAGTTGCATCAAAATCATAGGTTTTAACCTGCTCTAATGTGTATTATATTTTCCCCAAAGAAATTGATTTCTGCACAGTGTGTGACTTGAAACTGCCAAGAAGGTTAATGCCCTAGGCCTTGGCTACAAAGTAGGATTTAAGCCTGTAGAGTTATAAAGCCAAAAGATATTTATCATGGATTTTTGGAAGGTGCCCGCTCCTCCCTGGGAGCCATTCTGCATTATGGCTAAGCTTTCAGCCAAATGTTCATTTGGGGGAGCAAAAGATGTAGGAGAAAAAAATAGGCAGTTTAGAGAGGAATCTGCCAGCAGTAATTGAATCCTATTTTAACAAAAACCTTTGTGAGAGGTTTCAAGTAGACCGGTTTTATTGATGAAAAACCAAGATTCCTCTCCAGATAATGATAATGATAACTATAAAAAGTGCTTTGCATACACTTAAAATTTAATCCTCACAACAACTTGATGAGTAGGTAACATTAGAATCTTTATTCTGCAGACAATATGAGCTTAGAAATGTTCAGTAATGTACCCAAGGTTACACAGCTAGTAGTGAGAGACAAGATGAGAATCTAACACAAATCTCATCTGATTCTGAAAACTAGGATCTTAGGTACAATTCTAGCTACTTCTTTGGTTATAGAGAGGCTAGCTTAATTTTTCGAGTCTAAGTTGCCTTTAACCAGGTAATTGAGCTTTGATGGGAAAGCATGACAATTTCTGTATCTACTGGTGGTATCGAAATTCCCTGAAGTTTTTTTCCTTCATTGGTTTTCAAATAGTAATAAAAAAGGTGCTATCGCAGCATCATATTCAAGTCTGAGTTACTGCGAGTTGTGGAGATAGCCACTGTTTCACTCATCTTTATGTTCCTAGCATCTAGCACAGTGCCTGGCATATGTATAGTCAATGTTGCCTGCTGAATGAATGTATGAATGACTGTATTCTCTCCTCATTATCCTCCTACTTATATAATTGATTATTTGGTTTTGGTTTTTTTTTTTTTTAAAGATTTTATTTATTTATTTGACAGAGAGAGAGAGATCACAAGTAGGGATAGAGGCAGGCAGAGAGAGAGGGGGAAGCAGGCTCCCTGCTGAGCAAAGAACCCGATGTGGGGCTCGATCCCAGGACCCTGAGATCATGACCTGAGCCGAAGGCAGAGGCTTTAACCCACTGAGCCACCCAGGAGCCCCGATTATTTGGTTTTTATTTTTTGACTAGTTAATACATTTACATGGTTCAAAACCTGAAAGACACAGAAGAGTATGCAGTAACCCCTTCGGTCTCTCCAAAACTATGTTCCCATCTACCCAGCTCCCCTCTCCATAGGCAATCTTATTATTGGTTTCTTGTGTATTCATGCATAAATTTAAAGCATACTTAAGCAAAAATCAATATATATCCCTTTAACACAATCTGATTCTTAAAAACACATATATTCATTATCAAGATGAAAAGACTTGTTGAAAATTTGAAACATGTTAGAAAAGTAGAAAGAGAAAAAGTTCTAATATCTAGATAATTCATTAGAAACATTTTAGAGTATTTTTCTTCATCTGTGGGATCATTAGCCACCTTTAGTTACTCTGCTTCATGCGGCTTATCCCTGACTTTAAGTCTGTTAACAAAGTATTAACAAGGAATGCCTAAATAGCACACTCTGATAAAGTTTCTGCTGGATTGCTCCTAACTCTACCCGCTGCAGTAGACGGGGCATTTTAAGGTCACACATAGGAGGCCACTAGAAAATGGTGACTTCTAGAGACTGAAGGGTCTCGTTTTCTGACATAAACCATGGCAGGATAAGGACATGAAAGACCCAGTTAAATATTTTGCTGCAGGCATCTTGAGGGGGAACTTCTGCAAAATCTATTCACATTTGCAGAGATTAAGTCAGGAAGGATGGAGATTGGAACGGCTGTATGCAGAGACCGAGAACACCGTACAGTTAGCTTGTTGGCTATAATAAATGAAAATTGAGTCTATGTGGGAAAGCGGGTATCAGTGGGGGTATATGCTGGTGTGAAATGGAGAGATGTATCAGTGGTGAGCTTTGCACAATGACAGAAACAGAGAATACCGACCAAACCCAAATCTTCAGTTTATTTTTTTAAGCTAAGGGTTACCACAAGCTAGAGGCTTTATTAGTGTTCTAATTGGATGGACTGGTAATTTACACCCTACCTCCTGTATAAATACGTTGGGATAGTTGATGCAGTTACTGTGTTTGTGTGTGCGTATGTGTATGTGTGTGTGTGTGAACCCACACATACAGAATCTTAGTTCATTTGACATTTTCCATGGGTTGAACCAATTTTCAACCCATCACTTTTTTGGTTTGGTTTGTTGTTTTCAAGATCATGATTAAAAATCCACTCATGTGTGGCTCAGAAATGTGACGGGGTTCACGGGAACTCAAACACAATTGTGGTTAACGTGAGCCCAGAGTGGACAGATCACGTAAGCTGCAGCCCTTATAAATTGGTGTCTGAAGACAGTAGAGCTCTGTCTGCAAATACCACAAGCCACACAGGCATTCTCCAAGGTTCTGTCTGGTAAAGCTTCTCTCTTAACTTTCAGCTTCAATGAATTGAGACTAATATGTTCAGTGAAAAGAGCTAAGACATGCGTACTGTAAGTCAGAGTGTACAAAATATCCACGCAGTAAACTCACAACAGGAATGTTACAAAGTAATTGCTTCCACTCCCCTACCGGTTGCCGCAACTCCTCTCAGTGCTCTGTGACCTATTAGCAACGTGGTGAAGGCTGGGACCCCAGGGCCTTAAAAAGCATCTGGCGCATAGTACCTGTTCACTAAATATTTGTTGAGTAGATACCGAATACATTTGCATTTAAAAAAAAGAAATAGGACAGTGAAGATGAAGTACGAACATTGCTCTAGTGACCTCACATAAATGATAATCTTTCTAGTATCTCCTCACCCCTCTTCATTACCTATCCTTTGATCTTTTGAAATGAGATTCTTCTAGAGCTTCCGGTTTGCTGTCTTGAATTACTTTAACCTGTTCTAATAACCTTCGGCAGGTTAATATTTCTAAGGAACAGATTTTTTCCCCCCTAAGAAACAGATTTAGTCACATTACTATCCTGCTTAAAAAGGTATCCTTTGCCTTGGCACTCAAGACCATCTGCAATATATCCCCCACTGTTTCTGTTTTCCTGCTCTCTGTGAAACTCAGATCTAATGGTCCAACTAGGCTAGGCTGTCTCCCCATTTTCCAGGCAAGCATCACACCTTCCTGCATGCATACCTGTCCCTAGGGGTCTGCACATGCCTAGTGAAATCCCATAGTGTCTGCCCTTGAGATCCATCAACCCCTTCGCGATGCCTTTCATCATCACTACCTCCTCCCCACCACATGGGATCTCTTCCTCCTCTGCTTTATGTTGCAGCTTCTTACATACTTACCTCATTCTCCTCACTCTTGAATTACTGGAATCTAGAGACTGAGCTTTGCTTATCTTTCTATTCCCTATGACAGTGTTTCCCACATTCCAGGAGATAAGAATAACGCGGGGCTCTTGTTACCTGGAAAGTCTGATTCAGTAAGTTTGGATTGGGGCTTAAAAAGACTTAAAGGACTTAAAAAGGAGTGGACTTAAAGGACTTAAAAAGAAGTGTTATGGATGATTCTTAATATCAGGTAAGTTTGGGAAACTTCTCTAGAGCCCTCAGCAGAGCACCTTACACATGTGAGTGCTCAGTAAATACGTGTTAAGTAAATTCAGCTACCTGTGGCAAAGAAGTAGGCAGCCCTGTATATACATATATACAAGAAAATGGTGTCAGGTTTACACTTGACTTTGAACACACAACGGTATTGCAGTAGTTTAATGAGACTCCCATGGAAGATGATAATTTGAATGTGGGAACAATAATTCAATTCTGGACAAACATCCTTTCTACAATACAGCATATAGGCTCAATCATAGAAAATGGAATAGGTACAAAGTATCTTAATTTAAAATTTCATTCAGAAATGTTCAAATAAAGTTATTTATTTTCTTGTAAGACTAACAGTCACAATGGAAATAATTAAACTGTTCATTTTCTTTTTTTCTTTTTCTTTCTTTCTTTCTTTTTCTTTCTTTCTTTCTTTTTTAAAGATTTTATATACTTATTGGACTGAGAGAGACACAGCAAGAGAAGGAACACAAGCAGGGGGAGTGGGAGAGGGAGAAGCAGGCTTCCCGCTGAGCAGAGAGCCCGATGTGGGGCTCCATCCCAGGACCCTGGGATCATGACCTGAGCTAAGGCAGATGCTTAACAACTGAGCCACCCAGGCACCCCTAAACTGTTCATTTTCTAAAGGGAGCCTCTGAGTTCTCATTTATTAGCCCATGGTATACCTCACCACTCCACTTCCTTAAAATATGTACCTTAAGAAGCAAAAGCAATTTACCACCCAGAATATCACTTCGTGGTATGTGGAAAGAATTGAAGACACATTTAGAAAGAAGACATTTAGAAGATCACATCGCCATTGGGTTTTGATATATTGGATTTTACTCATCCTTCTTTTATATATCCATCTGACATTTTTTTTCCTGGTTAGACATCTTTTCTTTACAGCAGGAGTCTGCACACTGTCTTCTGTTTTTGTGTGCTTTGATTTCTATTTGCCCCTACCAATGACCCAACTTTCTCCCTATAACTGAATTCAAATTATTGTGAGAGGGACTCTGATAGGTCCATCTCCCCTCCATTTTCTTTTTGTTGTTATTGTTGTTGATTTAGGAAAAAGTTTCACACCAGTCTTCTTTCTAGGTGGTTGGGAGACTTAGTAGACTAATTGCCGTTTCCTCAGTGTCTGTGGATCAAAATCTTGGTGAAGGTACCAAGTCCTATGGTTTAGAACATAGCCCTACCTGTGTGTGAAGTGACCAAAGGCCATTGTCCTTAGCAAGATCCAGTGGATGGGAACAATTAGAAGGCATGGAGGGGATGGGGGTGGAGAATTCCGAGGCTTGCTTACTCTGGGATGTCTATCTACTATATTTCATTCCTTCTTCGGTTATAAATAATAATTTAAAGAGCCTTTTCTTGGCAAATATATTTCTCTATTATTGTAGTATTTATATACATATGAATTTTTCCCTAAAGACACATGCAAGTCCTTAAAGTGCTACATGTATTATCTAAAAATGATGTTAAGTAAATAATATTACCAACCCCACGGTTAACCTAGACATTAAGTAGGACAGACATCCATGAAGTATTCTGGATTTTACTGTTGCCTTTCCTTTTCTTATTCCTTTTTGACCTTTCCCTATGACTGGGAGGACCCTCTCACATTAATGTTTGCAAGTCCAAGGCAGAAGAATTAGTGGAGTGTCAATAAGTGCATTTGAGCTAAATGCTTCAAAGACCAAGGAGACAGAGATGGTTATGAGACAGGGACGGGAGAAGCATGGAGCTAATGTTAGTTGACAACAGCAGCTGTGCCATGCTGGGGAAGGGATCACGTCTACTGCCAGCCACCATCTTCTGGAAATCTGGTTGCACTTGGCACAAACCCAATTCTGCAGACTTTGTGAGGCCCCCTCAGAGTCAGCCTACGGTTTTGGCTTAGTTCTTTTAATTCTCTCTATGCCTCCACCCTCCTACAGGGTCCACACATGCTGCCTCAGTCTTGGCCACATTAGCTTGGGTGCAAAGCCCTGTCCTGTTTCAGTTATTTGTTTTTTAAAATCCTCAGATTTCAAACACTGCCTAGATTTTAGTAACTCTCCAGAGAGTTTAGGAATTGCAATGAGGGGTCTAATTAGGGAGTGCTCAGCCTCCCACTGTCTCCCTGGTTCTCCCTCTCCCTCCCCTCTTTGGTGCAACTGGAAAAAAAAAACCCGTTTTCCCTCTGTCTTGCATGTACTTTGCACAGTCAGCCTCTCTTAAGGGATGTATCAATATGTCTCTTTGTGAGCTAGGGATGGTTTTACCTTCGAAGTGGGATTTGAAATCAGCTTCAACCTTCAGGGATTAGTCAAAGCATTTCCTTCCTACTGAGACATCTTTAATTGATATTAAATGATGGTATGAGCAAATGTTTAATAGGGATGAGGAAGCAGCACAGGGATGAGACACCGTAAAAGGATATTGAAGTTAGAGTATAAAGTGAGCAATGAAAAAAGTTAAGAACCAGTGACTCAAACTGTTAAATAAAATATATAGCTATAAAAGAGATTGATGTGAAGGATATGGGGAGGAAGGGGTGTGTTTTTCACTTTATTAGTCTCTCAGTTAATTCCACAGACCAACTTTGTTCGCCTCTTATCTTTTCGACCTTCTCCAAACCTTTCCCCTCACCTCCTTTTTAAAACTAGGCTATTTGCCTAGATAACAATCTAAATTTGAGAAATCAAATATTTTTCTATATTGAAATAGAGGTAAACTTTTAATATTTTTAAGATAATAGTGAGTGAATATGAATTTTGAAATGGTACACAATTCAGGTATTAAAGAAGATTTGTTCTAGAAATGTAAATTGAACAGAACTAGTAACAGATGGCCCAGCATCAGTGGAAGGTATTAAATGCATCTTTAATTGGTATTAAATACCTCCCTCTTCTGCAGGGAGCAGAGGAGAAAGGAGATTCACAAACACTGAAATGACTTGATTGTCTGAACACAGCCATGGTGCCTTTTTGTTTATCAAGATGGCATATGTTTTTCTCATCATTAAATGTCCACCAAATTGTGTTGAAACCTGAAAGAAGATTATAAACCAGATCCTGGAGTGTGCAGGAAATACACATGGGTGGGGAGACCAGCTTGGATTCTGGTCCTAGCTCTGTCACAGATGGTGAGGCCTTTGGTAAAACAGTAAACTAGTCTCTGGTACTCTAGGTTTTTCATCTATAAGTTGGTAAAATCCCTGCCTCCCTCTCTCAGAGGGCCAATGAGCACTGGGATCGGTCAAATACTGTGAGCTCTTTAGTTTACAAAATGTTTCCCTTAAAATATGGCCATCGTGGATAATCTAAATTCTGAAAAGCTGTGATACAAAGGGCAAATTCAGTAGCCCCAACAGCTCAACTCTGCATTGCTCCAAGTTTACGTAAAATGATACACATTTAGGTTTAGTCATAAATGTTCAGAATGACTTTATGGCCATGTATTTAAGATTAAACAGAAAAGTTTTGGAAATAAAATGAGCTGCATTTTTCAATGGTCAGTGAATGTTAAACAGTTTTTCTCTTTGTTTAATTTTTCAATTATTTCCTTACTTAACTTCTCCTTTTCAGTATTTTGTTCTCCTAGACTGCCAGCTGTCAAGGTCTTTTTACCTTTTGAAAAGAAGTAGGGATAATTGACACTAAGGGCTATAGATCCAATGATTAGAAAGGAACTAGGATTTGTTTCTTCTTGCCTTGGTAAAATCACAATCTCAGATTAAATATATTAAGTCATTGTTATAATTATACAGTGTTTTGTTTTGTTTTTTTATCTAGCTCTCTGATGATCCAAATAAAACCAGAAAGGTAATATGTTTTTAGGGAAGAAATTCTCAGCAGAGATATTTCCATTTAAGTATAATTAACATTAATCTGTAGAAAAGTAAATGGCAAAGATGATTAATTTATTTTAATTGTATTTCAGTTTTTCTAAGACAAGTACTGAGCAAGAACTGTGGAATTTGCTTTTATTAAAAAAGATGGACATACTCTACCTTTTATCATTTAAAACTGCACTTGATAGTGTATCTGGAAATGAACAGTATGTCATGGACCAGATGCTGGCAGCAAAATAGCATTTCTACAAGTCTGCAAATATTAAACCACAGATTAGAAAATGATCTTGAAAATTCTAGGGTTATTATTTCTCATAAAAATTATGAAAAGGAATTAAATTAGTATCTTACTTAAATGCAAACCAAAAATTTTTAGTAACACCTGCCAAGACACAGGATTTTAAGGGGAAGCATTGTCACTTAAAGGCTTATTATTTTGTTGTGTAGAGTCAATCTTGGATGACTATTACCACAACTTTTTCGGAGACATTCTTTCAACAAATCAAGCAAAACAGGAGGTACACAGGATAGTCTATAAGAACTGCTCAGAAACACTTCAATAATAACACGTTATTAGGTCCTACCAGAAGATAATGGAATGTTCTCACCAAAATAGAAACACTTGGGCTCTGACCCAAGTTTGGTCCTTCATTATCTTACACTTTGTAATGAGGGTAATAATGCATGCTCTCAGAGCCCTTCGGTTCCTATAGAAGTATACACAAAGAATAAACTGTCAAATTACGGAGCAGTAGATGATGCAGGGTATAGAAATATCTGAACACCATCATTAAGCAAAAAAAGCTATATATTTAAGTGAATATACCATGTATTTACTAGGCATATATTATGTTTAACTTCCAGTTTTTAAAGAGCTGGAAGGGCTTAAGTAGGGCTTAATATAGCCATGGTTAAACATGGAAGTTAGGACATTTAGGTTTAACCCACTGCGCCACCCAGGCACTCCAGAAGGAATATGGGAAATTTAAATCACAACAGCTAGAAGTGGATGCTGGGCTCAGAGTGAAGAAAATCAGTTGCAATTAGGCACAGATCTAGCTGGACATGCTTGAGAAAATCAACCCCTTTGATGAGGTGCTTAGCATCTGGCACGATTGTCTCTTGGGCATCATTAGTAGCTTCAGGCTGAGTCTCCTCCCTAGTGCTCCAGTTAGCTGGAATGAGATTAACATGTTTGGGAGCAGACAACTTTGTTGTTCATGACTTGCCCAATAAAATGGGGTTCAAATTTCAGAGGTATTGACTTGTTCCTTGGAAAAAAATCACTCTTATTTGGAGTTTTTGACATAGAACTGTCTTGAACCATTCTAGAGACTCAAAATTTTTCTTGGACACTCATTTGACTGTGATAGAGGCTTTCCTGACAGTCCACAGCAGCACAAAGCAGAGTTTGAGAAAGGTGAGCTTAGTCATTGTCTGCCCAACACAACTATGAGGACAGAGGCATGATTGATACCCAAGAAAGAGATGAGTCCTATCCCCAAAGACCGCTGTTGAAGCCATTTGTTGCTTCTCATTGCTACTTACATCTCTGATCGTTCATTGGGTACATTGTTATTGTGCCTTTAGAACAACTTTTAGTATTTCAATTTTCTGGTCTCATTTCTCTGAAAATATTTTCATTTTACATTCATTTGTGAAAGGTATTTTTATAGTATATAGAATTATAGGTTCACAGTTACTTTCTTTTAGCAGTTAAACACATCATTTTATTTTCTTCTGGCTTCTTTTGCTAATTCTTATATTAAGAACTAAACTGTCAGTCTAATTGTGGCTTTTTAAAAGATGATCAGTCATTTCTCTTTAGCTGGTTTTAGGATTTTTCTTTTTGTCTTTGGCAGTTTTATTTTGATGTGTTTTGAAAAAACTTTTTAAATTTACTCTATTTGGGATTTGTAATTCTTCAGTTTTTGGCTTGGTGATTTTTTTAATCAGTTTTAAAATATTCTCTTTGTCAACACCTCTTCAAATACTGTTTTTAACTCACTCCCTGTCTTCTCTCCTAATAGAACCCATTTACAACTTTCCACTAGGTCTTCTATGTCTCTTCCCTCCCGTCCAGATTTTTTCTTCCTTCTCGAGTTTCTATAGTTTATCTGAACAATTTCTCCTTATTTACCAGTTCACTAATTCATTTTGCAATTGTGTTCAATTTTCTGCTAAATCCATTCACTAAATTCTTCACTTCAGTGTTTGTAGTTTGAAGGCTAGAATTCTCATTTCTTTATTTTTGTATAGTTTCCAGAATTCCATAAAAATTCTGTTTTATCTTTCATCTCATTCAATATAAAACCTGTTATTTTAAAGTCTATGTCTGGTAACAAAAATATTTGATTGGAGCCTCTGTGGGTGCACATACTATCCCCTCCTTTTTTTCTTGCAGATTTCAATCATGTTGCTTTATCTCCTTGTGTACCATGTTATTTAAAAACAAAATTTTTTTTTTAGATTTTATTTATTTATTTGACAGAGAGAGATCACAAGTAGGCAGAGAGGCAGGCAGAGAGAGAGGGGAAAGCAAGCTCCCTGCTGAGCAGAGAGCCCAATGCGGGGCTGGATCCCAGGACCCTGAGATCATGACCAGAGCCGAAGGCAGAGGCTTAACCCACTGAGCCACCCAGGAGCCCCTAAAAAAATTTTATTGAAGTATAATATTCAAGCAGAAAAGTGTACATATATATGTATAGCATGTTAAATTGCTACAAATGAAACATATCTATGTAACTTGCACCCAGATTAAGAATTATAGCATTACCAATACCCAGAAGCCCTCTTTGAACCTCCCAGAAACTATTTCTTCATTCTTTCCTCCTCTACCCACCCAAGAATAACTACTATTCTGTTGTCTCATGACATGGATGATTTTTCCCTGATTTTTGGACTCTATCTGAATGAAATAATGAATTATGTATTTTTTGTGGGTTTTGCTTTTTTTTCACTTAACATGTTTGTGAGCTTCATCAGTATTATTTTATGTAGTAGCTGTCCTCTGTTCATTTCCACTGCTATTTCGTATTCTATTGTGTGAATTTGTCATACTTTATTTAGCATTCAGTTGTTTATAGTTTTCAGTTTGGGTCTTTAACAAGTAATGTGGCTAAGAATATTCTCGTATATCTATTTTGATGAATATATGTACTGCCTAGTTACTTTTGATGGCTAGGTACTGTGTTAGCAAAATTTTTTGGTAGGAATTGGAGAAAACTTTGACACTTAGGATGTTATCTTTCTCTAGAGAAAATTTACATTTGCTTCTGCTTAGAACGACCTTAACCTAAAAATTGGAATGATTCTAGGCTGAGTTGCTGTCCCTGTAAGGGCCTGTCCATAGCTGGGTCACTCTAGCGTTTAGCGTGCTAGACTTTGTGGATCCTAACTCAAAGTTAGCAGCCCACACCAAATCCCACAGAATTCTCCTTTCTAAAACTCCTTCTCTTTATTGCTTTTTATTCCTCAACTGGTGCATTTCTACTTGCCTGCTACTTCTCTGGTCACCATGTCTCAACTTTCTCAATCTCATACATTTTCTGTGGGTGAGACATATTCATGACTTCAGTGGCCACCAATATGTTCATGTCTTCAAGATCCTTTCTCCTGAACTCCAGAGCAGTATTCAATATTTTCTCCTGCTTGTATGTTTCTTGTATGTTTCCAGTAGATGTCCTATGGAGTTTCAAACTCAATGTGTCCAAACAGAACTCATTTTAGGAAATGGCCCCATTATCTCCTTAACTGTCCAAACCAGGGAGGCATCTTAAACTCCTCTTTCTTTCTCATTTCCCTCACTCCATCAGTCTCCAATTCTATAGATTTTAGCTTTAAATACATATGCAACTTTATGTTTTAAAAAATATTTGAGCTCAAATCATATGTGTTTGGCTATGAGAGTCACAAAGCAATAAAATAAATGAGAAGATACTTGGGAGGTTTTCAGATGGCGAGGATGGGACTTTGTGAGCCTTCTGTAGGCATGGGATGGCTCACACTACACTAAACCTCTCAGAATGCTGCTCTTTTGTATGTAGTCAAAGAACCAGACACCTTCCGTATCCTCCTGCCCACATACTCTATTTGAATACATACTCATCTCCTAAGCATACATTATTCTTACTGTCCACCCCATCTGAGTCACTAACTCCATGCAATGTATATTTCAAAGCCTGAACATAATGATTTATGCATAACTTGTAGAGCCATGTGCAGAAGGTAGCCTGTGTGTTGATGAAGTCTTTCTCTGTTTCTCCTTTGCCTTCCCTAAATTCTTTTTTTAATTGAAGTATAGTTAATGCATACTGTTACATCAGCTTTAGGTGTACAACATAGTCATCTGACAAGTCTATAATTTAAGCTATGCTCACCATGGTTAAGTGTAGTTACCATCTGCCATGATACAAGTTATTATAATTGACTATATTACCTATGCTGTACTTTTCATCCTCATAGCTTATTTATTTTATAACTGGAATTTTGTATCTCTTTATCCCCATCACTTGTTTACCTATTCTCCCAATCCCCTGCCCTCTGGCAACCAGAAGGTTGTTCTCTGTATTTATGATTCTATTTTTATTGATGTATGTTTGTTTTTTTTAGATTTCACATATAAGTGAAATTTTATGATATTTGTCATTCCCTGACTTATTTCACTTATGTAATAGCCTCTAGGTTAATCCATGTCGTCACAAATGGCAAGATCTCATTCTTTTTAGTGGCTGAGTAATATTCCATTTTATACATAGCACCTCTTCTTTATCCATCCATCTATAGATGGACACTTAGGTTGCTTTCATATCTTGGCTACTGTAAATAATGCAGTAAACATAGGAGTGTATATATATTTTTTGAATTAGCATTTTCATTTTCTTTGAGTAAATACCCAGTAATGGAATTACTGGATTGTATGGTATTTCTTTTAATTTTTTGAGAAACCTCTATACTGTTTTCCATAGTGGCTACACCAGTTTACATTCCCATTAATAATATACCAGTGTTCCCCTTTCTCCACATTCTTGTCAACACTTGTTATTTCTTGTCTTTTTGATTTTGGCCATTTTGACAGGTGTAAGGTAATATCTCACTATGGTTTTGATTTGCATTTCCCTGATGATTAGTGATGTTCGGCATCTTTTTATGTGCCTTTGACCATCTGTATGTCTTCTTTGGAAAAATATCTATTCATGTTCACTGCACAATCTTTAATTAGATTGTTCTTTTGATGTTGAGTTATGTAAGTTCTTTATATATTTTGAACATTAATGCCTTACCAGATATATCATTTGCAAATATGTTGCTGTATAGTAGCTTACCTTTTTGTTTTATTGATGGTTTCTTTCACTATACAAAAGCTTTCTTTTTTGATGTAATTCTGATAGCTTATTTTTGCTTTTGTTTCCCTTACCTGAGGAAACATATCCATAAATATGTTGCTAAGGCTGATGTCCAAGAGATTATTGGCTATGTTTAAGGTCTTTTATGGTTTAGGTCTTATATTTGGTCTTTTAATCCATTTCGAGTTTATTTTTGTGTATGAGGTAAGAAAGTGTCCAGTTTAATCCTTTTGTGTGTAGCTGTCCAGTTGTCCCAACACTATTTATTGAAGAGACTGTGTTTTCCCTATTATTTTTGCCCCCTTTGTTGTAGATTAATTGACTATATAATTGTGGGTTTATTCCTAGGCTCTCTATCTATTGTTCCATTGATCTATGTGTCTATTTTTGTGCCAGTAGCATATTGTGTTGATTATTATAGTTTTATAATATATCTTAAAATCTGGGATTATGATTCCTTCAGTTTTGTTTTTCTTTATCAAGATTGGTTTGGCTATTCGGGATCTTTTGTGATTCCATACAAATTTTATTTGTTTTGTATTTATTTGTATTTACTATTTGTTCAGTTCTGTGAAAAATACTATTGGTATTTTGATAAGGTTTGCACTGAATTAGTAGATTGCTTAGGGTAGTATGGTTGTTTACACAATATTAATTCTTCCAATCCATGAACATGGTATATTTCTCCATTTGTTTGTGTCATCTTCAGTTTCTTTCATCATTGTCTTATAGTATTTAGACTACAGATCTTTCATCTCCTTTGTTTAATTTATTATAATTAAAATATAAGTTATAAATAAATTTGTAAATATTTTATTCTTTTTGATGTAATTGGGATTGTTAGTTTCTCTTTCTGCTACTTTGTTATTAGTCTATAGAAATGCAACAGATTTCTGTATATTAATTTTGTGTCCTGCAACTTTACTGAATTCATTTATTAGTTCTAATAGTTTTTGGTGGAGCCCTTACAGTTTTCTACATGTAGTATCATGTTGTCTGTAAATAGTGACAGTTTTACTTCTTCCATATCAATTTGGATGAATTTTATTTCTTTTTCTTGTCTGATTGTTGCAGCTAGGACTTCCAGTACTATGCTGAATAAAAGTGGTGAGAGTGGACATCCTTATGTTTTTCCTGATTTTAGAGGAAAAGTTCTCAGTTTTTCACCATTGAGTATGATGTTAGCTGTAGGTTTGTCATAAATGGGCTTTGTTATGTTGAGGTATGTTCCCTCTAAATGCACTTTGTTGAGAGTTTTATAATGAGCAGATGTTGAATTTTGTGAAATAGTTTTTATGCATGTATTGAGACGATTATATGGTTTTTATCCTTCATTTTGTTAATGTGATTTCTCATGTTAATTGAGTTGTAGATATTGAGACATTCTTGCATCCCTGGAATACATCCCACTTAATAGTGGTGAATGATCTTTTTAATGTGTTGTTGAATGCCATTTGCTAATATTATACTGAGGATTTTTGCATCTATGTTCATCAGATATTGGCCTGTATTTTTCTTTATTTTTGGTACTGTCTTTGTCTGGTTTTGATAATGAGGGTAATGGTGGCTTTATGGACTGAATTTGGAAGGCTTCCTTCCTCTTCTATTTTTCTGAATAGTTTGAGGAGAATAGGTATTAACTTTTCTTTAAATGTTTGGTAGCATTCACCTGTGAATATGCTCCTGGAATTCTGTTTATGGGAGTTTTTGATTACTGATTCAATTTTGTTACTAGTAATGAGTCCATTCAGACTTTCTGTTTCTTCTTGATTCAGTTTTGGAAGGTTGTATATTCCTAGGAATTTATCCATTTCCAGTTTGTTAGCATATAATTTTGTTTTTGTAGTAGTCTCTTTTAATCTTTTGTATTTCTGTGGTGTTGGTTGTTACTTCTTCTATTTCTGATGTCATTTATCTTAGTTCTCTTTCTTTTTTGTTGATGAGTCCAGCTAAAGGTTCATCAATTTTGTTTATCTTTTCAAAGAACCAGCTATTGATTTGATCTTTTCTATTGTTTTGTCTATTTTTCATTTATTTCTGTCATGATCTTTATTATTTCTTTCCTTCTACTAACTTTGGGCTTTGCTTGTCCTTTTTCTAGATTCTTTAGGTGTAAGGTTAGCTTGCTTATTTGAGATTTTTCTTGTTTCTTGAGGTAGGCCTGTATTGCTATAAACTTTCCTCTTAGAATTGCTTTCAGTGAGTTCCAAAGATTTTGGACCATTGTGTTTTCATTTTAATTAGTTTCCATGTATTTTTTTTTTTTTAATTCCCCTCTTTGATTCCTTCATTGACACATTGGTTTTTTAATACCATGCTGTTTAGCTTCCAGGTGTTTGTGTCTTTTTTAGTTTCTGTTTTCTTTAGTTCTTTTTCTGAGGTTTTGTGTTTGTTTGGAGCATATTCCTCTTTGTTTGAATTTCTGTGTTTGTGACTGAATTTGGCAGGACATCTACTCCTAAACTTGAAGGAATGGCCTTGTGTAAGGATATCCCCTGTGTAGACCATGTGAGCCTGGCAGATGCAGCTGACCTACTGGAGCTGTAGCAGGCATGAGCTGAATTTTGGGGTACTTTGAGCTCTGGCCATTCTGGTGGGATGTCTGGAATTGAACTGGGCACGGGCTGAGGGGTGTCCCAGGGCTCTCCATGCAGAGTGCCATGGCAGGACAGCTGAAGCTGAAATGAGTGTAAGCTGGGGGTTCCTGGGGCATTCTGTGCAAGGGGTTCCTTGGGACAGCCGGAGCTGAAGTGGGCATAGGCCAAGAGATCTGTGGGTACTCCACGCAGGGGGTGCCCTGGTGAGTTATCTGGAGCCGAAGTGGGTGAGATCCTAGTGTGTCCTGGAATGCTTTGTGTCTATGTGGCCTTGGTGAGATGACGGAACCTGTAGCTATCCAGGGGTGTCCTGGTTTGTGTTGCACTAGGGCTGCCTCAATGGGGGTGGGGGTGAGGGCTGGGGCTGGTGTGGGCTAGGAGCCTGGGGTCACTAAGGCAGCCAGCCTGCTGGGGCATCCAGACCTTCCTCCTGTCTGCACTATCAAGGTGGATAGGGAACATAAATGGGGGCACTCACCTAACCCTTCAACCCAGGAGAGAATTCCAGCAGCTCCCCAGCCATTTGGCAGAATTCTAGGGTTGGTTCCTTTTATATTTTAGTTGCTCTTTTAAATCAAGGCAGGGCATCCAGGGCTGGTGTGGGAGAGGGGCTAGAGCTCACCCAAGAGCTCTAGAGCTGGTAGGCCAGCTGAGTGGCCCAGATCTTGCTCCTATCTAGGCTATGACAGTTGATAGGGAATGTAAACAGTAGAGCTTGCAAGCCCCTCTGACTCAGAGGGAGTTCTAACCATTCGGTGGAGGGCTAGTTTCTTTATATTCTAGCTGTCCTTTTAAATGATGGCTTTTTTTCTATGTCCCAGGGCAGATAAATCAGCTCCTGGTCTCTCAGTACTATCCATCCCATAGCAATTCATAGTATAGGGGTTGGGGGTTCTCATCATTACCATGTCTCTGTCTCCCTGCCATTCTCTTTGTGGTTCCTCTATCCTCTGTTGTGTAGAAACTGTTCAGTTAGCCCTCAGTTCTTCTTCAGGAGGAATTGTTCTATATATAGGTGTGTTTTTGCTATGTTCATGGAGGAGGTGAGTTCAGGATCTTCCTATGTTTTAATCTTAAACCCTCCCCTATAGTAAATAGATCTTTCTAAATTCTTATGTTGTTTATATCACAGCATTCATCATAAATTATGTGTTGTCTTTTTTGCTGATAGTTTCAAATGCATTAATTTTGTCTCCCCAACTTGAGAGTTAGATTCCTGGTGGGGCAGGGGTGGGTGGGTAAGGCCTGTGTTTTCCAGTCCTTTGTATTCCTTGATGCCTAGCATGGGCTTCTAGCGTATTGGGTGCCTGGTAACCATTTGTTATTTGACAGAATTAATTAATTTATTAAAAATGGAAATCATGCAAAACTTGTAGGATTTCAACTGATTCATAAAAGAAGACAAAACTTGTTCATGTAGAAAAACTGTCTTCTCTGTCTTTCTAAGTACCAATGAACATGTCTTGACCTCTTAGCCAAAACAAATTATTATACACAATTCATGCTCCCTAAGAATTTGTAAATGGGGATAGAGGACAGTTACACATCAAAATAATTACAGATATAAAATCAGTGGCTTCTAATATACTCACATTTGTAAAATGACTTACAACTTCCAATTGCTTTCATATTTCATTATTATATCTAGGGTGATATCATCACATAAGCATGTAGTGACATGATTGCCTTTAAAAAGATTCTTTTTAGGGCCCACACATAAGAAAATATATACCACTGATTACCATAATGTAAGAAAGATCAGATATCCACTGGAAGTGGCTTCTTTAAAGGGATTCCAGTGAGGGGAATAACATGTTATGTGGAATTTGTGTTAGGCCCATGGGTAGCATGGTGCCAAGGAAAAAAGCCTAGATGAGGAATCAGAGCTCCTGGGCCATATCTCACTTCTACCAATTGCTCTTATGATCTTGAATAATCATTTACTATCTCTGCATCTTAGTTTCCTCATCTATAGACAAGACTATTAATACCATCCCTGGCAAATTTTTAATCTTAGTCATCTAATACAACACACATAAAAGAATTTCATAATCAGCTAAGTAACCTAGCAGTGCAAGGTGTCCTTATGGGGAGCCTCAATCAGTACCAGAGAGGTGTTTATGAGGAAGGACTCTGCCGCCAAATGGCCTGCATGATAATCCCAGTTAGCAACCTTCTCATTTTCTCATCCATAAAATGGGATTATAACAATACACTTCACACAGTTGTGAAGATTAAGGAAGATAACACATAAAGAGCACCAGCACTGCCTCGTACATAGTAAGATCTACATTGTCATTAGCTATTATTATTGCTAATTATTTTATGCATGATCTAAAAATAACAGGTAGTTTGAGATGTTATCGATATGCTGAGAAACACCTGGCTAAAGAATGAAACAACCCATTAGACAATTATTTTCAGATTGATAGGTAACAGTTTTAGGGACACGGGCAAGGTCCTGTCTTCCTGGACTTCTATATGAATAGGATGGAGAGAGACAATGAATAAACGAAGAAGTAAATACATTAGGAAATGACTAAAATGGTGGATTCAGAAAGTGCTGTGGATGTAATGAACAGTGTGTTGAGGCTGCCATCATCGTGTGGTCAGGGAAGGCTGCTCTGAGGAGGGGATGTTTATGCCAAGGCCTGAAGGATGAGAAAGAACCTACTATAAAGAGAACACGGGAAGAGAGTGTGAGACAAAATCCCAAGGAGGGTAGGGGCTTGCAGACTTGGGGACAGAAAGGGGTGAGCCTGCTGGAACATAATGTGGATGGGAGGAAGTATTCAGTAAGATTGTAGAGAGGGGCGCCTGGGTGGCTGAGTAGTTAGGCGTCTGCCTTCAGCTCGGGTCATGATCCCAGGGTTCTGGGATCCAGCCACATCGGGCTCCCTAATCAGTGGGAAGCTACTTATTTCCCCAAGTGGGAAATAAGCGTCTCCCTCTCTACTCCCCTTGCTTGTATGCCCTCTCTCCCTGTCTCTCTCTGTCAAAAAAATAAAAGAAAGATTGGAGAAAGGGGTTAGTTCACATGAAGCCTTTTAGGTCATGGCAAAGAGTTGGATTTTATTCCATGAGTATCAAGAAAACTTTGAAGCATTTGTTTAGGGAAGGGATCAAAGAAGGCAATATAGAATATTTAATTATATATGCCAAAGGCCTTTCCGGATGAGTGTAAGTAACAGACAATTAATTTACAGTAAATTATTTTGTTCAATTAGCAGATTTTGGTGACGTTAGACCAGTTTTCAAAATAAATCTAACTGATGGCTGTTAGGACCTTAATTAAAGGTAGTATTTAATGTTGGTATGCTAGATTTAGATGACTTTTTTCTTTGGGGAATCAATGCATTCGAAATCCATATTATTGGTCTAGGCAGAAACCATCACATTGTTAATGCCACCCTAGGACATTTAATCTCACTGCAGTGTGCCCTGCAGTGAAGATTAATAACTTCTCATTTATCAGACTTAAAAAGAAGGGGTTGCTTTTGGTTTTGAATAACAGAAAACCAGATGAATAGAGCCTTAAACACGTATTGGCTTGTTCGTTATTATTATATTTTGCTTCATGCAACAAGTCCAGAGCAGGTGGTGGTTCAAAAACTCAAGTTATATCAGAGTCTACTTCTTTGCAATTCCTCAATTTCCTCCCTCATGGTCCCTAGATGGTTGCTGCAGCTCCTAGCAACACATTTATACCCCAGGCAAGAAGAAAGGGGTGAGAGAAAGCGGTAGTGCCTGTGTCAGGAAATCAGACTCTTAGATGTGCACGGAAATCTTCTCTTTCTATATCTTTGGCTTGAACTTTGTCACAGGGTTACTGTTTTTAGTCAGAGGAGGTGAATTTTTAGTTTTCAGCAACTATACTGACAGAAGAAAAGGAAATAAGGTTGAAATGGGTTTGAGTGAGCCAACCTATGTTATTTTTCACAGTAGGGTTATTTCACAACTTTAGTTCCCCCTAGCAGTAACAAGATCTATAGCAGATACTGAACTGCTGCACATTCCTGGCATGAAAAATTACATCTGGAAAGGGTTATCTTGGGAGATAGTTAAATAAATTTTCCAGCTGACTATGAAATTTGAAAGTGAAGGTAAACATCTGCATCAGGTAGTAAATAAAATTTTAGGATTGACTAACTTTCATAATTGGTTCCAGATTTCCGTGATTACAGTCTCACACATAGCCATCCATTTAACTGATCTTTGTACTTGAGAGGGTGAGGTACTTGGCTTCACTTAGCTATATAATAAAGCATCCTGAAGCAGAAGTGCAATTGCTTCCGAGTGAGTTGGGCTCTTTGGCTGAACCTCCGCTTGTGTATTTTCATGTAACTTTAGGGTATTGCCCCTGTGATTTATTCTTGGATGGAAAAGAAGATGTAGACTCCAGATTTTATAGTATCAGGAAATGCCTTTAAAGGGGAAAGGGAAAGCAGTTAAGTGGCTAGAACTATAACAATTATAAATCCTAGTCAATGTCTGTATGGAACAATGAAAGTGATTTGGCAGGAAGCTAATAGATTTAATCAATTTTTAAAAATCAAAATTGATTAGCTAGAGAGTGCAGTGGAAAGTGTACAGCTGAGATGTTAGCTCAACCTCCACTGCTTACAGTACTCTCTTGGCAAGTTTCCTCAATGGTAACACAGGGGTAATAATGGGAACTGTACTGGACAGCTGGTAGTGGGCTATAGAGCAGCCAAATAGCCCTTAAATTTGAAGGGATTTCCAAAATAGGTGAGAGACATGGTTCCTTTCCTCCACGAAAAGGAAAAATATTTCCTCTTTTCATCTTGTAGAAGCCAGAATCCCAGGCAGCACAAATAGATTTTGCTGAAAATAGTCATAAATTGCTTCCTAAGAGCACAACAAGTTCTTGGGGAGAGGCCTAAAGATCAGCTAGCATTAGTTTTGAAAGGGGTTGGTGTAGAGTCTAGAGTCCAGTGGGCCAGTGTCCGGTGTGCAATGGCAGCTGCTCCACAGGCAGTTCTGGTGGTAGGTTCTTGGCCGTGCCTTTCCCTGCTTTGTTCCTGTTTGTTCCTAGTTCTCTGGGCTTCAGGTAGAGTCTCCCCAAATATCCACTTGCTGTCTGAGTTTCTTCCAATATTTTTATTAACATATAATTTCATATAACACATAACCTTCTATTAGTTTCAGGTGTACAACATAATGGTTCTCGATGTGTATATATTGCGAAATGATCACCATAATAAGTCTAGTTCATATCCATCACCATACAGTTACAAAAAATGTTTTTTCTTGAGATTAAGAACTTATTTTTTTACTTAACATTTTCAAGTATATTTTATTTTAATTCCAGTGTAGTTAATGTACAGTGTTATATTAGTTTTGTGTACAGTATACTGGTTCCAACAGTTTCATATATTACTCAGTGCTCATCAAGATAAATGTACTCTTAACTTCCTTCACCGATTTCACCCATCCCCCTCCAACCACCTCCCCTCTGGTAACCATCTGTTTGTTCTCTATAGTTAACAGTGTTTTTTGGTTTGTCTCTTTCTTTTTTCCTTTGCTCATTTATTTTGTTTCTTAAATTCCACATATCAGTGAAATTATATGGTATTTGTCTTCTCTGACTGGCTTATTGGTTAGCATTATACTCTCTAGATCCATCCATGTTGTTGCAAATGGCAAGATTTCATTCTTTTTGTGGCTGAATGATACTCCATTATATACCATTATTTACACACACACACACACACACACACACACACACACACATACTACCTCTTCTTTTTTTTTCCCAAATACTTTTATTTTATTTTTTCAGCATTACAAGAGTCATTGTTCATGTACCACACCCAGTGCTCCATGCAATACATGCCCTCCTCAATACCCGCCACCAGGCCCGCCCATCCCCCCACTCTCCTCCCCTCCAAAACCCTCAGTCTGTTGCTCTGAGTTCAGTCTCTCATGGTTCTTCGCCCCTCGATTTCCTCCAATTAACCCCTCCCTTTCCTCTCACAATGTCCTCCATGTTTTTCCTTATGCTCCACACGTAATACATACTACCTCTTCTTTATCCATTTATCTATCGATGGACACTTGGGCTACTTCCATAGTTTGGCTATTGTAAACAATGCTGCAATAAATGTAGAGGTGCATGAATCCCTTCAAATTAGTGTTCTCATGTTCTTTGGTTAAATACCCAGTAGTGTGATTCCTGGATCATACGGTAGTTCTATTTTTAATTTTTTGAGGGACCTCCGTGCTGTCTTCCACAGTGACTGAATGAGCTTGCATTCCCACCAACAGTGTATGACGGTTCCTTTTTCTTGGCATCCTCGCCAACATATGTTGTTTCTTGAGTTTTTTATTTTAGCCATTCTGACAGGTGTGAGGCGATATCTCACTGCAGTATTGATTTGCATTTTCCTGATGATGAGTGATGTTGAGCATCTTTTTTGAGAACTTTTAAAATCTACTTTCTTGGCAACTTTCAAATATATAATATGGTATTAATTATGGTCATCATGCTGTACTAGAGTGAGTTTCTGACATTTGTAACAGGGAACTCTAATTAGCGCTGGAAGGAGTGGGGGTGTAAAGGATGTGGTGCATGTCAAGGAAGGTCTGTGTCTTCTTTCTGCTTGTGCTGCAGAGTGATGCTCAGCAGCAGGGAGCTGCTCCTGTTGGACTGTTGCCAAATCCCTACTTCATTTTGTGCTATGCACCATTTGCACATCCTTAAGTGTTTAAAAATCCATCCCTTTGGGATGTTCATTTTTACAAGCATTTAAAATGCTGCTTGGAAATCTTTAGTCACTTCATTAAAAGACTCCTTCGGGGTGTGCCTCAGTTGGCTGGGTTAACTAGTGGCAACAAACAGTGATGCTTTGGAGCACTTTTAACTACCAGGAAGTCCATCTTTGCTCCGTGTAAAGCTGTTATTTCTTCAGGCAACAAACTAGCACAGTTCTTGAAAGTATCAAATATGAAATTATGTC
Source organism: Potos flavus (assembly GCA_028534135.1). Lineage (NCBI taxonomy): Eukaryota > Metazoa > Chordata > Mammalia > Carnivora > Procyonidae > Potos > Potos flavus. Next base: position 76,677,358 of record CM052886.1, on the reverse strand, counting down.
CCCCTCCAGATCAGCCATAGCTAGTGAAAATATATCCTATTTATTTTTACTAAATTTGAATAAGGACTAAACTTTGTATTTTTTTGGTAGTCATTACCTATTTGGTAATTAGTTCAACCTTAAAATTATGGGGGAAGGGAAAGTAGTGTATATTGAACTCCACAATACACCAGGTGCTGTGCCGGGCACTTTCATATACTCTCCACATAATCCTCTTAGCAACCCTGAACATGATATAGCATTATCTTCATTTTATAAACAATGATCTTAGATTCAGTTTATTTAAAAAATAAAATTAGTTCAAGGTCCCTCATAAGGTCCCACCATAAGAAATGGTGGCAAAGGGATGCCACACATGTTTGCCCGATTCTAAGACCCATGTCTTCTCATTCATCTGATCACTGAATATTCAGTGGGTACCTAGCTTGTAACAGAGACAGTGTTAAATAATAAGTATCTTGTCCCCCAAAGAACTCATTGACTAGAAGGTAAGACAGACCCCAAAACCAACAATATATATACAACACAGTGTGAGTGATCCATGCTAGAAGTATACAGAGGTATAGGGGAGGGGCTCAGCTGAAATGGTGGGCAAGGAGGGCTTTATTGATGCATTAAGTCTGTGCTGTGGCTGCAGGAAGATTAGATTAGGGATCAGCCAGGTAAAGAGGAGAGAGATGGATCTATCCATCTAATCTATCTTTTATGGATTGAATGTTTGTGTCCCCCCTCCCAGACTCATATGTTGGAGCCATAGCTCCCATGGTGGCTGTGTTTGGAGATAGGTTCTCTAAGGAGGTAATTAGGTTAAATGAAGTCATAACAGTAGGACCCTGATCTGACAGAATTATCAGAGTCATAGCTGGAGTGGACTTCACTGGATCATGCTATTAAGTGACCTTATTTTCCAGATGAAGAGCCCAAGACCCATTCATGTTAAAGAGTTTGTTTAATGTTACTTAGCAATTACTGACTGAGATACACTAGAACTCATGTTTCCCTGACTCAACCCAGTACTTTCTAGATAACACTGGAGTAGACCTAGAAAGAGCGCTTGATGTCCCCATCTAAGCCACATCTACTTCTACTGTGGAATACAGTTTTCCCTCTCTGCATAACAGTTAGAGAATACATTCATTTCTATGAAGCTTAATGGAAAATGATATTCTTTTTGCTGGAGATGCTTCTGGTGGGGATGTTTTTACTATATATTTATGATTTCTGAGTATTAAATCAGTATTTTTAAGTAAGAGATACTTGCTATTTTTAATTGCAACTCTTCCATAAGTTTTTTTTTTTTTTGCAAGCATAATTTTTAGTGTAGGCAGTTGTTTTTTCTTCAAAGGGTATTACTAACATGTCTTATTTTTCTTAGTGTCATATATTTTAGCAGCAAGGTCTGCAATTAGATAATTTCAATTATTCATTTGCATTGCATGTGAAGTGCCACTTTATGTGGAACCGGTTCTTTCAGAGTCTGTTTACTTGATATCTTATTTCATGTGCTATTTCCTGATTATTAAGAAAAAAAGGAAATAAATTACATTTGTCATAAAGTCTGCTGAACTGACCACAGGCAACTTAAGATCTATAAACCTTTAGCTGTAACTTCTTAACAATACAGAAGATTAGCTTGGGGGAAGAAAAAACATTTGAAGGGAAAGGAAGCTCATGTTCTCAGGATGTAATAGGGCTCTTCCCCTGCCCAGTTGGTGGATACACTTACTTGTCAATTTGGTTGACTTCAGTGTGCTCTGAAAAGTCACATTCTTCTGGCAATTAGTAGCTAATATGTAATGTGAAGAGATATCACCAAACATTAGTAATTTTATAGGAATAATTTAAATAAATAGACATCGAGTAACTAAAAGCAAGTAAAGAAGATGGTAATTTAACAAGGAAGAAACCCATCAAGTATTGACCAGGGAGAAAAGATCTGAGTTCCAACGTGAGATGTATTAAAGGATATAGAATTTTCCTGGACCCTGCAGGCCTTTCGAATATAGGTGAATGAATCTGTCAAAGCAGAGGAAGGGGTGGGAGCTGAAAAGGATGATTAAAAAGGAAAAATGAAGTGAGCAAATTAGCCTCTTTAGGCTCTTCACACTAGGTTGTCTCCTTGGCAACTGTGTCCATATCATAATACCTACCACACTCTGAAGTAATAGTTTAGCATCTGTCTTTCTCTGCCTGTCTGTGTTCAAGTTACTAGCCATGATATTTTGGCCAAGTGACTTAACAGTCTTTGCCTCCTTAGTTTCTCTACCTGTAATATGGGGATAATGAGATACTTACCTCATGGGTTAGTATGTGTAGAAACTTAGAACACCACCTGGCTCAGGGTTAGCCCAACAAGGATAAGGCCTGCTTCTGTCTTGTTTCCTACATTATTTCTAATTCTTTAGTACCATGCTTGTCTCATTGTAAGGCCTTAATAGTTGTTACTCATCAACTGACCCTAGGCCCAGCAGCCCTCTAAAATATTCAGTCTTGGGGCGCCTGGGTGGCTCAGTCAATTAAGCATCTGCCTTCAGATCAGGTCATGATCCCAGAGTCCTGGGATCGAGCCCCACACTGGGGCTGCTCAGGGCGAGTTTGCTTCTTCTTCTCCCCCTGCCCCCTCCCCACATCCCCCGCTCATGCTTTCTCTCTCTCTCAAATAAATAAATAAACATCTGAGGAGCTGATCATCTATTTTCTTCCGTGGAAGCTTCATCCTCAACTTAGGGCCTTTGAAATAGATGGCGTTCTTTGGTTGAAAGTGGGCCCCAGGGACAGGATGGATTGTCTCCAAATACTTCCCCTGGGGTTCTCTGGTTGTCAGATGAAGGTGGTGGCTCATGCCCATCTTTTCTAGAGAGGGTCATTTGATCTTTCTAAGAAACTGGGAGCTTCTATCTATGTCATGAGTATCCTTCTGTATGAAGTACTTTTTCTAATTAAAGATTTTTAAAAATTTAAATGACATAGTATTAAGTCAAATTACACAGACATAATTATGATGAAAGGAAAATTACTTGCTCCAATTGTCCTGCTCACATTCCAATTTATAGAAGTAACACTGTTTTAAACTATTTTCTCTTTTAGTCATTATCCCTATAACAGCACATTAAGTATATATCTCTCTCGATTTTCTGTTTTTGACTCTAGATAATACTTGCTGATTCCCTACTATAAAGATAAGGCTTTGCCTTTCTTATGTTATCCTCTCTGCCTTGTATCACCTCACTCCAGTGTTTGGTAGTTTTATTTCTTAAGTGCTCTTCTGTCTTCTGAATAATGTTTCTGTCAGAGTCATTTTTTTCTGACGGTTTACCATAGTCTTTCTTTTATGGTAATGTTGCTGCCAGGTGATTCTTGCTGCTGGCGTGTCACATCTGCTTCCTGACAGTGAGTGAGATTTCCGGCAAATAAGCATCACTCTTGGCCCACTGTATGTACTCAGATCTTGAGAGAAGGGTGTGCCTACTGGTAGGCTGGTTTAAAAGTTCAGGTTTTCCAAATGCCAGTATGAGGATGGCTTTCCTTTGAAGCCCCAGTACCCATACCTAAAGCCTTAAGCTTTCCCAGGTGGTTAATTCAACTTCTTTGGAAAGGAGCCCTCTATTTTGCCTAGGTAAAATGCTCCCACCATGGGTTAGTGCTGGAGTGGGGATGACGAGTGAAGAGTAAAATTAGGCTGGGGAATCTGGAGTGCACAGCGGTCCCTGTAGTGATTTTCAGTGAACCCTCCTCCCATCTCACCCCCCAACTTCTCACTCTTGTTATACATCAATAGAGAACTCATGTGTTCGAAAACTTACTTGTGGTCCAGAATCCAATGTAAAGAATTGAGAGTGATAGAATGAATAACTGAGATGAAAAACAACTTCAGGCTAGTTTAGTGTGCCACTCCTAGATAGGACCCTAACAACAATCTGTGAAATATGAGATCTGCAGGTAGAGGCCAAGGAATAAGTAAACTTGAATGTGTTCAAAAAGAGGAAAGTTTCAAATCATTATAAATGGAAGCTTAAAGATACAGGCAGGATGAATTATCACACTGAGGCTTAAGTTAAAAAAATTATTGGGATCAACAGGATATTACAGTCATTACCGACAAGTATCACCTTCAACTCTGGAGCTCTAAGAGACACAGAGCCCACTTAGTCAGACCCTTTATTGCACAAAGAGAAAGATGAGACATAAAAAGGTTAGTGACGCCAACCTTTAAGCCAGATCTTAATCCCACTAAGCCCATTAGACTGTAAATGTGGACAGCCTGGAATCATTTTACAACATCTCTGCTCCAGCCTTCCTCGTTACATATTTGATTCATTTCCAAGGACGAAAGTGTAAATTTGCTTTCAGGATGTTGACTGTTCAATAATTTATGTAAGGCTGTAAACACATTTCAGCACATTTAGGAAACAGATTTTCCTTAATTTTTTCTATAGTGTAGTCTCTAAACAATTTCTGGTCAATTAAAACCTCTTGTGATCAATGGTATTGTCAATTCTGTCTTTTATAATTTTCAGAAAAATCTATCCTAAAATGCATTTCTCACATGCATTCATGTCTAAGAATTACGTCTCTACTATTTTTGTCCATATTGTAAATTTTGCCAAAACCATTTCCTCTTGTCAGCCAGAGCTCTAATATCATCATTTCTCTTATAAAATATTATGTCATCCATCATCATTAATGTCATCCATATTCTCTTTATCATGTTTATGTCTTTCTTGTATACACAGCTCTTTGATATGTTGAAACCTCCCTGCTGCCATTTCCTTATTTTAACTATATCTTTCTAATACCAAAGATATAGCACAGTTTTGTTTTTCTTTTGGAGAGATACCTTATAGGAATAAATCTTAATATATTTTTCTAGCAATGACTAGTATAATAGACATTTCATTTTGGAGTTTACTTTTTTCCTCTTATCTCAGATTGACTTTTCTTTTTATTCTTCCCTTTGCATTTGCCTGTAGATGTCCTCCTGATATCTAGGTCCTGTTTTTCTGTATTTCTCATTTTTACATCATTTATATGAATAAAGTCCATAAAATTATTTCTTAATCACAGGATTTCAAGGTTGAAGGAATGATAAAGGTCATCTAGCTCATAACTCATTGGAAGCTTGAATTTCCTTGATAATATCTATCAAATGTTTATACCAACTGTGTTTCAACAATCCCTGTCTCCCAAGTTGGCTTCCTATATGCACAGTTTCATTGTAGAAAATTCTTCCTTACATTGGGTCAAATCTGTATTATATCAAATTATTCCTTTCTCTGCCCTCCCAGAAAGTATCCTTTCCTCAATATTTAACACATCTGACCAATAATGATGCTATTTGCATGTCTTTTTCTTTTAGCTCTTGTAAAGGGCTCCTTTACTCTTTCAAAAATTTACCTACTACTCCTCCCTCTTTCAATGCACATGATTTTTAATTTGCATCATTAAACTGTAAATTATGTAATTTTTCTAACAAATTAGAAAGGTTATAAAACCAAAATCATATAAAAATATCCATTTAAGGCAGATTTCTTGAAAGAAGTGATTGGCAAGAATGAATTAAGGTTAGTGATGGGAAGACAGAATAGCCTCATATAAACTGCATTACTTTCCCCCCCAGACACTGTATCAGAGTTTTGTTGCTGTCATAACAAATTAGCACAAACTTAGCAGCTTAACACAAATTCATTATCTTATAATTCTGTAGTCAGGAATCTGTTATGGGTATCACTGGGCTAAAATCAAGGTATGAGCAGGGATGTGTTCCTTTTTGTGGGTTGTGGTAGGATCTGTATCCTTGACTTTTTCAGCTTACAGAGACTGCCTCTACATTTCTCATGGTTTCAGGTCTTATATTCAAGTCTTTAATCCATTTTGAGTTCATTTTTGTGTGTAGTGTAAGATAGGGGTCCAGTTTTCCCAACACCATTTACTGAAGGGGCTTGTCCTCTCTCCATTGTATATTCTTGTCCCCTCTGTCACAGATTGATTGATGTGTTATGTGTGGGTTTATTTCTGAACTCTCTATTCTCTTCCACTGATCTACGTGTCTGTTTTTATGCCAATACCATATTGCTTTGATTATTATCAAATTGTGGTATAGTTTGAAATCAGGGAGGGTGATATCTCCAGCTTTGTTCTTTCCCAAAATTGTTTTGACTATTTCGGTCTTTGGTGGTTCCATATACATTTTAGAACTATTTGTTCTAGTTCTGTGAAAAATGACATTGGGATTCTTTTTAAAGATTTGTTATTTTTTTAGAAAGAGAGAGAGAGATTGGGGTGGAGGAAAGGAGGGAGAGAGAGTCTCAAGTGCACTCTGCCTTCAGCTTGGAGCCCAACACGGAGCTTGATCTTAAGATCCTGAGATCACCACTTGAACCGAAACCAAGAGTCAGCACTTAACTGACTGAGCCACCCAGTCACCCCTGCCATTGGAATTTTGATAAGGATTGCACTGAATCTGTAGATTGCTTTGGGTACTATGGACAATTAAACAATTCTGCCAATCCATGAGTGTAGAATATCTTTCCATTTATTTGTGTCATCTTCAATTTCTTTCCTCAATGTCTTAAAGTTTACAGAGTACAGGTCTTTCACCTTGGTTAAATTTACTCCTAGGAATCTTATAGACTCTATAGACTTATAGCAATGCAATGTATTTATGTACATTAATTTTGTATCCTGTGACTTTACTGAATTCATTTATTAGTTCTAGTAGATTTTGGTGCAGTCTTCAGGATGTTCTATATGTAATAATCATGTCATCAGCAAATAGTGAAAGTTTTACTTCTTCCTTACCATTCTGGATACGTTTTATTTCTTTTACTTGCCAAATTACTATGGCTAGGATTTTCAATACTATGTTGAATAAAAGTGGCGAGAGTGGGCATCCTGGTCTTGTTTCTGATCTTAGAGGAAAAGCTTTTGGCTTTTCATCATTGAGTATGATGAATTTGTCACATATTCACAAATATGTGAATATTTGTCACATACGGCCTTTATTGTGATGAGGTACTTTCCCTCTACTCACACTTTGTTGACAGTTTTTATCATAAATAGATGTTAAATTTTGTCAAATAGTTTTCTGTATCTATTGTGAGGATCATATGACTTTTATTGTTAATATGGTATATCATGCTGATTGACTTGTGGATGTTGAGCCATTTTTGCATCCCTGAAATAAATTCCACTTGAACATGGTGTATATTCCATTTTAGTCTATGATTGTATATGGTTTGCTAATATTATGTTGAGGATTTTTGCATCTATGTTCAACAGGTATATTGGCCTTTTCAAACTGTAGTGCTCTTGTCTGGTTTTGATATCAAGGTATTGCTGGCCTTGTTAAATGAGTTTCCTTTATATCTCTCCTTCAGCTCTGAATGATAATCTTGCCAGGTAGGGTATTCTCGGTTGGAATTACTTTCCTTTTAGTACTTTGAATATGTCACACCACTCTTTTCTGGCCTCCAAAGTTTCTGTAGAGAATTCTGCTGATAGCCTTATGGTGTTTTCTTTGTAAATAACAATTTGTTTTTCTCTTGCTGCTTTTAAGATTATCTCTTTAACTTTTGGCATTTTAATTATAATGTGTCTTGGTGTGAGTGCCTTGGTTCATCTTATTTGGAACTCTATTCCTGAACCTAGATGTCTGTCTTCTCCAGCTTAGGCAAGTTTTCAGCTATTATTATTATTTTTTTTTAAATTTTTATTATGTTCAGTTAGGCAGCATAGAGTACATCATTAGTTTTTGATGTAGTGTTCAATGATTCCTAAGATTCTGATCCTTTCTCTTACTTCTCCTTTTGGGACTCCTTTTCTTCTCCTTTTGGGATAATCATTCATAATATGAATATTATTCTGATTGATGTTGTCCTGTAGGTTCCTTAAGTAATCTTCATTTTTTAAAATTCTTTTCTTTTTTCTGCTCTGTCTGGGTGAGTGCCATTGCTTTGTCTTCCTGTGTGCTGATCTGTTCTTCTGCCTCATACAGTCTGCTGTTGAACCCTCTAGTGTGTTTTTCAGTTCAGTTATTATGTTCAACAGCTCTGTAGCTTTTGTTTGGTACTTTCTTACATTTTATATCACTTTGTTGAAGTACCCACTATGTTCATCCATTCTTTTGCCAAGTTCAGTGAGCACTTTTATGACTGTTACTCAAAATTCTTTATCAGGTAGATTACTTTTCTCTGTTATCATTAAGGTCTTTTTCTGAGGTTTTGTCTTGGTCTTTTGCTTAGAACATATTTCTGTTTCCTCGTTTTGCTTGACTCTCTGTGTTTGCTTCTATATATTAGGTGAAACAGGTACCTTTTTGGTCTTGAAGGAATGGCCTTGTGTAGGTGATGAACCTTTTGTTCAAACTTGTCCTAGCTCTTGGTTGTCTTGGAACCTTTATGATTGTCTAAACCTCCTGATTTATTCTTGATATGCCCTCGTTGTTGAGGGAGTGCCAAGACCTGTCAGTGATCCAAGGGGAGAGATCTCATTTAGCATCTAGTTTCAGGCTGATTGGAAGCCAGACCCTCAGGCAGCAGCTTTTAAAATATGCAAATATATACAGTCCTGTGGGCCTGGAACTGTAATCTCTGCTGGCTTCCAGACCAGATCTGGAGGTGCCCATGGGTGACAGTTTCAAAAATTGGGGCTTCAGATGAGTTTATAAGCTCCTTTCTGGGAAGTCTCATCAAGACACCGGCCAAGAGGGGCCCACAGGATGGTGTCTCCCAGATTACATTCCCTGGGAGAACCTCCTTAATAACTCTGGATGTGTGGGAAACTTGAAGCCTGTCCCTCAGGCTGAAGCTCCAAGCTAAGTTAATAGGCCTTTTTTCATAGGAAGACTGGATTGTGTTTCAGTGTGCTCTTTGTGCAGTGTTCGGGGGCGGGGGGGGGGGGAGGCTGCCAAGAACAGTCATTTTGATTGTTACATTCCCAGGGAGCTCAGGAATGCCAGTCTCCTTGGCCACCAGGGCCAGGCTATTGAGGGGCATCCCCTGTGTAGATTGCCCCCACCTGCTGGCTTTAGCGACACAGCTGGATAGTGTAGGGAGTGGGGCATACTTACAGCTTCAGAAAGGCAAAGGGAAAATGTTTTTGACTGTGTACAGTCTGCAGCTGCAGCAGGAATGCAGTGGGAGAGTGCCTTGTCTATGTGCACATGCCAGCTTTAGGCTGGGAATAGGAGAATGCAACTACCACTGGTGCTCATCAACTGCCTGAACTCACTGACTTTACCAGGTTGTGGGAGCATGCTGCAACTATCTGTGCTCACCGGCCCCAGCTATGGAGCAGGGCAGTGCTGCTAATACCTGTGCTTTCCTGTTTCAACAAGGCAGTAGGATAGCGTCACCACTGCTGGCCCTGACCTGTCTCAGCAAGGTGGCAAAAGAGTGTTGCCACCAAGCTTATTCACATAGCAGAGTAGGTACAGAGTACAAAAATGGCATCCACCAGTGCCGCTTTCTCCTGGGAGAGTTTCAGTTGTCCCTTGCCCCTCCAGCAGATGCTTTTATTTTTATTTTTTAAATTAAAAAAATATTTTATTTATTTAAGAGAGAGAAGGAGCAAGAGTGGGGGAAGATCAGAGGGAGAGGGACAAGCAGACTCTGTGCTGAGCACGGAGCCCAATGTGGGGCTCGATCCCAGAACCGTGAGATCATGACCTGAGCAGAGATCAAGACTCGGTTGCTTAACCAGCTGAGCCACCCAGGCACCTCCAGCAGATGTTTTAGATTAGCAAATGGATCTCTTTCACATATAGGTTAGATGCTCTTCAAACTGCTGGGGGTTTTTTCTTTTTTTTTTTTTTCCCCTGGGTCTCCAGTAAGTGAGATTGTATGTGAGCCCTTTAAAAGGGGAATCTCAGTTTCCTGTAGCACTTTGGGTCCTTTGGATGTCAGTACTGTTGGTTTTCTAGCCAGTCATTTTGGGGGCTCATCTCTCTGGTGAAGATCACAGGGGTCAGGGTTCCTGATGTGGGGCGCCAACCCCTTGCTCCTCTAATAGAAGCACTGTACTGGTGAGATTCCTTCCTATTGTGTGTTGTGGGTGGGGTTTTTGGTGAAACTAAAAATGTGATATGGTCTTTTATTGTTTGTTGTGGAGAAAGAGTTCATCTAGATTTCAGATCTTCTTCAGAGGAAAATGAATCATAGTAGCTATAGATTTGGTGTGTCCATGGGAGGAGGTGAGTTCAGGATCTTCCTATGCTACCATTTTGCGGATATACCTCTTTTTAGTTCTCTGAACCAACAGCTACTGAGTACTTACTGTTTAAAAGGTATTATGTTTTCCAGAGTGGCTGCACCAGCTTGCATTCCCACCAAGAGTAAAAGAGGGTTGCCCTTTTTCCACATTCTTGCCAACATTTGTTCTTTCCTGTCTTGTTAATTTTTGCCATTTTAACTGGTGGAAGGTGGTATCTCATTGTGGTTTTGATTTGTATTTCCCTGATGGCTAATGATGTTGAACATTTTTTCATGTGTCTGTTAGCCATTTGTATGTCATCTTTGGGGAAGTGTCTGGAAGGAGCTGAGATGTCCTTCAACAGATGAATGGATAAAGAAGGTGTGGCTCATATATACAATGGAATATTACTCAGCCATCAGAAAGGATGAATATCTGCTATTTGCATCGACATGGATGGAACTAGAGGAAATTATGCTAAGTGAAATAAATCAAGTAGAGAAAGACAATTATCCTATGGTTTCACTCATATGTGGGACATAAGGAATAGCATGGAGGACCATAGGGGAAGGGAGGGAAAACTGAATGGGAAGAACTCAGAGAGGAAGACAAATCATGAGAGACTCTGGACTCTGGGAAACAAAGTTATAGAAAGGGGGGAATGGGGTATCCGGTTGATGGGTATTAAGGAGGGCACATGTTGGGATGTGCACTGCGTATTACACTACATCAAAAACTAATGATGTGCTATATGCTGGCTAACTGAACATAATAAAAAAAGATATTAAGCTACATATTATGAAAGGTGCTAAGAGAAGTGAAAATTATGTTGTATAAATCATCTCTACTAGACAGAAATCTTGCATGCTTTCTTCAGTTTTCTCAATAATGCCTCTTCCTTCTTTCTTGCACTGGTTGGCCATACACTTTTGGACTTAGAAGAAACATCACATTGCAGGCAGTGGTCCTGGCAGTCACTAAGGGGCCGCATTAGATCTGAGCAATCACTGAGGAGCTGATCGATGCAACTCCAAAGTTCAGGGGAGTAAGCCTCCAGTGGGGTAAACCTTGCCCAAAGGGAAAAGGAGGGTTGGAATGGGTTGACTAATAATCTCCCCTCTTTTGTCTGACATTTGGACTACTCTTAGGGGCAGCTCCTCCTTACAGCTAATTTGACAAGTTCTAAATGCTGAGAGAATAGGCACCTGTTGAGCAACTTCTGTATTTCTCCATAACTAGTTGTGAAGCAATAGCCAGGACAGTAACACTCACACTATCCTTTCCTTTCTTCTCTCTCCCTTTATCCTTGACCCTTTGCACTCTACCTTGGTCTTGCATTTCCCAAACTGTTAGAAGCTTAACCCTCATCGTAGGCTCTGTTTTCTAAAAGAGCAGCGCTAAGACGCCATCTAATTGGGCTTTATCCAAATACCAGGCAATGAGAGAGACAAATGTTTCCAAACTCATGAATGCTTTTCCTATTAAATAAAAGCCTTAAAATAATGCTAAGAGTTAGTCTTAAACATAAACTATAAACTATTGATAAACAGAAAAATACACTGAGGGAAAGTTTAAAAAAAACAAACATAAAACTGCCTTCCTTTTCACAGGGTTTGCTCTTGGGCTGAACTTCAGTAGTTATCAATCACTACTTAATCTTGACTTTTTGTGAAGGATGAAATCCTTTATAATCCCTCCTGCTATTAAAAAAAAGGATAAAAAATGCACTCACTTCGGCAGGTAGCATGCTTCTTGTGAAATCCTTATTTTTCTAAACAACGAAAGAATCCTGAATTTAGAGTGAGGATTTGAGTCTGGCTTTTTGACTTCTCATCTATGTAAAATGGAGGAATTGCCTTCTGCAAGGTGAGGAAACTGAGACTCAAGGAGAATTAACCAGTATGAGGTAACACCAAAATTTGTACTTTTTGCCTAGTATCAAATAAATAGCTTTTATTTTTTTATTTTCCTTATAAAGCCTGCCCCATTGTCTATAAATTTCATCCACATATGCGTCCTTTTACTGATTGGTTATCAGCTTATATTAAGCATCTCTCTTGTCTTCCTAACCAGGTTGTAGGTGCCTGTGGGCAGTTTCTCTCTCTCTTTTTAAAAAAATTTCCCACATGATCCAGGAGAATGTCTTTTATAAAGTAGGCACTTAATAATGGTTGACTCATTATTGGAGATGACTGGCAATGATCACTTACCTAGTAAATACTGAATGTTAACTGAGATATTTTTAATATCCTTTCTATGTCTATACGTTGACCAGAGAATGAAATCAAGAATACAGTGATATTCTCTGTATCTTGACTTTGACAATTTTCTCTTCAGTTCTGAAGATCCTCTGGACATGACCAAATGATGGAACATAAGATACAACTCCACGTCCAGAAGACTATTCAGGCGCATGTTGAAATGTACCTGCACCCTATGGCAAGTGAAAGCAGAAGAGCTATATGGGTTACGTGATGGGTGGTAGATGTTCTTTGTCCTATGTTATACAAACACTTCTAGAAGGCTTATTCTTTTAACTTTACAAAAGTTGGTGCAATAGCCTGAACTGAATATGTGTTTGCCATTTTTATTTCTCAAAAGTAGCAATTTAAATTGTATTATTCTTAGGTGATATTTACATTGGTAAGCATGCATCTTAAAGCAGACAATTTTCTTTTAGTCAAAGTTGGATTGATAGATAGTTTTAAAAATAGATCAGCCTATTGTGCATGTCAAGCTATAAAAATAGAAGCCAGGTCTATGCTTGACAGATTCCAAAGATAGTCTTCAATATGATTAGCTAATACTCATGGTACTGCAGGTCTCTTTAATATTAATGAACCACTAATGTCAATGTGAGAAAGTGAGCAAAGACCATGGAAGCTTTTTAATATAATCACCCAGGCAGGCAGCAGTAAGATTTACATTTGGGATTTTGCAGTAATTAGAGAAATATTCATGAATAAGCATATGCTAAAATATATCCATTTTACAGAATGTGTTACATGTTTGCTACAAGAAGAAAGATAGGTGACTGTTACAAATCAAGAGTTGTTACTTTCCCTAAACTTACTTCTTGGTCAATATATTGAAAACATTTATCAGGGCCCCTGGGTGGCTCAGCTGTTAAGCATCTGCCTTCAGCTCAGGTCATGATCCCAGAGTCCTGGGATCAAGCCCCACATTGGGCATCCTGCTCAGCAGAGAGCCTGCTTCTCCCTCTCCTACTCTCCTTGTTTGTGTTCCCTCTCTTGCTGTATCCCTCTCTGTCAAATAAATAAATAAAATCTTTAAAAAGAAAACATATTTATCTATACTGTAAAGGCATCCAATAACTTCTGTATATCAACTGCCCAGATGTATTGAAATTCTATACTCTCTACATTGCACCCATGGATGTCCCTCTAAACCATGACATAGGATAAGTTATTCATATTATAATGTGTATTCACTGCTGATGAAGAATCAGAAAGAATGAAGTTTACTTGGGTTTGATGGTCTCTTCATTTCTCTCTTACTCCCTCTCTTACACATCAGGGTTGTTTCCAGTTCAACATCAGAAGTTGCTTAAAGACATTCTCTGCCTTCATTCTGAGGAAGCCTAAACTATTTGAGTTTCTCTTGGGAGTCCCTAAGGAGGGAAGGGAAAGGGCAAGCCACAAGCCTAGATCAGTCACCTCCTGAAAAGCCATACCGTGTATGCCATCACAACATCATTCAGTATTATCATGTCATATTTGCTTCTCTCTCTCCTGCACTGGATTATATACCTGTTTAATTGTTGAATAAATGAATCTTTGTTATGACAACATATAAAAAGGAAAATTGTATAAGCTCCTCAATATACCTAAGTGGTAGGTAGGTATATTGAGAACTTCCAAGAAAAGAGAAATAATATTTATCTAAAAATATTTACACAGTAGCACTGTTGGTGTTCCTATGATAAATGAAATCCTAAACTTTGGTTGAGAACTTATTTTGGCTCCTGTGTAGCCAGGTCTGAACTTATTAGACTATTTCCAAAATTTTACTTATTTTTTTATGATTATAAATATAACATTTATTAATCTTAAGAAAGCTGTAATACATGGGAAGGTATTAAAAATGACCATAATCTCACCAAGAGATACTTATGCCTATTTTCCATTCTTTTAGACTTTTTCAGTGTTATGTGTCAGCATATGTGTGTATACACACATGTATTTTTATAAAAATACCATCTTACTTCATATATTGCTTTCAGACCCAGTTTCTATTCTTAACCAACTGTGGTCATCTTTCCTTGTGAATAAATACGTTTATTTATACATAATAACTGTAGTGATTAAATAGTATTCCATTATGTAGATGTATATTTATTATTGTAAATGTATTTATGAATTGACATGTATCTTTGCGTATTTGTCTAATTATCTTAAAATAAAGAATATATAAATAACTAAAATAATTTAAAGATTAAGTAAAGGGGCATCTGGGTGGCTCAGTGGGTTAAAGCCTCTGCCTTCTACTCAGGTCATGATCTCAGGGTCCTGGGATCGAGCCCCACATTGGGCTCTCTGCTTGGCAGGGAGCCTGCTTCCCCCTCTCTCTCTGCCTGCCTCTCTGCCTTGTGATCTCTCTCTGTCAAATAAATAAATTTAAAAAAACTTAAAAAAAAATAAAGATTAAAATAAGAAAATTACTATCTTGAAATAGCTTTTTATTTATAGTTGTGGTCTTTTGGTCATAAAAATACATGTTCTAAATTTTGATATGTAGTACCAAAAGTTCATCCAAAAAACCTGTACCAGTGTATACTCATCTCCCAAATGGAATGTATAAACTTACCCATTTATTTGCATCATTAGCCTTAACTGACTATATTCTTTTACAGCTTTTTCAAATTGGTAAGTGAAAAATGGTACTTCTCGGTTTAATTTGCATTCCTTTGTTTATCACTGAGGTTGAACTTCTTTCGTCAAGTTTTTTGGCCATATGCAGGCTAAATTTTTGGTTTAACCAAAGATTTCGTTAAGTTTTGCCAATGTTTGTTAAAGATACAGAACCCTGCCAGTCTCCTTGTACCTCTCCTAATTGCAATACCCCCTACTGTAACTTTTATAGTAATTAGCATCTTGCTCTTTTTGTAGTTGGGCCACTTCTGTGGGCATTCCTAAACAGCGGAGGCTTGTTTGCCTGTATTTGAAATGTATATGAATAAAATACAACTGCATGGTTTCTTCTTTGGTTGGTTTGTTTTGCTCAGTATCGTGTGTGTTGGTTCATTGGTAGAAAGAGAAAGTGGAGACTCCTTTCTTGGTTGTAAGGATTCTCCACTAGCTTAGCATAAACTTTCTCGAAACTGCACTGCAGTTTGTGACTCCTCCTACCCAAATCTTCCTTCACCTTCTTCTTCGTGCGGTCCAACCTGCATCAAGATCTGCAGGCTCTCCCCACTTGTACTAGTTTCCTTGGGCTGCTGTAACAAATTATCACAAAGTTGGTGACCTGAAACAACAGAAATTTACTTTCTGAAGTTCTGGAGGCCAGAAGTCTCAAACTAAGATTTATTTTTCTACCCAGGTTTGGGACTAGAACTTCCATAACTCCAGTGGGCCTCTTCCTGAGGAGAAACTTAAGAGGGGCAGGTTAAGTTTATCTTTAGGACAAACTAAGCCCCTGTCACTATAGTTGGTCTCAAGGGCCATATCTGGTACTCATCCTCCCTCTCCTCCTCTAACCATTCTAAATTTCCATCACCTGCAGCTGTCACCTCAGCCGGTCTTGGTGGCTCACCTTTGGAAGGTGGGATTCAAACCTTCATTCTTGAGGGGTCTGAGTCCTTGGTAATCACACCTTCCTTAGACCAGGGTTGCTGTACATGTGCATCCCGGATCCATGTATTCTTCCTGTGGACACAGAGTGCCATACTGAGGTCTCCAATTTAATGTATATGCTGCATCATGAACGATGGCACCCCACCTGTCAGTGTTGCATCTGAGCTGGTACTTCGGGCTTGCTCTTAGAAAGTCATTCTTGTGCTCTATGAAGCTGATTGCTTCTGGATGGTCTGGTATGTGCTATAACCAGTGGTCCTGGGCATATGCTCCTATGTTCTTGTCAAGAAGGTAAGGGAGTGTGGTAGGCTCCATTTACTCCTCTGTCCAGATCCATTTTGTTCTGCCATGCCTTGCTCTGGGTCCCAGGTTTATCCTTTGGGATGGCATTGCCAGATCGGATTCAGGCAATGGGGATAGGATGAGTGAGGAGAAGAAGCATGAAATTGAAAGGAAAGTGGAGAAAACATTTAAGACATTTTTTTCCTGCCAGACTTTCCTGCTTTGGTACAATTATGCATCACTATATCCCTTTATGTGCTTCCACAGCTCACTCTCTCATCGGACTCCCCAGTTTTAGCATTTCCTAGGGGTGGCAACCCCTCCTTTCAATAGTTTCCTTAATCTAGCCTCAAGTTGGATACTGTGTTGTGTAGGTTCCAAGCCTGTGGATGAGGCATCACGTGAGCCTCCAGATAGTGGTACTGGCTGTGGTTTTGAGGACAGAAAAGACAAAACCATACATGGAATAGGAATCTATCACTATGAAGGTAAACCCCTAGCTTTTCCAGGATGGAAGGGGTCCAAAGTCTTTAACTTGTCACAAGTAGCCTATTGGTCTCTTTGAGAGATAAAATATACTGGGGATTCAAATTGGTTTCTGTTGCTAGCTGGTGGGCATTCAGAGGCAGCAATAACTAGTTTGGCTCTGGTAAATGGAAATCTACACTGCTGGGTCCATGTGCATCTTGTACTCCATTCATGTAGCCATCATAGCCAGCTCTAGGGTGGCTGATGACTGGCCAATGTCAACTAGCTGGGCCATTTTGTCCTCTTAGTTATTTACTGCCTCTTCTGTGGTGGATGCTCTCTGGTAGTGTTAACATATGACATAAAAATCATAGTTTGTGTCCATTGCCATATGGCAATCCCCATGCCTCTTCCCCAGGTTTCCTTGCCTGAGGAATGTATTAAATATGGTTCTTGTGAAGGAACAAATGTAACAAAGGAAATTCTAGTTTTATACAAAGTTGAATAGTTCAAGAGACTATTACAAATATAATAATGTAGGTTGGTAAGTTTAAAGTTGTGATTACTTAAAATTTAGAAAAATCATATATTTTTTTTATTGTTAGAAAACACTGCGAGCCTTCTGTCAATGGGAGAATGATGCCGAGAGAGAGAGGAGGAGACTGAGAACTGTTTCCTGGGTGGTTACCAGGCCTGAGTCCTCATTCCAGCTGAACACTGCCAACACAGGCATAGGAACGAACAAGACAAAACCAGGGTACAAAGCCATATTGGTGTATAAAGCTAGAGAGGATATGACCTGAATTTAAGGCAAGGAACTCTCAGTAGTAGCTGCCAAACAAAAGCAAGAATGATGAGCCCACTCTTTTAAACTCTCTTCCCACCAGCTAGAATAGAAGCCTTCTGCGCCTTTGGACTAAGAAAGCTTCTGGTTTGAGGAATATGACATAAGGGACCCTGCTAAGGGCCTTATGAAAAGGCACAGTTGGAGCAAACAGCCTGCTGACAGTTGAGATTTGAATTTCAAATGCAGGAATTTCTGAAAGAAAAACAGTCTTAGTGCAACATAAATTGCTTCCAAACCCTCAATGACACAGCAGAAAGGGCAACAGAAAACCACATGAGGCAAAACAATTTTGATAAACTGTTATGGAATCTGTTCTCTTCCTTTGCATCCCTCGGTGCCCCGCCCCCTTCCTGCCCCGAGTAACCAAAAGAAGCAGTGAAATTAATTGAAACTGTGCAGGAAGTTCCAAGAAACTCTGAGGAAGCAGGTATATTTGAAAACTAGATGTTATGACTGAATCAACAGTCTCTGTTGGGGAAATATCCCCTAGAGAGAGAAAAATTCGTGATTGAGTGTGAAGTCAGGCAGTCAGTTGGTATGTATTTAATAGTAAAGATGGAAGCTGTGTCCTGTTACCCAGCTTCTAAGCTCTTCCTAAAGGCCCAGTAAGGTGCATGCACAGCAGTTAACCACACATATTTTGTCATGTTCTGTCAATCTGTCTGCAATAGATTTCAGACACCTCAACTGAAAGAACCTTCTTTTTATGCCTAGAAAAAGAACCCATTGGAGTATCTACCATTGTGTGGCTGGGGTATGAGAAGTGCCAACTGTAGATGTGCCCATGCCCAGAAACCACCAGAAGGTTAATTCTTTTCATAGAGAGGAAAATACAATTTTGTGAGCCACTTCTCAGGAACTGAGTAAAATGAGTTGGAGGATGGGCTTTCAAATAAATTTGAAATGCACAGGCAGAGTGCTGTTTTACCATGCTTGTTTTCTTTGCGTTTATGTATCCCTACTGGTGACCCAGTCAAAGAGCAAGTGTTGGATTCCTACATTTCAGGCTGCAGACCTATTATTCTGCCAGTGGGAAATAAGATTCTCGCAGTCCTATTATAGGGAGCCAAATTGCTTCATCCCCAGAAGCCAGAGGATTTCACTAGCTAGCAGTGGGGAGCCCATACAAAGCTGTAATTTGCAATCTAAATCTAATTTCAAACCTCATCTAAAAAAATGAAAATTAATATATTGAAGAAACTCCCTGTATTACCAGCCAGCTTCCCCCCAAATTCCTTAATATTTATGGATAATCAAGTTTTTGAAGAAAATTAGTTGGAGTTTAATCACTGTTTCCCAGATTCTTTTAAGTAGACTAACCATGGTTAATATGGGTTAAGGTTCATTGTGCATATTAAGAAACAATTCATCACATTACTCAAAGAAATGAGTACCTCTCAGATTTTACCAGCTTAGGAAAACAATTTTGCCTATTAATAAAAGTGAAAAATTTATGTGAATTCAGCCTTAAAATAGACTGGTAGGAGAGCGCTATACCAAAGTGAGACTGAATATAGGGGCTGTCACTCCCATAGATGGGGAGAACGATGTTCATGAGAAAGGTCGCACAGATCTAAGCTTTGGCTCCGCTCACCCACACCAACCCCTTTCTAAAACTGAATTAATGAGCTGGCTACTGTCTCCAGCTTCCCAACCATAACAAGTTCACAGTGGAGTGAAGGAAAAGAGCAAGGGAAATTCACAACTGAGAAATGTCCTCTCATAACTTGAAAGGTGCTCTACAGGCAAGACAAGATAAGGATATTATTAGATACATCTCCCTTCAGTGGTGGAGCTTAGAAATGAAGGTATAGGGCTAGCCTCAAAAAGAAAGTGGCAAACAATACCAAAACCCCTTCTTTTCAATTTCCACACTTCCTCTTTGATTTCTGGAGCTCTTAACAAATCATAAGAATTGGCCAAGTTGTGTTTTTCATTCCTTTACTTGGTCCCAGTCTCTGCCAAACGCAAAAGCTAAAAAGCTGAGAAATGATCACTAGTTGGACAGAAGGCAAGGAATTGAGTCTGAATAATTTACCAGCTGTTACTCAGTTCTGGATAAGTAGAGCCTGAAGGACACATACATGCTAGAGGTCTTGTGGGGCCTGAGGCTTATATAATTGTGGGGAGGGGGTTAGGGGGAAGGGAGAGCATTTTTTTTAAAGAAAAAGAAGACTCATTTATGAAATAAATAATAGGTACAAAAGTGTAGTTATTCAGAATGAGAAATCACAAGGCATGAAAATTTTTTTAAAAGTTGAGAAATCCTTCCACATCTAGGATGTGTTATTTCTTGTTTCAATTACTGCAAAAATTCTTTTCTGTCCTTACCACCACTGGGCAGGCTGGTATTGGGACCTGGTACATAATTTGTAGGGTACAATGCAAAATGAAACTCCATGGGTGCTTGGTCAAAAATTAAGAATAGCAAGATGGAGACAGCAGAGCATTTTTTTTAAAGATTTTATTTATTTATTTATTTGAGAAAGAGAGAGAGAGAGAGAGCGAGCATAAGCAGTAGGAGGCAGAGGGGCAAAGGGAGAAGGAGAAGCAGACACCCCACTGAGCAGTGATCCTGACTCAGGGTTCAATCCGAAGAGTCTCTAAAGGGAGACACTTAACTGACTGAGCCACCCAGGGGCCCTGACACCAGAGCATTAAACCAAGCACTGGGCCCAACTAAGTGTGAGGTCCTATGTGACTACATGATTATATGTCCATGAAGCAGGCCCTATCAGCATTGCAAAATGCAGAAAAATAATACAAATAATGCAGTCTTTTTATTCATTATGGACTTACCTCTATATTAGTTTTCTCCTATTTTTTTTTGTTTTTGGCTGCATATGCTTGATTGACACCTCATATGTTGACTGTTCTGTAATATTTTTCAATTAGGGAGACTTGAAAGATAATTGTTTTTCCTTTCGCATGTTTGATTGGAATTTGTCTTTTTTTCCCTTGGCAACTTAGAAAAGCTTCTTCTAGCATCACAACTCATTATTTTTCATGTTTTTAGGATTGTTGTCAATTTGGGGGAAACTACTGTTAAGTTTCTTTTTCATAGGAGCTTTGAGATTTGTTTCCTACAGCTAGACTGTGCCACCTGCACGCTTCTGATACCAGGCTTTCTAGGACATGTTCACCTTACAGTATGACCCCTGGGGAAGTTGGCACAGGAGTGGGTGGTGGAAGTACTTCTTGAAGCCTTTCCTTCATTAGAACTGCTAGCAATAACATTGAAGTGGTATCTCAAACTAATTGATTTCCAAATTTAAGTTCCTCTTGGCTGATTCCAAAGACACACATGGCCCCAACACTAACAGACAGGAGGAAAATGTGACTGAGTTTGGGAGAGGGTGGAAGTCAAGGTGGAAAGAGATAGTCCCCATAGCTGGTTATCATTAAAATATCTCACTTTTGCAGATTTTATAATAACGTATGACATGGAAAGGGCCCATGCAAGCGTGAACGACATTAGTCTCTTAGTAAACCTGCTTCTGATAGTAAAGCATACCACACTGGCATTGGCGAGCTACCCAGTTAGGGTAAAATATTATGCTAGCCACAAAGCAAACCTATGGAGCTGGCTGTCATACAGACTGGGCAAATGGTGGTCATTATCTTTGTTAGAGGACAAGTGACGTTTACATTCCATATGGCAAGGGCTGCTGGCTGACCTTCCATGTTTTTTTAGGAGCATGTTACCACTTAGGTATTAAAGCAGACAGCAATGGCCTGATGGGCAATGATACTGTAGAGTAAGATGGATGAAAAGAGCTTATTCACTTATATGAAGTAAATGGCCACTTTTGAACAGATCATTTAGCATTTACTCCTCCAAAAGTGCTTGCAGATTTATTACAAAAAGTGTTTCCCAGAAAATTAAAGTTTTATTCTGAAAAGAAATATTTTACTCACTTCTCTAAAGGACTGGAATGATAATAACCAAGGATTGTACCTTGGAAAAAGACTTAATTTGGCAATGCCCCTTCATGTCATTTAGACATCAGGTACCCAGGATTTCTCAGAGCTTAATAGTGGGTATGCTTCTCAAACATTGGTTTTACAATCCAGGTTCGAGAGACAAAGGCAACAGGCTATAAACAGAGAAAAGAGACTATAATGATAGGCCGCCACATTGAAAGTGTCATTGGAGTCAACTTTCAATTCTTTCTGCCAGAGAGAGGAGCAGTGACACGGACAGCTGAACACTGGGTGACTTGATCAGCCGGTTAGGGCCATGAACTCACTCTCTGGGACGAATTCCATGGCCTCCCTTTCACGCTCATCCTTTTTGATTTCCCAGCCCCCTTTGAGACTGAGGAACTCTTCTTGAACTCCTTTCTTTCTTTGACTTTGCCTTCTCCACACACTCATCTGAATTCCTCTCATGGTGAGTTTTCTGTTCCTTCCACCTCCCTCTGTGCTCTGTACTCTCCCCGTGGCTCTTTCACCCTCTCTCCACCTCATGGATGCTCTCTGTGGATTCTGTCACTCCAGCCTTCATTCTTTACCCTTCTAGTCTCACCTGATAGATGCACTGGCTTGTATAGCTTCAGCATGCCCAAAATTATCCTTCTCCTTCTGTCTCCCCAGTCCTCCTGGTCACTCTTGTCAAGGCCTTGAATCGTCTCTACTCTTCCAACCTCTACTTCTGAAATCTCCCTCTCAACTGTCCTTTTCTCTCCATCTCCAATAGCATTATTTTAGTTTAGAACCTCATCACTGCTTCACTGATTAAAATAACCTCCTAATTATTCTCTCTGCTTCAACCTCTATCCTTTTAATCTATTGTAATAGAATAAATTATTATAATTTTTTAAATATTTCTTCTAGTTACAATTAGAATATTACACTTCACTCTCACACACCTTCCAAAGATTCCCACTGCCGTCCTTCATAAAGTACAAAATTCCTTGGTACAACCTTTGGGACTTTTTATAATTTAACTTTAACACATCTTTCCAGTATTATATCATACAACTCTTCCTTATTCATCCTTTGATTTAGTGGAGGAGGAATAAAAAGACAATGTACAACACAGAGTCTCCATGTGGATAAAACCTGACCGAATTTTGTATTTTCTTGAAAGCATCAACAAATGTTTTGATGAGAGAGATTTAATGAGAAAAGACATGTAGCTAGGTTAATGGCTAAGGAAATGAACAGGTAATGGGCCAATAATGAGCACAGATGCTCTTAAATGGAGTAAGTTGGATACACAGGCTGGCCTCAGCCATGGAATGGGTAAAGCCCTTAGAAAAAGCAACTCTTCCATTAGTGAGGCAGGCTTTGCAAATGTCCCTCAGCACTGTTCCTGGAACACTGAAATCTTATAAAAATTATTATTAGTGAACTGACAATTTCTGTCTTTTTTCCTAAAAGACAGGGAAATGCTCCAGAATACCTAAACTGACATGCTTTCCCTAGATCTATTATCTCTTTCTTTGCACTGATATTTTGTCATCTTTTGTGAAAAGCTAATTTTAAGGCAGTTTTCTCCACATTACTTTTTCTCAGAAGAAGGTCTGATTATGTGGGGACATAAAAGGAAGTGAGGAAAACGCATTAGGCAAAACTAAGGTTAGGATATTAGGGAAAAAGTGGCATGGTGATAAAAGAGAGACAAAAATCACTTTCTTTAATTTTTTTTTTTTTTTTGGTTAACTTATTGGAAGAAGAGATACGGTAAGACAATACATATTCTTATTCTTAAATATCCAAGTCCTATTTTGCTTTACCTAATCTATTTACAACATTTTCACATTTGTAATAAAATTTACTTCCAAAAAACTTATGTTGAGATCATGCTCTATCCCTCCACCTGATCACACATACATTCACAACATATTTGAAGAAATAAGATGAGGGAAGTCAGCATTTAAAGTTCATTTAAAATCCACTGTTATGTATTCTTTAACTAACGATTTTATTTTTTGTTTTTAAAATTTTATTAAGTTTATTTTAATTGCAGTATAGTTAACACAGTTATATTAGTTTCAGGTGTATAATATATTGATATATATTTTTAATTCACAGTGAATCCTCTTAGTTTAATCATACTGGCTTACACGTAGGAAATGAATTGTACCAAGAGGTACACATAGGAAATGAGGTGTCAAGAATTTTACCTTTAGGAGAGGTTATTTTGGTGTAGTTTGTATTTAATTAAACAGCAAAAAAATTATCACTTTGAAAAGCCACATATATGCCTTAAAAATTAAAATCCACAAACTTCCAGTTATAAAATAAATAAGTCATGGGGATATAATGTATAGCATAGTGAATGTAGCCAATAATATTGTAACAACTTAGTATAGAGACATACGGTAACTAGATCTATTGAGGTGATCATTGTAACGAATAAAAACATCAAATCACCATGTCATACACCTGAGACTAATATAATATTGTATGTCAATTATAGTTTAATAAAAAAGGAGAAAAAAGGACAAAAATTAAAATATGTTGTGATTATTTGAATAAAGGTCATTAAAATTTCACAGATTTAATCATTTAAACATCTTAAAACAATTTCAAAATTAAGAACACTAAAGTAACGTGTAATTATCTAGCCTGTTTAACCAAAGAAAATTAGTTTACCAACATTAATTAAGTCTCTTAGTGCCATTAGAAATAAATTAAGAATATTATTAAATAGGTTTTTACAAATGGGTAAATTGAGACAGACAAATATCCAGTGAATTTCCCAGGGTTATAGTCAAGTCAGTGGAAATTGGAACCTGTGAATTTTAGTTAATTTTTTAAAAAGAATTTATTTATTTATTTGAGAGAGAAAGAGAGCAAGTGAGCACAAGAAGGGGGAGCTGGGAGAGGGAGAGGGAGAAACAGACTCCCTGCTGAGCAGGGAGCCCACCACCCTACATGGGGCTTGATTCCAGGACCCTGGGATCCTGAACTGAACCGAAGGCAGACTTAACCAACTGAGCCACCCAGGCGCTCCTCAGATGTTTCTTTTGCAAATATTTTCTTCCATTCTGTGGTTTGTCTTTTTATTCTCTTGACAGTATCTTTTGCAGAGCAGAAGTCTTTAATTTAATGAAGTCCAGTTTATCAATTATTTCCTTCATGGATCATGTCTTTTGTGTCGTACATAAAAAGGTATCACCATACCCAAGGTCATCTACATTTTCTTCTATGTTGTCTTCTAGGAATTTTATAGTTTTGCATTGTACACTTAGGTCTATGATCCATTTGAGTTATTTTTGTGAAGGGTGTAAAGTCCATGTGTAGATTCATTTTTTTGCATGTGGATGTCCAGTTGCTCCTGCACCATTTGTTGAAAAGATTATCTTTGTTCAACTGTATTGCCTTTCCTGCTTTGTCAAAGATCA
>CM052886.1:76586037-76651902 GCA_028534135.1 Potos flavus | reverse complement strand
GACCTGAGCCAAAGGCAGAGGTTTTAACCCACTGAGCCACCCAGGCGCCCCACTATCTTCTGTTCTGTTCCTGTCTTCTAGTCTGGTGACTAGACATTTAGGTTTAGATCCCCTGTATTTAGATCCCCTGTATTTATTTCCAAGTGGTTTATCTTTTCCCTTATTATTTCCACGCTTTGATATGTTTTCATTGACCTCTGAGATATTTCTTCCACTTCATTTTGTATTTCACTAATTTGGTTCTCCATAGGGACCTTCTTGTCCTTCAAATCATCTACTGAATGCTTTAGTCCCTAAATGTTTAGCCTTAAATATCTATGTGTCTCTCTATAATAATTATATATCTAACCTATAGGTTTACTAGTAGGAATTGGTTCATGTGGTTATGGAGGCTGAAAAGTCCAAGATCTGCAGCTGGCAAGATGGAGACCCAGGACAGCTGATGGCGTAGTTCCAGTCTGAGTCTGAAGCCCTGATCACCAGGAGAGCTGATGTGTAAGTTCTCGTCAGAGTCTGAAGGAAGGAGAAGACTGATGTCCCAGCTCGAAGGTAGTAAGGCAGAAAGAGAATGCTTCCTTTCTTACTCAGCCTTTCATTCTCTTCAGGCCTTCAAAGCATTGGAAGAGGCCCACTCACACCAAGGAAGGCAATCTACTTTACTTAGTCTACTGATTCAAATATTAATCACCTCAAGAAACACCCTCCCAGAGACATCCAGAAATAATGTTTAGCCAAATATCTAGGTACTCCATTGCCCAGTCAAATTGATAAATACAATTAGCCGTCACAAGTGTCATCGACTTGGCACCAATTCCCATCTTCTTAACATACACTCGGCCTCCAAGTAAAGACAATAACAAGGCCATAATTCTGCCTAACATGATACAACTATACAGCGTACAACTGGAAACATGGTAGTCCCTTCCTCAGAAGACGCTACTCCCTAGACCTGCCTGTCACTTTACTAAGGATGAAAATGCCTACAGCTGTTTTTAAGCACAGAATTTGATTCTTTCATTGCAGTATAGTGCTGGTAATAGACATGCTATCACTGTTTGCAGCAAACATAGTGACCTCTATCTCAAACACAGGACGTCACTGTTTACCTGTTTTTCCACAAGTACTTCTCTAATGGAACCCAGTTAATCACCAACCTCATGATCACCTGACCCAACTGTGATTCCTTCTCTGGCTGTGCAAAGCCTCCACAGACCAAGAGTGAGAGCAGTTCAGAGTGTCTGTGTAATAGGAGGGGGACCTCTGCACTGTGCAGCAGGGCGGTAGGTGTGGGTAGCATCCGTGGTGGGTCCTTCAGAGTCAGTGGGACTGTGGGCTCCCAGGCCTGCGGACTCAGCAAGAGTGTGATGAGGACTGGGTCCCTGCTCCCAGACAGTGCTAATTCAGAGAGAGCGAGGAGTTCAGCATCTGGGCACTAACCTCTATCTCATTTTGCTCCTTTAGTCCCTCCAAACATATTTGCAACCAATTCTCTGTTTCAGTTCTGTTTTAACATTGTTGTTACTAATCACTCCATTTGAAATAACCAGAAAGCTTTCTCTTTCCCTGGCTGGAAACTGATCAACATATTCAGGTAATGAAACCTGTAGAAAGGAGTCTTGCTTATAATGAAGTTGACTGTGTTAAGGCAGGAAAAATAGAAGACTCCTCGTAAGTTCATCAAACAGAGCTGTGGATCTTTAAAACCACGCTTGATAAAAAATACACCATGAGCTGATTGTTTATTCTGTGGCCCACTTTAAGGTAAACTCACTGTCTGATTTCTTCATGTTGCATATCTTCTTTCTGTCCCCCTTCCCCACTTGATAACCACCCTGTCCCTCATGGAGGCCATTCAGTGCGAGACAGCTTGAACCTTGACAAAATAGTGAAATTACAGAAAACACTGCATCAGTCGTTTATTACTCATACTATGACTGACTAGTATAGCAATTACTTTCAGTGCATAGTTATCTCCACTAAGTATTTTCTTTTTAAGCATTTGATCTCTAATTTGGGATTAAAACATTTTCCTGTTAAAGGCATTTTAGGCATCAGCAGGATATTTTGTGCCCACGTACACCCCAGAGGATGCTGTGGTACTACAATTTAGCAGAGCCAGCTCTGAGGTTAACCTTGATGACTTATCAGCAATGGAACTCCATTTGTATGAGTGGCCCCCTGAGACCCCAGGGAAGACTGGAAAAGGGCTAATAGTGCCCTTCTTCATTCATTCATGGGAAACCAATATTTATTGGTTGTTGTATGTAGCGGGTACTGTGCTAGGCACTTTGGAGACAACTGTGATTTAAAAAAAAAAAAAAAAGAATGATATATTAGTTAACATATTAGCTAAGAGTGCAGCTGATCAGCCACACTGGAGCTCTGGGAACTTGACCGGGTGATCTTGAGTCTCAGTTTCCTCATCTACAGTGCAGGGAAAACTAGGGTGTGTCCTGCAGTGAGCGTGCCTGGTTTTCAATCCCTCTCCTTCCGCCAGACTGCTGGGGGCAGAGCATTTTATATCCCTTTATCCCCTACCTTGCCTCAATATAGAACTGCCTAGTAAGCCCTGAATTGAACACAATTCCTTTCTTTCTCTCTCTTGGATTCAGAGTGTCTAGATGTGTCTTTGTATTGTTCCAATACAGAGATTTCTGAGTTTCCAGATGTATTTCATACAAAATACATACATATATATATATACACACACACACACATATACATACATACATATATACATATATATACATATAGACATGCGGTCCTATTTGATGATATTTTTCTAACAAAGAAAATCTTGTCCTCCTGTCTCAGACTTTTTCCTGTGCCTTCTGTATTATTTCTACCTGTGATAGTGAAGTTTCTCACAAAGCTGTGTTGAACACATTCTTACTAATAAAGATATTCCTGAAAGACAGATACCATATGATTTCACTTACATGCAGAATCTAAAAAACAAACAAACAAAACAAAACAGAGACAGACTCATAGATACAGAGAACACAGTGGTGGTTGCCAGAGGGGAGGAGGATGAGAAGATGCATAGAATAGCTGAAGGGGATGAAGAGGTATAAACTTCCAGATATAAAATAATTAAGTCACAGGGATGTAAAGTACAGCAGAGGGAATAGAGTCAATAATATTGTAATAACTTTGTATGGTGACAGACGGTAACTAGACCTTTTGTGGTGATCATTTTGTAATGTATAAATATACTGAATTACTATCTTGTACACCTGAAGCTAATATAATACTGTATGTCACTTATAATTCAATAAAAAAGATATTCCTGTATAAAAATCAGTTTGCCAAGATAATAAGGTACTGCTTAATAATCATGGAATCCTCATAAAAAAGTCATCTTCAACAAGTCCCAATATAAAACAAAGGCTAAAACAGCCATTATATCTAACATAAACTCAACTTTCTGTCTTATCACCCAATTTAGCATATTCTTGGATTTAATATGGGATTTCCAGGTAGGATCTGGGGAAATGTTGGTGACAGTTGTATATTCAAAGCTTCCTAAATTAGCCTTTAAAATATAATGAAATAAAGTCAAATTGCTGCTGGGAATATTTATGTAACACTATACTCATTTTTGAAATTAAAATAAATGTCTCTTCTAGCATAAAGGCCTTAGTTAGGGATTTTTATAGCTATTTGAGATTACTTTAATTTATACAAAACAGAGTCTATTTCCCTGTATTTGGATCTGTGCTTTTAGGCTGTTACGGTCATCAACCCCCTAGAGGAGAGTCTGAGAAAAAGGCTGGTTTAGGTAGTTTATGTGGGAAGTGAGCTTGGAAGTGAAATGGGAAAGCCCAGGTGAAAATGCTCCTTTGGGTCAGCACTACTGGAGGTGGCTGAGGCTTGATACCCCTGGGTCCTTTTGGCTTCGGGTAGGATACTTATCAGAATTGCCCACCTGGAGAAAGGATGGGAGAAGCATTTGAGCATCCCAGCCTCCAATGGTTGAGGGTGGCCCATAGGGTATTAAAACACCTGTAGGTTCCTCTTGCACATGTGTGGGACTGAGTGGGCACCAAAGCCAGACATGGCGTGCATGCTGGAGGAGAGGTTCGTTTAGGTGGCAGTGGGCAGAGCCCCTGAGGAACTGTCCCTGGGGCTGTGGCTGCACTCAGAGGAGGCCGGGTTGGCTGTGGGGCCAGATACCAGAGTGTCCAACATGAGCTGCTAGTATTTAGTAAAGAAAAAAATTTAAATCATAGAGGACAAAAATTATTCACAAGGAAAATAATCCCACTTGAAGATGGTACGTTTTTCTTGACTGCTAATATCTGTATTTCTATACTCGGTATAAAGACAACTTATCAGAATTGGAGAGATCATTGAGTCGCTTAATTAAACATAATAAATCTGATGTTTTAACATTAGGTAAGGTGATTAATTCTGCATTCCCGAATCTAGCCTCATTTGGAACATACCCCTGGGGCACTTTATTCTTACATTTATAAATTATGAACTCAATGAACCTAATATTTTGCTGATAATGGGTATATAATACATTAAGACTTGCTTGCTTTAAACAGATACTCTTTTTAATAGCAATTAGGATGGGGAAAGATGTCCTTTGTTATGGTCCATCTTTATTTTCAGCTTTCTTATAGTTCAGCTTAGTAATTATAGGGTCATTAATACAATATGAATGCAAAACCCTCACAAATCTGAACAAAATAATTATAAAAACGAAGAGAGGAAAGCTGGAATGAAAAGATATGGTAAATGAGGAAAATGAGCATTTTCTAAGATAACCTATAAAAAGTGGATTTAGAGAAAATGATACAGAAAGAAACCCTTGCATCAACACATCAGGAAAGATACTCTGTTGCTTTGACTTTTGTGCCAGTCAAAGCCCTCAGTTGCTTCCTGTCATTTTTAAGAACAAGCTCAAAGCAAGTCATTCAAGGACCTCCACAAGTCAAGCCCAGTCCACCTTTTCAAAGCTGATTCCCAGAGCTCACTTGCAGGAACGCTGTACTCCAACCCCACCTAATCTGAGCACTCTACAAATATTAGCTCATTTAATCTGCATACATGTCTATGAGGTACTGAGGTGCACACAAGTAAGTGACCTGCCCCAGGTCACCAGCTAGTCGGTGGTGGAGCCAGGATTCAAACCCAGTCTGGCTCCTGAGTCTGGATTCTCCACAATCATATCTCTGGCTGTCTATCTGCCCTCCCAACTTGCCCTGATATCTCTCTACTGCAGCTTTGCTTTCTCTCATGGAGAATGTGCTCTTTCCTCCTTTCTACCCTTTAAATCCTACTCGCCCTTTAAGGCTGAAACCAAGTTCTACCCTCCTTCACAAAGCCTCCCACGGCTACATTGGTCCCAGTCATCTCTTCTTTGAATCAGAGAGTTCTTTTAATTGGCAGAATGCATTTAGCACCTGTCACCTATAGTCTTCACTGAAAGTTATCTGCATGCATATGCACATTTTTCCCTAATCCAGGCATACCCTCATTGAAGATAGGCCAGAACCTTCTTTTTCCTCTTAAAAATAAGAAGCTTTCACTTTGTGGTAGAATTGAAGGTCATGAGGCCAGTACTCCAGAGGAGGACCCCAGAGGTGTGGTGTAGTCACCACAAAGGTGTGGTCACCTTTTTGGGTTTCCTTGTAGTACCTGTTACTACTTATGCCTTGTGCATAGTCAGTGCTCCGTATTCACTGACTTGAATTAAAGTTGAGAACTGTGATGATTTGAACTGCCATGATTTCATTTCTATTATTTATTCAAATGAAAGCTTAATGTATATTCCATATTCCAAATAAATGTAGATGGGCAATTTTTACACTACATATGACAGGTAATTTTAAAAGTGCTCACAACTGCAATGCGGCACTGGAAAGGTTTCCCTATTTTCCTTTTATATGTAGGAATTGAAAATTTCCAGTGGCCACCATGACAACATTAATTGTAAATATGTGGGCATAAGTATTTAAAGAAAGCACATATACATTCTCATACATAAACTTCCAGTGGTTTTTCGGAGGGATTTGAAAATAGAGACATAGTTGAAATCAACAAAGATGGCATCTCTTGCCCATTTCTTGCCTGACTCACTTGGTCCAAAAGGCAAAAATGTGTCTGTCTAAAGCCTGGCACGTTGGTGAGTCTAGTTTGCTTCTCTGTGCTCTTGAAATCAACAATTCCCAGGGTCAGGAAAGGCAGGTGATCTTGGGAAGCTGGCAGTGGATTTGGGAGGGCAGTTTTCTCACATCAAATTAATGGTCTGAATCTCAGCCCCTTCTTATCTTTATAAAGCTTAAATGTATTTATTGAGGCCCATCTGTTGAAAATAACAATGGAATTAAAAGCTTTAGGTTCTTCCCTGCACGAGAGAGACCACAGCATGTGATCCATATCCTCTCTTTCTCCTTTACTAGAAAGCCCTTTGGGCAGAGACCTGCTCAGACCCTCAGTCAGGCCCAACCAATCCCCAAGACCCTGTGTAACGCCACAGTCAATTACTCTTTTGCCAAGAAATGGTTCTTTTTGGGTAGTTTCCTGATCCCGCAGATAAATAAAGTTTCTTTTATTTTATGTTTGATTATATCCTTATTCTGAGAGGGTGTTTCAAGAAAGACGTTTTCCACTGGCTACTAGGAATGTGTGTGTGTAGTTGGGGGGGAGGCTGGGCTGGGAAGGGTGGGAACTTAATCATTTGCCTTGACTGTTTACATTTATAATTATTTTATCTAAAATTTAACTTTACATAAAGAAAATTTCTTGGTAGCAATAGGCATACCTATTAAAAAAATGAAGACTACTTGTATCATCCAGGCTTTTCAAACTATTTACTATTGATGTGACTCACCTAGGATCTTTTTATTATTTATTTTTTAATTAAAAAAATTTTTAAAGACTTTATTTATTTGAGAGAAAGAGACAGAGATAGAGACAGAGCACAAGCGGGGAGGAGAGGGAGAAGCAGGCTCCCCATTGAACAAGGAGCCCTAAGCGGGGCTTGATCCCAAGACCCTGGGATCATGACCTGAGCTGTGGGCAGAGGTTTAACTGACTGAGCCACCCAGGCGCCCTTCATCTGTATTTTAATAAGATGCTGAGATGATTGTGTGCACGTTAAAGTTTGAGAAGCACGGATGTAGTCCAGATGGAGTAATCGGTGCATAGTAGGTGCTCAGTAGATGGTAGCCATTACCCTTTGAGTTCTTAAAACCATATGAGCTATTTATATTTTTCTTCTCATTTCACAGGTGAGAAGACTGAAACATAGTAACAGGGCTAGGATTCTAACCTAGATCTTTCGATTCCAAAGCCTGTGCCCATACTACTACAAACCTTTCCCCAAAAGGAAAGTGAATTTCTTGAGTAGTAAAGGCCTTCATGCCTCTCACCTCCCCTTCAGCTCTCCTTTAGCCATCAGCTGCTCAGGCACTTCCCTGTTGGAAGTTCGATGTGCTTTTCTCCAGTCAGAGTACCCCCTGTTCCTTGTCCCGCACACTTATATTCCAGGAAGGTTCAACCGAAGGTTATGTGCTATGTTAATCTCCCCAGAGGTATTTGCTTTAATCAGAGTTTTGTGAATGTAATGTACTCCTCTGGGGAGAATTCTAGACTGTGTAGGATTGGTGAGGATGTATTTTAGTACGCGTGTGTGTGTGGGCAGTGGCTGTGGGCTGTGGAGATCCCTCCTGGCATCCCTTAATCCCAACTCTTGGCAGACACCAGCTCCATTCATATGTAAGACCTGGGTAAGACTCACAGTAGTCCAGATTTTGGAGAGATGTTTCTTCAGGAAAAATCAAATCCCTAATGAAAGTGGGAGGACGAGAAGAAAGATATACCTGGACTGTGGCTCTGAAGTTTGACCAGAAATGTCCAGGACATGGAAGGAACATGATTTTGAGGCCAGAGGTATTGGTGAATAGTTGTATCATGGAGACTAGTTGTGTCACTTTGATTATGCCATTTTTTAATTTAAATCAGATTTTTGTTTCTCATTTTGCTTTCAAGTTTTTAGAAACAGGCTAATAGACTATAGGCTTACTAGATAGATTTAGCTATGTGTCTTGATCTTAATTGCTTTATATCTAAACTTGAGATCCTTTTCGGTTTGCTCCTGTTTCTCACCTCATGGGCACTGATTGATTTAATGTCTTTCTGCATTTTTGCTAATAGGAATTGAATGGACTTGCCGATTCTCTTTAGGTCTGCTTTGACTTGATAGCTTCATTTAAAATGGGGGCTTTCATGGGGTGCCCGGGTGGCTCAGTCGATTAAGTGTCCGACTCTTAATTTCCGCTCAGGTCATGATCTCAGGGTCCTGGGATCGAGCCTCTCAAAGGGCTCCGTGCTCAGCTGAGTCTGCTTGTCCCTCTTCCTCTCCTATTGTCCCTTCCCCTGCTTGATCACTTGCACTCTCTCATTCTGGTCCCAAAGATTTTTTTTGAACAAAGATTTTCTAGGCCATCACAGTGAAGAAATGGAGAGAACTAGTTCTCGTTTGGAGTGTGTTCGAATTCTGAATTAAAGGGGCTCAAAGGTCGACATTTCTTCCCCTAACATCTCTTCTCCTTCAACTCCCACAGGCACCTCGTCCCTTACGTGTATATACATGCACTTGTATGTACACACACACTGCTTTATCAATAACACAAATTATTTTATAGACAGTTCAAATTTGGACATCTACAATTCCTTTAATGACACAGCACATTGCACCTATCACATGATGAAATATGAAAAGCAAGGGTCTGTCACGTGGCACCAATATTATACAATATATACTTACACTGTACATGTATATGTTCATTTGTAGTGAGGTGAATCTCAGTTCATAAACCCAGGCGGGCAAGAAATGTAATTTTATATTCTATAACTGCACTTAATTTTTGGATTTTGAGCTTCAGATCTGCTGGGAGTGGGCAGAAAAGTCCTGACATTAGCTTTTCCTGGAGTTCCCCCTCCCCCATACAACCTCCCTGATATTGCTCCTTAATTCCAAGATGCTACCCAGTTTTAAGATGTTGAGGTGGTGAACAGAGAATGGTTACTGGTGCCCAACTTCAGAACCAACCTTCTGTTATCTGGGGCTATTCTTTGGTCATGGAAATCCTTCCCTGGCCTGTCTATGGTCCTGTCTTCCTACACATATGCCACAGCTGATATCTCTGGCATCTGGCGATTTCTTTTTGTTCTTGGGAATCATGCTGTCTTTTTTCTTTTTTCCTCCTTCAAACCTTGAGGAAGCTTCTCCTAGTTTTAGGGAAATCCATCTTTCTTCATATTTATGCCTGTTCCGTCCTCTCCTCTTAAGACTTCTGGGAGCAAAAGCTGGATTTCTGCTGGAGAGCCCATTCATGCCCTTCCCTAAGGCACCAAACATGGACCTGAGTCGGAGGGGAAGGGAATTGGTGAAAAAGAGACTGACACAGAGAGCTATCTTGAATACAGGGATAAAAAAAATGATACACCTCAAAGTATCATTTCTGTACAATTCTGGGATTTAGTTATGCATATTTCATTTTGTAAGAACTATTCCCAATCACTGTACTGATGGCCTTCCCTTCAAGTTGCAGAGTTTGCAAACAGTGAGGAACCAGTAAGTGTTTATCCATTCTCTGTCACTTATCAAATAGGTTCTTTGGTAGAAGAGACACAAATTGTAAGCTGTGCAGTGAAATTACCTTTCTGTGATAAGTTTCTAAGGACAATTAATTTTAGGTGGCTGGCGAATATACTGTGCAAAGAAGTGGATTGTTAAGTAGCTATGTAGGGCCAAGTTTTTTTTCTCCTAATAAAGCACTGAATATCTTACCTTTTAAATATACTCTTGAATTAATGGAAATTATATCTGCAGCATGACAAATATTTTCCAAAAACAAAGAATTTTCATGGAGGGAAATCAAATCAGAAGTAAATGGATGGGTGTGAAATCCTTTCATTGCTACAATAATAAGATAATTTATGTAATACTTCAAGCATCCAAATCCTTTAATGGCTTTTTTGAAACATAAAAGACTGAAAAAATCAGTTATGCCCGTTCCCTCCTTCACTGAGTGTTTATTTGAAAAACTCCTTGTTCAGTTAATGTTCTCTTGAAACATAATAGCAGCTCTGTCTGGGATGGAGAGACAAATTGTTTAGTGGTTTTCTTAGTGGTTTTCTTCTCAGAAATTTCTATCGTAGTTATGGGGGAAATGTTTTCTCAGTGATAAAGTTAATCCTCTTTTTTTCCCAGTATTCTGATAATAGCTTATGATGTTATATTGTACTTCCAATTTTTAGCGCTACTCCAAATCTGCTGCTCAAACTTCCATCAGATTTCATTTTTTTTCCCTTTTAAATTGACCACTTCCCAAACACACCTCACTTCACCTCTGGCTATACATGGCAACCTTGTAAAGCAGAACTTCTCAAACAATCTGTGGTGAAGGATAAGATTCTAAATCTGAACTCTCTATTCCTATACTAATTTCTTCATAGACTAGAAACAAGGAGCTGGAAGACTGGCACTGGTGTATGGGCCACACTTGGAGTGTTCTGGGGTCCTGTTCTAGAGTCCATGATCTCTGCCCATCCCCCATACCATCCTGGATATCTTCCTAAAATACTGCTTTCTGAAGTGAAATCCCTACTCATCATTCTGGAGCTCAAGATTCTGCAACATCTGACAGCATTCAGCTTGTGTCCTAGCCACACACCTCAGCCTCCTCTGTGGTTCTCTCCCTTTGCTGGAAAGTAATTCCTCAGCACCCAGCTAGAGCGCAACCTTTGCTCACAACACTTGGCTGCATTGATATCCAGCTTGCCTATAACATACTGAGCCATAGACACTGCTCTCTAATTGCCTTATTTTTTCAAATGGATTGCTTATTTTAATTAATGAGTAACTAATGAATTTGGTGGGCAAGAAGCATGGAATGTTTTTAGTCAAGGGATGAGGGGGGCAGGGAGCAAGCCATCATGTGTACAAGGGATAGGGGTGGTGGTATAAGGGGAGACAGGAGGGACAAGAATTCTTAACCTTGGGTCTTTAGGACTGCAAAAGTGATAGTCTTAGGGGACAGTTTACCCCTGATTTGAAGAGGTGTGTGTGTGTGTGTGTGTGTATGTGTTTGTGTGTGTGTGTGTGTACTTGTGCACAAAGAAGGGCATTTATGGAGAAGAGGAGATTTATGGAGAATTATATGAAGATCATACAATTTGTGTATAATCTTTTCTTAAACGATTTTTTTCTTTTCTTTTTTTTTAAGATTTTATTTATTTATTTGAGAGAGAAAGAGCACAAGCAGGGGGGGCAGCAGAGGGAGAAGCAGACTCCCACTGAGCAGGAAACCCATGTGGGGCTTGATCCCAGGACCCTGGGATCATGACCTGAGCTGAACGCAGATGCTTAACTAACTCAACAGCCCAGGCACCCCCTCTTAATTGAATTTTTTATTGAGAAAACTGTAGATTCACATCTGGATGTAAGCAATAATAGAGAGATCCAATATACTCTTTATGCAGCTTCCCTCATTGGTCATCTCTTGCAGAGCTATACTCCAGTATCACAACCAAGATATCGGCATTGATTCAAACCACCAAATCTTCTTCAGATTTCCCTGGTTTAATGTGTCCTCATTTTTGTGCATGTGTCTATGCAAGTTTATCTAATGTGTAGGTTTGTGTACCCGTGGCCACAGTCAGGACAGAACAGTTTCATCAGCACAAGGACCTGCTCTGTTGCCCTTTTGGAGCCAACCTCTCTCCATTCCTCCAGCCTTACCCTGGCAGCCACTCATCTTGCATTCCTAGATTTTGCCATTTCAGAAATGTCACATAAATGGGAGCATACAGCATGCAATCCTTCAGGATTCCTTTTCTTCACTTAGCTTAGGTCTCTAGAGATTTATCCCCGTTGTACATGCCAGTGGTTCCTTTTTATTGCTAAGTAGTATTCTATGTTATGGGTGCATCAGTTTGTTTAACCATTCACCTACTGAAGGACATCTGGGCAGATCCCTGTTAGGGGCTGTTACAAATAAAGCTGCTATGAGAATTCAGATACAGGTTTTTGTGTGAATGTAAGTTGTATTTCTCTGGGATAAATGCCCAAGAGTGCAATGGCTAGGTCATTTGGTAGCTGCATGTTTTGTTTAACCTTTTAAACTCATTATTTACAATTGTTTTCCTACTCCACATTTTTGTATTATGATGCAAAGTGCAGTTGCCTGCTCAGTTACCGCTGTGATATTAATACCCGAATAAAACCATCTTTTCTTAGTCTTTTTGCCTTGTTTAAGATAATCTTAAAACTCATATCTCATTTTATACTTATAGCACGTCTACAAGCTCAGTGGTATTTTATAGGAAACTGAGATACAGAGACGTTAAGTAACTTGGGCCATATAGAGAATTAATAGCACGGTCTGAAGCAAATCCCAAGATCCCTAAAGTAGAATTTTTAAAACTGTATGTGGTGACACATTAATGGGTCATGAAATCAACTCAGTCAGTCACAACCGGAATGTTTATAAAGAAAGAGACTAGACTAGAATACAAAATATCATAGTGCATTGCTCATAGTAAGAATATGTACTGTGCAATTTATATATAAATTTATAAATAAATGTATTGTGTAACTTAGGTATAAACTGGATGATAATTAAAAATGCTTTCCTTACAGCTTAGTTGTTTCCATTAAAACCCCCATATAATTCCTTTATATTTTCCATGTGCCTAACAAGGACGTACAAAAATCTAATTAGTCTAGAAGTTTAACTAATAATTCTTGGTTAACATTGGTGTGAAGGAAGGTTTGAAAGGAAATCTTCTCTTATCTATAGGAATTTGTCAAAATGCTTTTGTCACTTTATGGAACTTTATTTTCTTTATCACTTGAGGCAAACCTCATATATAAACCTTTCCAGACTATAGGAAAAAAGGGAACACTACCCAACTCATTTGATAAAATTAACTGATAACAAAACCTTACAAAAGCAGTGCAAGAAGTTAGAAATGAGAGGACTACCCTAAGGCTACACATTTAGGAACAGCTGGACCCAAGGCCCAACTCCAAACTTTCTGATGCCTAATAATATGCTTTCCCTGAAATCTTACCCTGATTCTCTGTAGGGTATTTTCTAAGCAGCATATGGTGTTTAGGTTGATTTTGTTATGGACAGTCTGTATATGTCAGGGCTTTTATACAGAGACCATTGAAGTGGTAACAAGAAGAACGAGGAAGGAAAGAGACCGTCTGTAGATACTGGAAGGGCCGTCATGTAGGAAAGAGAGAAAATGTTTCTATCTTATAACACAAGGCAGAATTAGGATCAGATTTTGGCTTTCAGAACAAGGGAAACTTGTTCATCCCAAGGGAAATATTTCTAGGTAAGCTGCCCAGGAACAAAATAATTGCCTACCATGGTCTTGAACTATCCAAATAAAGAAGTACTCAATAACCCACCAGAAAACTATCTGTTTGAGCTACTGGAGACAAATTCTTCAATTGGACCAAATATTCTTCAAGGTCTTTTTTCCAAATCCAAGTTCCTAGGAATCTACAGCTAAATGACTTTCTCCCCTGTTAGTCATTTATCTCTGCAAATTCTACCCACACACCATATTTCCTTACAATCTGTTTAGAATTAAAGAAATGATTTCTAATTGAAACGTTAACTACCATTATTTTATATCATGATTTTATGGACATAATTTATCAAAAAACTGAGCTTAAGGAATATGCATTTTTTTCCTCATAGTTTTTTGAATTGGTCATAAATCAAATAACTCACACTGCAGAGTAGAACGGAACAGGATGAAATGTGAAATTCTGTGTTATCAATGTGAAATGGAGACTTGCCATTTCATAATCCTCAAGAAGGAGGTAGGGGCAGATATTACTCAACTGAAAATTCTGACAGAGAGAGGAAAGTGATTTGCTCAAGGTCATGGAGCTAACAGGTGATCACACAGCTAAGATAGGGTCACACACTAACAAGGCCTGCACTTGCTAATGGTCTTTGGTGACTCCTTGAATAAATATGAAACTTTCCATAGGAGAATATGCATGAAGAGAAACTTCTGACTTCTAACAAGAGCATTTTCAAGGGGTTATAAGTCCAATTGTGAGTTATTAGTTACACAATAAAACTCACTATCCCCTATTTTGCTTACTAATACGTTATTTAAAAAAAATAGAAGATTCTGCCTCCTTTCATGGGGTATCTTTTCTTCAGGAACAAAAAGGAAGTTCCTTTATAGACAGACAATTCTATTCTGAAAGCAAAACATTCTAAATCATAAGACTTTACCTGTTGGTCTTACATTTCAAACCCTTCTACAAAAGATATTGAAGTTCATGTCAAGTACTGTCAGGAAAAAAACATGAGTATAACTAAGATGTTAAAGCAGTAATTCAATGCTTCCCTTTTTACACTGTAGTGTCAGCTAGGCAATACTCATATTTCTTGTGCTCTCCCATGATTTTCACTTTACCTTACTGTATTTGAGATCAAGGTCCTGTCCGCTGCACCAGAGAAGAGTGGATATTAGCTCCGATGTCTCACACATGTTGTTCATAACACCTCCGGGCCTACGGTAATGAGAAGAGGTTTGGTTAGCTTCTGATTTAGAAAATTCTAGAGGTTTGGTTTGAACAGACATGGGATAGAGACAGAGAAGTCAGTAATGTGAGTGGCTGCTATACCTAAGGGAATGATCTAATAGAGAATGGGCTGGCCAGGTTATAGTGAGAACTATATTTTCTTCTCTTGGATGGACTTATTCTGCTGCTTGGTGAATGGCCCCACAGACATTTTTAAATGGGCACAAATGAAGAGGAAGATGGTAAGAAGGAGGAGCCAACTTGAACATCAAGCCTCTGCTACTGCTGCTGTGTGAACCCGCCTCCCTAGTAAACTAACTGCTGCATTGCAGGTCTGGGCCTCTGCATATTCCTTGTAACTCTACAGAGCATACTGAGCAATTTTCAGAAATTGTTCTTTGGGGCTTAAGTTTGTGAGAGGTTTAAGAAATCCCACATGTTTCCAGCAATCCCATGAAGCTACCAAGACAGATTCTAATTGGCCTAGTTTACTGAGAGCTGAATTCAAGAGATCATTGCTGAGGGGGACTTTACTCTTAAGTTTGCAGCAAGTGTTTATGCTACCACTATAAGAAGAAGGGTGGTTTTACTTGTTGGGGTGGAGAGGTAGCTTAGCTCTTTTGCTCTTCCTACCCCTCCAGGTGAAGTTCTAGCAGCAATTTCCTGGTCTTACTCTTTAAAGGAGGAATTTTGGTGTTTGAAGAAGGAGTCAAAGTAGATGTTTATATTAAATTCTTTGCCTTTACCCAGAAATTTTATGAAATTTCTAAAAGTTCCATTTAATTTTTAAACATTCTTGATCATTTTTATCATCTGTTTTATTCTATTATTTTTTTAACTGCAATTTAAAATTGTAGATTCACATACAGTTGTAAGAAATAATACAGGGAGACCCCCAGTTTCCTCCAATGATAATATCTTGCAGAATTACAACACAGTATCATGACAGGATATTGACATTGATACTGTCAAAATAAAGAACATTTCTATCACCACAAAAGACTACTCATATTGCCCTTTTAATAGCCATACCCTCTTCCTTACCATCTCATCTCCTCCTCGTCCCCTGGAAAACACTATTCTGTTCTCCATTTCTGTCATTTTGTCATTTTCAAGAATTTTACATAAATGGAATCATGTGTTACATAACCTTGTGGATTGGCTTTTTCACTCTATAATTCTCTGAGAATTCACCCAAGTTGTTCCATGTATCAGCAGTTCATTTGTTTTTACTGCTGAGTAGTATTCCATAACATGGATAT
The DNA here is from genome assembly GCA_028534135.1 of Potos flavus. Lineage (NCBI taxonomy): Eukaryota > Metazoa > Chordata > Mammalia > Carnivora > Procyonidae > Potos > Potos flavus. The sequence goes on along the minus strand of CM052886.1, from coordinate 76,636,056 downwards.
ACCACAGTATGTTTACCCATTCACCTGTTTCAGGAAGACATCTGGACTTACTCTAGGTCTTGGCTTTCATGAATAAATCTGCTATGAACATTTATGGGCAAGCTTTTGTATGAGCATAAATTGTATCTTCTATTTTTTTTGTCAGTTTTTCTATAGGTTTGTCAATTTTATTGATCTTTTCAAGCTCTTTGATATATTTACTTTCTCTATTACTTTTCTGTTTTCAAGTTCAGTAATTTCTGCTCTACCTTTAATTTTTCCTTTCTTCATCTTGCTTTCTTTTTTTTCTAGTTTCTTGAGGTGGGAGTTTAAAGGATTGATTTGATACTTTTGTTCTTTTTAATATCTTCACTTAGTGCTATAAATTTCCTTTTATGCACTGCTCTAGCATATTCTGATATGTTGTATTTTCATTTTCCTACAATGTAATTTTAAAAAATATTCCCTTGACACTTCCTCTTTCGCCCCTGAATTATTTAGAAATGTTGATTACTTTCCAAGTTCTTGGAGATTTTCTTATCATTTTGTTATTGATTTCTAGATTGATTCCACTGTGTTTGGAGAACACACTCTATACAATTTCAATAATTTTAAATTTGTTGGTGATTTTTGTGGCTCCAGGAAATGGTCTATATTATATGTATATATATGTCTTATATTAATCTATGTTCTGTGAGCACTTGAAAATATGTATTCTGTTGTTGTTGACTGTAGTGTTCTATAAATGTTGTGTTCTCCAAACCACATTCAATACATTAAAAGGATCATTTACCACTATCACATGTGATTTATTCCAGGGATGCAAGACTAGTTCAATAACTGCAAATAAGTCAGGGCGATACAACACATTAACAAAAAGAAGGATAAAAATCATGTCCATAGATGCAGGAAAACCATTTGACCAAATTCGACAACGATTAATGACAAAAACTCTCAATAAAGTGGGTTTAGATGGGATATACTTCAACATACTAAAGGCCATGTATTACAAACCCAAGGATAACATCATCCTTGATGGGCCAAAACCACGAGATTTTTTTAAGATTTTTATTTATTTATTTGAGAGAGAGAGAGAGAGAGAGAGCATGAGTGGGTGGTGGGGAGAGGGAGAAGCAGGCTCCCCACTGAGCAAGGAGCCCCATGTGGGGTTCCATCCCAAGACCCCGGGATCATGACCTGAGCCAAAGGCAGACACTTAACCAACTGAGCCACCCAGGTGCCCCAACCATGAGATTTTTTTGTTAAGATGAGGAAAAAGACAAGGATGTCCACTATTACCACTTCTTTCAGCATAGTTTTGGAGGTTTTAGCTATAGCAATCAGACAAGAAGACTAAGTAAAAGGCATCCAAATTGGCTGTCATTATTTGCAGATGACATGATACTATACACAGAAAACCTTAAAGGCTCTACCAAAAAACGATTAGAACCAATAAGCAAATTCAATAAAGTTGCAGGATACAAAACTAATATACAAAAATCTGTTACATTTCTATACACCAATAATGAAGTTTCAGAAAGAGAAATTAAGGAAACAATTCCATTTACAATTGCACCAAAAAGAATAAAACATGTAAGAATAAATTAAAACAAGGAGATGAAAGATCTGTAGTCTAAAAGCTATAAGACAATGATGAAAGAAATTGAAGATGACAACAACAAATGGGGAGATATGCCATGAACATGGATTGGAAGAATTAATATTGTTAAAATGTTCACATTACCCAGAGCAATCTATAGATTCAGTGCAATCCTTATCAAAATTCCAATGGCATTTTTCACAGAACTAGAGCAAATAATCCTAAAATTTGTATGGAACCACAAAAGACCCCAAATAGCCAAAGCAATCTTGAGAAAAAACAAAGTTTGAAGTATCATAATCTCAGATTTCAAGATACACTACAAAGCTATAATGATCAAAACACCATGGTACTGGCACAAAAATATACATAGATAGTAGAACAGAATAGAGAGCCCAGACATAAGCCCAGTAATAACTATTTAGACCATTTACATTTATTGTAATTATTATAGGTAATTTTTACAATTGGTACATAAATATGCAAGATTTTTAGTTCTTAGTGGACTGAACTCTTTCATCATATCATGTTTCTCTCCATCTCTAGTAATTTTCTTTGCTCTCATGTCTGCTTTATCTATCTAGTAAAGCTAATTCTGCTTTCCTTGATTAATGTTTGTGTAATATATATCCTCCCGCCTTTAGTCTCAACCTGACTATACTGTTATATCTGAAATTTCATGTAGATAACCCATAAATGAGTCATATTTTTAAAGCCACTCTGCCAATTTCTTTTAATTGGTGTATTTAGACAATTTATATTTTATGTAATTATTGTTATGTTAGGATTTGTTTATCATTTTAATATGTTTTCTCTTTCTGTAATTTGTTCCACTCCCCCCTCCTTCTTGTGGGTTATTTAAACATAATTTAAAGTTCTATTTTGATTTATCTATAGTTTTTGTTTGTTTGTTTTCTACTGATACCACAGGTGGGGAGTTGTTACTGGATAACTGAGATAAAAGTCCTGGATCCCTACTTAGCTTTCTCTGACACTATCCTAGTAGGGGTGTTGGAATGTCTCATAATAATAGTAAAAATGTAGAAGTCTAGGCTCCCAACTTGGCTTTTGCTGGCATGGTGGGAGTGAGCCCATATTTTTTCTTGTTGTGTTTGACAGGAATAGCACAGTTATTATCAAAAATTTTTCTGCCTTGCTAGGCTTCCCCTTTTATTGGCCTTTTGCTGGAGAGAGCAGGCTTTTGCTGGAGCTCTCCCCTCACCCCTGACCCACCCATAATCATTGGCATCTCTGGGTGCTAGATACTTTAGCTCCAAAACTGGGACATATGAGGCAAAAAGAAAACCCAAGGGGCTTACCACCATATCAGTCCTTGGCTCCTGAGGTTCCTAGACAGTCTGCTTTCTTCTCTCTACTTTTCATGGTCTTATGTTTGTTTTATACAATGACCAAGATTTTAGTTGTAATTAGAGGATGGAATAGGGAAAAGTATGTCTATTCTATCTTGCTGGAAGTCCATTCTTTTATGTTTTAAAAAATATACTATTACGGTGGGGGGTTGGGTGAGCCTGGTGGGGGGTATTGAGGAGGGCACATATTGCATGGAGCACTGGGTGTGGTGCAGAAACAATGAAACTTGGAACACTGAAAAAATAAAATTAAAAAAAAAACAAAAAAATACTATTACATAATTACTTTGTAATTATCTATTATGTTGTATTTGAAACTCTTGCAGAGCTAAATCTCTTTTTTCCCCTGGGGACTTTCACTCATTGCCATTTTTTTCCCTTATGTTGGGTGATCCTGATTTGAGCCAAGGCTCAGACTTACAATGAGGATGCTTATCTCCTTAGAGAATTTTCTTTTGCTTCTACTACATGCCACGATATGCTACTTGGGATCACTTTAGCATTCACCTAGTCTGTAATTTAATTTGTTTAATTTAGCGTCAGGTTCACCTCTTCTTCACTGCCTCTGTCTCATGTTTAGTCTCCTGATTGAGGTACCAGTATAGGCATATTTCTTTCTTATGTTTGTTTTATATACAAACCTCTAAAACCTGCCATCCTTCCTTTCATGTATCTCAGTGTGTGTGTACGTGTATATTGATCAGTGCTCAGATTTTAGTTCATGGGTTCTTTTTAGAGGTTGGGAACCATCTTGCAGAATTTTCTTACTTTCTTTGAGCCCAGAAAGTCAATAAAATTATGTCTTATGAGATCCAGCTCTTTTGTAGAAAAATTGTTTTATGAGATCCAGTACAACTGCCAGTACCTTTTCAAACAAACAAACAAACACCCTGTAACATTTATTCTCAAGAGGCCATTGAGAACATCTCATAACATTAGAGTTGCTTTTCCCAATTATATTCTGTGGAAATTTAATACAATTGACATAAATGGTAATAGGTTTTTCTCAAAAAAAGTTTAAATGTTTCATGGTAAAAAATTGAGGTATATCATGTATATTGTATCCTCTGCTCTTAGGAATACATAGCACATATTATGTTAAAGATTCTGAGAATTTGTGAAGTAAATAAAACTTTAAAATTGTGATTAACCCTGCATTTCCCAAATTACTTGAATGCGGAATCTCACATCTTAATTAATTAATTAAGGGGTAATTTACTCACACCCCACAGGACACTAGAGTTCTGTGAAACAGTTTGGTTAATGTTGATTTAGAGTCTCTGCTTGGAAGCAGTGCATTTACAATGGTTATTGGTTCTAGTTCTGGCTTTGTTGAGAGCTGTAGGACATTGGGTGAGTGCATAACTTGCTTGAACCCATTTCATTCTTTATAAAGAGGTTGAAGGAAATGGTTTCTAGGGTGTTTTCCATCTCTACCATTATCCTCTCTCAATCAACAGAGTCACCAGTGTCTTCTCTGTAATGTAAAGATGAGTGCCTTGGGATAGTATTGGAAATGTGTGTTCACTGCTTTCCAGGCTTACAATGCTCCTCACCTCCCCAGCAGTCCCCTCTCATGCCTTTACACTATAGAGGACCTGCCTTTATTGGAATTTCTACCCCCTTTTGCATCCAGGTTGAATATTTCTCCTTAGAGCTAGTTGTTGTTTTTCAATCAGTCACAACCAGCTAGGCCAATAATGTGAGTGCAATGGGAAGAACCCACATGTGATTGGACCTTCCCTGTCTGTGTTCATAAGGTAGATTGACCTTGAGCAACAGGAATTTGTTTATTCCCTCATCTCTTTTCCTAGAAAATAGAGATTTTATTTATTTGTTTATTTATTCGAGAGAAAGAGAGAGAGAGCAAGCATGGGGCCGGGGCGGGGGGGGGGGGGGAGATGCAGAAGGAGGAGGAGACACCCTGTTGAGCAGGGAGCCTGATGAAGAGCTTCATCCCAGGACCCTGGGATCATGACCCGAGCCAAAGGCAGATGCTTAACCGACTGAGCCACCCAGGCACCCTAGATTTACTGTCCTAAAGTGAAAAGAGCACTCTGAGTCTGGAGGCAGAAGGCTGGGTTTGAGGGCCAGCTAATGATCTTGGATCCCCATTTTAGCCTATCTGAGACTCTCAGTTTCCCCTCTTTAAATCAGTGGTGATGCTAATTGTTCCATATACATTATAGAGCTCCTGTGTGGATCCAAGGTGATAATAAATAGGGAACTCTGCTATGTACTACAAAAGCTTTGCAAATAGAAGGTGTGTGAGAGGTGAATAATGAGTTTTGTGATTGTGGTTACTGGCAGCTTACAGAACAATAGGTTGAAACAATAGCTAGAGATGCACATGCTGAGGCTACTTATGGAAAGAAAATCCAGGAGATAACGAGGATTGAAAATTTAATTTTAGGGGCGCCTGGGTTGGCTCAGTCAATTGAGAGTTGGACTCAAGTTTCGGCTAGGGTCATGATCTTGGGGTTGTGCGGCTGAGCTCCGTGTCGGGCTCCAAATTCAGTGGGGAGTCTGCTCAAGATTTTCTCTCTCTCCCTCCCTCTGCCTCACCCCTTCACCCCCTCACACTTTTTCTCGCTGTCAAATAAATAAATAAATCTTTTAAAAAATTAAATTCTAGACTTTCTCCCTGCTTTTCCTTTCTCCTGCTGTTTTTTTATGTAAGAAAAGCATAGGAAACTAATTTTTAAAAAAGTCACGGGACATTCCAGATAAATAAAGATTAAAGAAAAGATGGGGCCAATTTAGGTTAACACATATCCATGTGCCAAAGTTTATTTTTAGTAAAAAAATCCCCTTCGTCTTATTCAACTCAGAAAAATGAAAACTGATGACCTATAAGTGAAAATCTGTATATCCTTCTACTTAGTCTCATAAGTCATTCAGTTCTAATTCCTTTGCGAATTCATACAATCCTTTGCCAATGAATTAATAAGTAATATTCTTCTAAGTGGGTTCCTATGAGAATGGATTTTTGTGTGTATAGCTTATTAAATTCTTTTTAATATCTATGATTTTACCATATTAATAAAAGCATCAAACTTATGCCCTTGAAATGTAGAGGAAAAGTTGTAAGATTATTATTTCAATATTCAATAATCTCTTGCAAAAGCACCATGCTACAATATTCTTTCCTATAAAAATAGTAAGTGATACGGGGCACCTGGGTGGCTCAGTTGTTAAGCGTCTGCCTTCGGCTCAGGTCATGATCCCAGGGTCCTGAGATCAAGCCCCACATGAGGCTCCCTGCTCCGCGGGGAGCCTGCTTCTCCCTCTCCCATCCCCCTGCTTGTGTTCCTTCTCTCACTGCCTCTCTCTCTGTCAAATAAATAAATAAAATCTTTAAAAAAAAATAGTAAGTGATACAAATCCACTCCATCAAGCTGGCTTGGTGGCCAAAGACACTGTTAAAATCCTCATAATTGTCACTGCTTTCTGACATTCTCTCCACTTTAAGAAAGAAGACTAAAGCAAAACAGAGAACTTACTCTAAAAGGGCTGAGTCACAGTTGGAACATTTCATGTTGATGTGATTTGATGATAGTTGAAAATTTCTGGTTGATGGGGATGCCGAATATAAGCCTGAGTACACCTTGTATCACTGGAGTATAGGGAATAAAGTATCAAGATGAAAATGGGTATGTCCTCTCGCCATCCCATGGACCATTTCCCTTCTGGGCTCCCTGGTATGTAGGATTAGTATTCCACGTTCTTTTAGGATGGAACTTCAGTACCAAATGTTTGATCTGAAAGTCATGCTAGAAAACACTAAGAAACATCTTCCTTCCCTCTGACTCAAATATCCCATTTTCTCTCTTTGCCTACCTAATTCCCACTTAACCTTCTGGGTTTTGGCTTAGATGTCACCTATAAATGGAAAGCAGTTCTAGACCCTGTGGCCTGAGTCAGGTCCCCTTTTCTATGTTCCTGGGCAACATACAGAACACTTACTCAAAGCTTTTCAATTTCCCTTAAATTAACCTGTTTACTTTTTCCCCTCAATTCCCACTCAAACACAACCAGCACTGCCCGGCAGAACTTTGTGCAGTGGTGGAAATGTTCTAATCTATGCTGTCCAGTGTGGTAGCCACTAGTCACATGTGGCTATTACACTCAAAATATGGGAAATGTGACTGAGAAACTGAAGTTTTAATTTTATTTCATTTTAACTATCTTAATTTAAACTTAGATTATAAAGTATATAAGAATTCTATATATAAATTATAAATAAATACTTTATTTAAATTGTTTGTTAAAATGACTTAGATTTAAATTTAAATAGTCACATGGTGGCTTTTGGCTACCATATTGGTCAGGACTGCAATAGACTGTAAGCTTCTTGATGGCTGAGATTGCATCTTATTTACCATTATATTTCCAGCACTGGAGGACAGAATCCCAACACTTTCTATGCACTCCAGAAATACCTGTTGACAACTGAATGAATGTCAGTCTTCTGGCCTTATTTCACTATGACATTTTGTTTGATAGCTGAGGCTCACAAACCTGACACTGTAGCTGAAATTCTAGCTTAATCACTTACCATTTATTCAAGGGTGACTTAATTTCTCTGTGCCTCAGTTTCCCCATCTTTAACATGAAGTATAAATAGTACCTACCTCATAGGGTTGTAATGAGCATTAAATGAATTTATACACATATTAATTCATTAATTAATATATTAATTAGTGCTGAGTACAATAGATGGAAGATAGTAAGTTCTACCATGTACTATCTATCATTATATTGATTTTACAGTATTGTCTTTTATTAAGAGGAGTGAGAAAAACAAACAGAAGAAAATGAGGCAGGGATTCCTGGGAAGTTCAGTTGGCTAAGCATCTGCCTTCTGCTCAGGTCATGATCCCAGGACCCTGGGATGGAGTCCTATATCAGGCTCCTTGCCGAACAGGGAGTCTGCTTTTCCCTCTGCCTGTTGCTTCTCCTGCTTGTGCTCTCTCTCTCTCTCTCTCTGACAAATAAATAAAATCTTTAAAAAAAAGGAAAGAAAATGAGGCAAAAAACACTACTTTGATAGAAAGTATTGAATTTTGTGCAAGATCATTTAAACTAAACACGTTAGGGATCTTTATGCATACATTATTTATTTGAGATTCTTAATCATCAAAAGGGCTGAAGAGAGGAAGGCAAACCATAAAAGACTCCTAATGTTGGAAAACAAACTGAGGGTTGCTGGAGGGGAGGTAGGTGGGGGAATGGGCTAAATGGGAGATGGGAATTAAAGAGGGCACTTATGATGACCACTGGGTGTTACATGTAAGTGATAAATCACTAAATTCTACTCCTGAAAGCAATATTATACTATATATCAGCTAACTAGGATTTAAATAAAAACTTGAAACATGAAAAAAAAAGCTGCTATTCTGATGTGTCTCATAAGGGATTAACTACAGTGCTGGGCTGATACAGCACAATAAACAATGGCAATAAAATGGAATAACTCATTATTTATTTATTTATTTATTTATTTATTTATTTATTTATTAAATGGAGTAACTTTAGATTGTAGAGGAAGTGACAAGTTTTAAGACAATCTCACTTTTTTTTTTTTTTTTAAGATTTTATTTATTTGACAGAGAGAGACACAGAGAGGGAACACAAGCAGGGGGAGTCGGAAAGAGAGAAGCAGACATCCTGCTGAGCAGGGAGCCCGATACGGAGCTCGATCCCAGGACTCTGGGATCACGACCTGAGCCAAAGGCAGATGCCCAACAACTGAGCCACCCAGGCGCCCCATTTATAATATAAATTAAATTTAATGCAATTATAGTAAAATATATCTTTTTAAAAATATTTGTTTATTCTAGAGAAAGAAAGACCAGGGGCTGGGAATGGGGCTTGATCCCAGGACCCTGAGATCATGACCTGAGCCTAAACCAACTGAGCCACCAAGGTGCCCCAGCAAAATATATCTTATAAAGAATGTCAGTAAGGATGCTGATGGGAAGGACTATCTTAGAGCAGTCTTTCATTGCTGTCATTCTGAGCCAGCATGGTTGGCAACCAGGCTGGATCTCTGCAGTGACAAAATAAATCACACTTTTCTTTCCTAGTTTGACATCTTTTTCAATACACAGTTGATGAGTGAAATTTAAAAAAATGTATCAATCCTGAAAATGTGTTCCTTCTTTATATTCAGATAGTTATTTGGATTTATTGATATGTCCATCTTTACTTAGGGAAGGAGAATCAGATGGTGGCTCTTGGCTTTGCAAACTCAGGCCATGCTCTCCCCATTTTGGGGAAATCTTCGGGCATTACTATCTGCTTTTTAGGATAAGAAAACTAAATCTCAGAGAGATGCTGTTTGTCCAAAGCCGCATGGTTTATAGTAAATAATAGAACTGGAAGTAGAGTCTGGGTTTTGTGACTTCTAGTTCCACGAGTTTCCAAGGACTTTTGAGTTTAGAAGATACTTGAAGAAAAGAAAGAAGGAATAGAAGCAGGAATACCCATAAGTAGGTACTATTTATTTCACTGGAATTTAACCTTTATTAATCATAATGAGATTGTGGTGTAAGCCACTGATCCTCTCCTCAGATGAATGCTCATAAAAGTATTTTTGCTGACAAATTTGGGTAATAAAAGTCCCTGAAATTCACTGATAGACCCTTATTTAAAAATGCTTAGCGTGGAAATAATCTAATTTCATTTTAGGGCATTATAAATAATGCCTCAAAATCTCTGCATAGTCATTGCTGGTCTGAAACATCTACTGGAAAAGGGCATACCCTCATGGGATGAGGATAGATTCTGAACAGGTTTTATTATTCTCTATCACTGAAAACAGTAAGTGTACACTGTGTTGCTTCTTCTACTTTCATATTTGATGTGGTTATGACGACAAGCTATGAAGTTAGAATATAATGCTCTTTTTTGTTGTTGTTAATAAGGAAACATTTTAACATTTTTCTCCTTACCAATAACCTTCAGAGTTAGGTAATGTTACCAATTACTACCAAGGTATATATTTTACAAAGGCATTTGCTTCCTGGCAAGTAAAATATTCTAATTCTAAGAAGTAAAAGTAGAAGATATATTAGCTATTTGGTGCTTTCAAGTTTATAAAATTGTACTAGAAGAAAAGCAAGACAAGAAAATTTTGAGATGCTTTTAATAATGCTGGCATTTTAAGAATTTAAACAAGTTGCTAAAAGGAATAGAGAAATTGTGTTAGGTAACCAGAGATCTCGTTAAGCATGGATATTAATGTTAAACATGCAATCCACTAACGGCAAGTTGCTGGTGGGAACAGCATAAAAATTTAAAGAGACATAATGAAGGTTTTATTTCTGGTTTAAGACCTCATTCTTATTTCCCATTGGGAAAATGTGAAACCACTTCTCAGAACAGTAATTTTAAATTGTGTAACTTAAGGATGAAATAGACATAGGGAAGTCAGGGTAAGGAAATATGTGTCTTCAATACCTCCTTAAAAATACAGTAAGCCATGTATTTATTTATTTTATATCTTTCAAAATATATAGAAAATAGCTCTAGGACAATTTGGATAAAATTTATCTTGTCTGTCATAGGAGTTGCTTTTTATTCATTTTAAGGGTACTGTTAGGGTCTTCTGAAGAATTTCATTTTCATTAATAAACTCAAGACTATCTTTCCTCGAAGCACAAGCTATTTTCATGCTGAGGGGAAGAGACTGAATATTCACGCATTTTCTCACACAAGTAATTTCCTATGGTGGTATAGTGCAGCAACAGCGTTGTACTCCCTTACAAAAAAATCTATAACCAGAATTGTCCATTATTTCTAAAGAAGGTCATATTCTGGCTACCCCTGATCATGGTCCCTCTTTTCATAGCTTGATTTGATTCTCAGCAAACAACTTCCAAGAATACTCATAAAACAGATGGATTTACCTGTGAAATACCTGGTGGGGCTTTAACTGTAGTGGTTTTCTTCCCACAAAAGAAACTATGTCTCTTTACATCAGTTTTTCTCAGAGCCTGATACAGTCAGTACAATTATTAGCTAAGTTCAACACCCGTTGAGCACTTTTTATATGGCAGATCCTGCTTTGGTGCTAGGGAAACCAGCATGAGTAAGAGCCGGTATCTGCCTTCAGGAACCTCATGGGTGGAGGGCAAGAACTGATTCATAAGGATATGATTTTGAGACAATGAAGCTGATGCTTTGAGAGATGTGTGCAAAGAGTATACAGAATATGAGAAGACACCAAGTACAGCCTGGAGAGACAGGAATGCTTGGTCAGTCAGAAAAAGGATGCCATGTGGTACATGAGAGTTTTATAAGAACATGTGCCATCATGAGCAAAAAAGCATGGAGCCAGAAACAGCACAGTGCACATTAGAATTGCTGGGATAAGAAGAAGCTATGTGGCTGAAGAGATAGAGTCCAAGGAAGACCCCATATACTACGCTAACTAAGGAGCATGGACTTTATCCTGCACCTTTATCTGTTCATCAGAAAGAACCACGTAGGAGAGGTCTGGAGCAGAACTAGAGATTTGGAGGTCATCAACATGTTAGGTAAAAACTGTAAAATGGGGGGACCTGGGTGGCTCAGTCGTTGAGTGTCTGCCTTCGGCTCAGGTCATGATCCCAGGGTCCTGGGATCGAGCCCTGCATCGGGCTCTCTGCTTTGCGGGAAGCCTGCTTCTCCCTCTCTCATTCCCTCTGCTTGTGTTTCGTCTCTCGCTGTGTTTCTCTCTGTCAAATAAAATCTTAAAAAACAAAAACAAAAACAAAATTGTAAAATGAATGTGACCACTCAAATGAGTGCCTGTAAAAGAGAAGACTGGAGAGAGAATCCTGTAGAACCCCAACAAGTAAGAGTCTTTAAAAATGGATGAGAAAAAACAGAATAGAAGGACAATAGGATACCATTATGATAGAAGCTGTGAAGAGCACCAGAAAAGTCCAGTGAGATTAAACCGGAAATTGTATCTCACCACTAGGAGATAATAGTAGGTTAGTTTAAAACATTGATGGGCTAGTGGGAATGAGAGCCATATTTCAGTAAATTGACAAGTGAGTGGGAGTTAAGTGTAGTCAACTTGTATAAGAAACTTGGACAAGCATGAATGGAGAAAGCTGCTTCAGGGAGTTTGTTTGTTTTCTCTGCAGGAGGGCCCTGAGCATATTTAAAGGCTGATGGTGGGTGGGTGTTTGTGGAAATGAAGGAGAGGGAATATTGCCGGAGCCATGTTTATGTGAATTTAGGAGGGAGTAGGATAGAGATTACATTTTGATGAGTTGTCCTTCAATGAGAAGAGGGACATGTCTTTCTCTAAGACTGAATATAAGAAAGCAAGACATATTAGGGCAACTCCAAAAAACATTTAAATAAAACAAATTTTTGAGTAGATAATACCATGGTTCAAAATTAGGTATAAAAGTATATACAATGAAAAATGTTCTCTCCATCCCTGCTTCTCATCATTACCTTCTTAGAAAACACTTTATTGAACACCTACAATATGCAGGTACTGTTTCCCATGTTGGAGACACAACAGTGTACAAAATAGAGGAAGTTTCTGCTGATGAGTGTGAGTGTGTGTGTGTGTGTGTGTGTGTGTGTGTGTGTATGTGTGTGTCTGAGAGAGAGAGTGAGAGAGACAGAAAGAAAAAGGAGGATGAGATTGACGATAAGGAAATATAGAATTGTATAACATGTAGTATAACATAACATTAACATATACCAAAGTTCTTTGACAAAAATAAAGCAGTATGGGGAGGTAGGCAAATTCTGTATTTATGTAGGATGATCAAGGAAAGATCTCTGAGAAATAGGTTTGAGTACAGTCCTGAATGTAGAACAGAATAAGCTGAGAGGTTGTCTTATGGAAGAGTGTCCCAGGCAGTGGGGGCAGGAAATAAAAAGGCCCTGATCAGGAACATGATGGTGGGTTTGAGGAACTATGAGAGGATAGTCTGAGTGAAGCTAAGAAAAGAAGTGGGAGAGATGACTGTTGGTCCTACAGAAGTAACAGGAGGTCTACAGGTTTTCAGGCTTTAGATTTTATCTTAATTTTTGAGTGCTCGCTTCAAAATGGGGTTATGATGTAAATGCAAGACACTAAAAGATCTTGTGAAAGTATGGATTCTGATTCAGTAGGTCTCAGATGGAATTGAGATTCTGTATTTTCAACGAGCTTCCGGGTGATGTGGTTATTGTCAGTTTGTAGACCACACTTGGGACTATAATAGTCTAGAAGCAATAATGAGGACACTTATTCTACTCCAAACCCTATGGACTTAGAGGTATAAGAGAACAAACAGCTACTATTTGTGAGGTATGAGTACAAAATGGGGTGGCAAGTTTTAATCAAAGAAGTTGCCAGAACATTCTGAGAAGAGGTTAAAGATATAGGCCACTTGCTAATATATTGCTGAGTTCCTGAGGGCACAGTGTAACTGTTCTGGGTGGGTAAGTGTGTGAGATTGGGTCAGATTAGGGGATGCACAGAATTTAAGAAAAAGGCAGACAAATGAGAGGATGACCTGGCACCTTGAACTGTTCCTGGTGATTGAGACAAACACAGATGTGAGGAAGAAGAGATTTATTCCTGATGTTCTCTTAGGGGAAAATGGACTACCAGTTCCAATTTTAGCCTTCTTTATAAGGTTAGTATTTTGAGCAGACTGTTGTAGTGAGGTGGGGAGTGTTGTGTGTCAGGGGTTGTGGTTATTTCCAGGACCAGGAGAAGACCTGGCGGTCTCCTGTATGGCCCTTTTAATGGCAGGATCCAGGCCTGGGGTGATGCAACATTATCTGTAATGAACACAGTGTGGAGGGCCCTATTTACATTCCTCCACGGCCATATGGTTTCGCTCTTTGAAGCAACCAATATTTCTAGTCTCCTGTGTACCCTTTCAGAGCTATTTTATACAGATAAAAAACTCAATAGGAATATAAAGTATTTCAACATCACAATTAACAAGCTTGATCTAATGGACATAGAAAGAATATTACACTTAACAGCTATGGAATACACCATTTCACTCCTTTCAAGGTCTCATGAAACATTTACACAGATTGATCCATATTGGCTCATGAAGCAAGTCTCAAAAAATTTCAAAGGATTTTTATCACAGAGACTATACTTTCTGACCATATTACAATTTTGTTAGAATTTAATAACAAAAAGTGTTGAAGGAATCAAAATATCTTTTCTATCACTAAAACTTTAGCTATTATTGATAAAAACAAAGGAAAAAAGTCCCTATGTTTGAAATTTAAGAAATACAGTTCTAAATAACTTATGGTCAAAGTATAACAAATTAGGAAATACTCAGAACTAAATGACATGGAAATTCCTTTATTAAAACTTATTGGATGCAGCTAAGGCAGTGTTCAAAGGAAAGTTTTTAGCCTTAAATACTTCTGTAGATAAGAAAAAAAAATTAATAAATTAATCATCTATGTTCAAAAGTTAAGGAAAAAATAAAATTAACCCAGAGAAAGTAGAAGTAATAATAAAGAATATGAATTTAATGAAACATAATACTGAAGTATAGAAGAGAGGCCCCGTAAAGGCAAAGGTTGATTATTTGAGGAGTACATTTGAGACGCCTCTGGTGAATTTAAGAAAATAAAAAAGGAGAAGACAAAAATTAGAAATAAAAAGGACATATCTATAGAAGCTACAGAACGAAATGATAATAAGAAGATATGATAAGCAGCATTGTTTATAACAAACTTGGACACATTCTTAGAAAAATATAATTTATCAAGGAGGAAGTAATAAGCTTATGCTAACCCCTAAGCCACCAGTCTTAACTTACAGTTTTGGCTTTCCCAGAAATGGAATCTTAAACCAGTCAGTCAGAAATCTGAAACCAGTCAGTCAGAAACCTGATCAACACTAGTTTAGTAATCTTACTAATGACCCCTGCCATCCGCTAAAGGAAATTAGCTTTGCAATTTGCAATAACCAATCCATTTTTGCCAGTATAACTTTATTGTTGTTGCTGCTTTCTGCCTATAAAAGTTTTTCATTTTGCACAGGTCTTTGAGGCTCCTTTGCTAGACTGGATGCTGCCTGATTTGAATTGTTTTTTGCTCAAATAAACACTTAAGATTTTTAATATGCCTCAGTTTATCTTTTAACATATTCTTACATCCAATAAGTTAATTGATTTGTAGTTAAGTCTTCCTACTCAAGGTGCGTAGGCACAGATTGTTTCAACAATATATTCTAGCAAGTACTCAAAGAACGAGTAATTCCACTCCTACACAAATTATTCTGGAATACACAGAAAGAGGGAACATTTGGCAAATCACCATAAGAGTTTAGTTTTCATAATCTTGATATCGGACCTAATGAGGACAGTTTAAGAAAGGAAAATCTAACTCATGAACTTAGAAGAAAAAGTCTTGAGCAAATATTACGAACAGGAGTCCTACAATGTATAAATAGGTAGGGAAGGAGGGGAATGTGTCTTAGAAAGAAGAAGAAAAAGAAGACAAGAGAAAGATGTCAAAAGCACAGAATGAGTAGCTATCAGAAAAGTTGGTGGGTTGGTACCAAAAATAAACTCCATTTCCTTTACAATTTTGACACTTCTTGCTCTAACATTATAAAGTGTGTGAAGGAAATACTTCAAACTTTTACATTTGTTTATTCATACAGCTATTACGCCCCTTCTATGTACAAGGTATACTGAGCTAGGAAATTAAAAAGGTATGCTCTGAGGATTTTGTGAAAAAGGCAGTGGCATCGCCCCAGATTCCTCCATAAAACACACAGGACAACTAGGATAAAAAAAACAATGGGCCACAGACAATCTTCACAAAACTAGGTGACAGAGTATCCCCATAAACCCCAAATCATGAGCAAGTAATTGACAAATCACCAACAGTTACAAGACCTCCTGGGTATTAGCACCTGTCCAAGAGGAAGCAGAAAGAAGCAACGGGATGTCTGACAAACCTGATGATTTCAAAACAACAAACAGGCATTTACCTGAAAAACTCAGCCGGCCAAGCTGAGAAGAGCAACTGCAACTGCGAGGGATTTTCATGATCCAAAAGTGTCTGTGGTGAGGCACGGTGTGCGGTAAGACTGAAGGTGCTTGAATAGTCTGAGCTCTCTTCTCAAAGCCACCAAACAAAGATCCCTCCCAGGACATAGCTGGGCAATAGTCCAAACTGAGAAAAAACTGCTGAGAAGAGAATCTAAATTGAACAGGTCAGGGATAATAGAGACCATAGAAATATAAAGTCCAGATCAAAGTGTCGAGGGAGAATAGAAACAGAAGATCTTAGAATTTAAGTGTTCATATTATTGAATACTTTACAAAAACCACCAGGAGAGGGTGGCCTAGAGACATTAAATTGGAAAAATTATCTAAGCCAAACCTCCTTTATAAAAGTTTGGAAAATATAATTCTCTGTCAAAATGAGCAACAGAAAAGGAGAGGATTCAAATCACATTTAAATTCATGATAGGATAAAAAGAAAGAATAAGGAGTAGAATCTCTATAGATAATGCAGGAATATGAGATAGATGTTCTCACAAAAATAAAAGCTATAACTTAGGGGGGCCTGGCTGACTCAGTCGATTAAGCATCTGACTCTTTGATTTTGGCTCAGGTCATGATCTCAGGGTCGTGAGATCAAGTCCTGCATCAGGCTCCGTGCTGGGCATGGAGTCTGCTTAAGATTCTCTCTCCTTAGACTGTGAACTCAGAACAAGGGACTGAGGGTTTTGGAGGGGAGGGAGTGGGGGGATGGGCAAGCCTGGTGGTGGGTATTGAGGAGGGCACGTATTGCATGGAGCACTGGGTGTGGTACATAAACAATGAATCTTGTAACACTGAAAAAATAAAATAAAAGTATTTGGGGGAAAAAAAAAAAAAAAGATTCTCTCTCCTTCTGCCCCTCCCCACTCCTCTCTCCCTCAACCCCCCCAAATCAAAAATTCTATAACAATATTTCAAAATGAACTAAAAGATAGAAGATCTTAAGGATGAATCAGAATGAAGAAAACTCAGCAATAAAGCAGTAAATCTCAAGAAAGAATAAGACAAAAAAATTTTAGAAATTGACTAATTAGAAGCATAACACAAGAGCAAATATACACAATGGGTAATGTCTTAAAAAAAAGAGAAGACAAAAAGGGGGAAAAATGTAAAGATCAGAAAGAAATGAAGATGCCAGGGGCTGTGGTACACTGGGGAGTTAGAGCTTGATGGGTACAGGGTTTCAGTTTTGTAAGATATAAAGAGTTCTGGAGATGAGAAGATCCTAGCGATGGTTGCTCAA
This sequence comes from Potos flavus, assembly GCA_028534135.1. Lineage (NCBI taxonomy): Eukaryota > Metazoa > Chordata > Mammalia > Carnivora > Procyonidae > Potos > Potos flavus. The sequence continues at coordinate 76,618,824 of CM052886.1, read as the reverse complement.
CAATGTGAATGTACTTAATACCACTGAACTGTACACTTAAAAGTGATTAAGATGGTAAATTTCATGGTATGTGTATTTTACCACAATAAAAAATTGAAAGGAAAAGAAGAGGTGAAGAAAGAAATGAGGAGTATCAGCAAGAACGTGATTAATTCAGACAGCGGAGAGGATCGTGTGTGTGTGTGTGTGTGTGTGTGTGTGTGTGAAAACCAACCCAGAACAAATATCCAAGCAATAAGACCTAGTGATTTATAAGGGAAAGAAAAGTAGATTATCAGCTTTTCAATAACAGTGCCTTATCCTGAAGAAAACAGAGTAACATATTTAAGGTGGTGAAGGAAAGAAACTGTGAACCAAGGATTCTATATTCAACTAAGTTGACTGAAGTATAAAGACAGCAAACTGCCATCAACGTACAGAAACTTGGGGAATACTGTTTTTAGGAACTTTTCCTTGGGGATAGACTGGAGCTTCAGACAACCAAAGTAACTGGAGAGCCATTGCCACAGAGATTGAGAGTGAGCAGTAAGTATATATTTACACAGAGAAAAAGCAAAGGACAAAACAAATAGACTGTAGTATGCAATGGCTCTGTGTTCTGACTATATAGATACAGTAATATTCTAAAAAATGAGAGAATGGGAATAACATATGAAAAATACTTAAAATAGTTTTTCAGTAATTATGGTGGTAGTAGTTTTGGTATTGTAATTCTGAGAATGTTTTGTGTAATATGGAAGAAACATTCATTCATCCCCATTGTCGTTTACATCCAGGATTCTTGCTGTGGACCAAAGGAGATTTGGATGAAAGAAGAGTTTAAGTAAATATGGAAACTGAATTGGAAGTATCAGTGGGAACACATGAGGGAATTTACCTTTAAATAAGAAATGTACAAATTTATATTTATAGTTATATATGTTATATAATTCTATGTCATAAGTAATTGTTTACATATCATACATATAATTATAGAGAATTATTATGAATATAATGGACTAAGCTAGGAGAGAGGTATCTATTCTATATACCTATTATAATAGGTATAATATTATCTAAGTTGCCAAGTTCCCTCCTTGTTCATTGAGCCCTGGCAATAGTACCTGCTTTCTGAAGTTGCTACTTTTGTATACTTAAGAGTTCTCATTTACGCCTTTAACCATCATTACCTAGTTAACAATTCTTTATATTAAATTTTACCAGTTTCAAAGACTAGTATGTTTTCTGTCTGCTGCTTGGATGCTGGCTGATGCAGGCAATGTTTGTAGCTGAGCCTGTGGAATAGAATCAAACATTTACATGCACTGTGGTGAACTGCTGGAGGTTTCTGAGGGAGCCAAAGATGTTCTTACAACATTGTGTCAGAAAGATAAATATGGCTGACTTTTCTAGAAGAGGGAAAGCCAGGAGGTAAGAAGTGCCAGTAAGAGGTAAAAAGAGGGATTCAGGGTGTTGGCAGAGAAGATAAAAAGGAGAGGAGAGAGCTGAGAAAATTGAAGAAAGAACAGGATTTAGGATTGTTCAGAGAGGAAAGTAAAGGAGATGCTGAAGATTTTAAGCCATAGGATTTTTGGCGTATCAGAAATGATCATTTTAAGGCAAAGATGCCGATAAGGACACTGGAAAATCGATCTTGTTGGGAGGAAGGTGATGATTTGGGTTTTAGACATTTTGGGTTTTAAATGATGATGAGATAGCTGGGTGAAAATGTTTGGGAGGCAGTTAAGTATAAAGGTCTGAAGCTCCGGGAGAGGTCATTATCATAGCTCTAAGTTAAGACTAATTATTCACTCAGTGTCTAGGATCTGGGAGTGGGTATTTAGAACTAATTCAGCACATTCATGGTCTCTGTCTTGGGGAGCACACAATCACATGGCACGTGTCCAATAAGTTACTCATTCTAATGTCCTCCTTGTAGACCTGACGCCGAGGTCCTGAGGGACCAGTTTGCTGCCCATGTTTCTCAAATTTGAGCAATGAGATCAGAAATTGAATTCGGGTGTTTTAAAATACTTTGATGTTACCACACCACACTGCCTCTCCAGACACTTGAGGCACATAATGCCCTCCTTCCTACTCCTACCAATTGAAGTGAAATCACAGCTCCTTCCTGAGCTGACTTCTGCAACAGGTGAGGTGCTTTTCTTTCTATGGGAATTTTACTTTTAACAGACACCAAAGCCTTACTCTATAGTGTGATGCTACCATGTTGGAATTTCAGAGACCAGCCAAGTCTCTGATAAGCCTGAAGCTGCACCTCACCAGAGAGTATGGGCTTCCTCCAAAGTCTCAGCACCCCTGTGCCTGCACCCCGAGCATTCTCTTGGATTCAACCAAATAAAAGAGAATTAGTCAAATGGAGAGGTGCCCAAGTACATGAGGGTAAATTTGAACTCCTACCTCCCTTTCACTCATAAAAGCTAAAATTTTGCTGACAGGGAAACAAGAGACCCTAGTGTGTTTGTGATTATCTAGCCAACTAAGTGTTTTCTTATTTTATCAGATACTGAAAATATGATGAAAAGGAATAGAAAATATATTGGTGTGTTTGGAGGTAGATAGTCCAAATACTCTTTCTTTGGTTGCTTGAGAGCACATATGTTTCAATGAGATAGCCTGGTTTAAATCTTGACCCCCTGCCGACTAGCTTTGTGACCTTGGGAAAGTAAGCTAACCTCTCTGTGCCATCGTTCCTCACCAATGAAATGTGGATACTTCTTACGGTTGTTCTTAATATACCTAAAGTGCTTAGAACAATGTCTGGCTCCTAGTAAACACTGTGTGAGTATTAATACCATTAATGTTGCAAAATTTATTATATCTGACATACCTGACTTATTTGGTTATTCCTGATTTGCCTGTCTGAGCCTCTGGGCTAGTGGCTACATAGGTGATGGTCCTACTCTCAAGTAATTTCACTTTATTTAAAAAGGCAGGATTTATGCCTGTGAAGAGATAACACACAGTGAAATAAGTAAAAATGCCAACTGCATAATCAAGTCAATCCTTCCTGGGAGGGTGGGGGATGGGTGGGTTCTAATGGTGGAGGTGACCTAGGACTATGCCCGTTAAAAAGGAGGTATGTATATGGAGGGGGAGATACGGAACGTAGAGAGAAAGTGAGCAGTGAGGAGGGGACTCTGAACTAAGCTTTTATGTACCAGAACCATTGTGATAGAGAAAAGAGGAGGTCAGTAGAGCAGGTGGGAACTGTGTGAGCAAGGGAAGGGAAGCAAAGAGACATTTGTGAGAGATATTGGCCAAGAAGGCCAGTCCCTAAATCTTTCTTGATATGAGGCTATGTATCTAGGAAGAATAACTGAGTTTTCAGGTCCAGCTAGCAGGTGGAGTGACGGTACCATTCACCAAAATAGCAAAACCATGAGGCAGAAGCTGGCTTTGAAAGGACAGCCCATTTACAGCTTCCCAGATTTGGTTGTTGGGAGGACTGGATGGGACACTACACGCAAATCACTTAGCACAGTGCCTGGCACAGAGTCAGAGCTCCATATATGCTAGCCAGTATCGTCTATGCTCTGGAGGTTGCACTGAAGGAATTTAAGTACAATGCTAGGACATCTGGCCATGAATGTAGATAGAAATGTACATACTGTATTTTCCAGCTTTTGTTTGGATACTTGGGTTGGGTTTTTTATTGTTTTTTTGTTTTTTTTTTTTACAAAATGTATTCTTATAGCTGTAAGATTTAACTTGAACTCTCACCATGATTTTAGCTATGATTAGAAATATAGGTAATAAAAGAGACCATGCGGACTTCCAAGAGGCCCAAGGGAGGCAAATTAGCCAATATTCTGTTACTTTCCCTCTGACTATAAGTCTCCCTTAGAGTCATTTTTTCCCACATAGAATAAAGGAAAAGGGAAATCTTGACAACCTTTGGTTCAGAAACAGTTGATGGTATTGTTAGAACAAGTACATTTCATTATATGCTATAAAACTTGCTGAGCATGCTGATGGCATTTATAGAGTCATGCGGGGAAATGCCCGAGGAATCCTGGCTGCATTAGAATTCACTGTATACAGTGCAATGAGTTTAATTTGTGAAAAATAAATTTAATAATTTGTTCACTTTTGTCTTCTTTCTTACTCACTCCTTTGAGCTTTACTTAAAAAAGCATTTACTTAAAAGCTTCATGAACACTGAAAGTAAGCATTGAAACTCAAGCTTCACACCACTGACTGCAAAATTATAAGCTATGGTGGGGAAGATGAGGTGTAAAGGAGCAGGCAATTAATGCTTTTTTTTAGGATGTTTTCATTGAGAACTGGTAACCTTTTTAAAAACAATGCATCAGCTGTTGTGTTTATCTTCTTTCACTGCCAAAGCAAAGGGAGATTCTAGGCTCAAAGAATACTAGAGCTGAGAGGTGGCTTGGTAACCCCACACATTGCAGATAGGACACGGAGGGGTGATGTGTTCCAGGCCACAGCAGAGCCCGAAATCTGGACCAGAACCTGGATCCGGCTACCTGCTTGCCTGCTGCCCCCCTTCCTTCCCCACCTCTCTGCCCTCACTGAATGCTCATCACTGGTAACCAGGAGGGGATTCTTTAAAGTAGTAAAAGACTTCGGAATTGGGAGCGGCTTTTGAGAGCATGAGCCTCAACCTTGTGAAGCTCTGGATCTTGCTCAACATTGGAGATAAAGGTGAGTGAGGAGGGCCTGGAACCCTGACTGAATTCTCGGCCATTTGTATTTCTTTACCTTTGTATTTCTATACCTCTTTAAACCACTCCAGATCAGTGAACTGATGATTGAGTTCCTGTCAAAGGAACCGCAGCAGGGCTTATCCTCCTTAAGATCACTGTACTTCATGCTTCTACTTACTCTACTTCTCTGGGCCTAGAGATCTCCTCTGCAGACTAGAAGGACAGATGGGGCAGATAATCTATAGGCTCTTCTAGCCCAAACATACTGTACTTTGGTGACCCTAGATTTCTTTTATAAACCTTTTGGTGCAACAGACTTGTTTCTCTTTCAAACAACCCATGACATGTCCTGCCTCTGCACCTTTGCAAAGCCATTCCCCTTCCCTGGAACACTCTTTTGCCTCATCTTAATCGACTTGATTATGCTCCTTGTGCAATGTGAGTGCCACGGGAGTAAAGGCCTGTCCTGTTTGCTTCAGTAGTCCTCCACTTGGAACAGTGGAGGCACATGGTAGACACTCGGTAAATAATGACTCCAAAAGATTATAGGTACTGCTTGGTTCCCGTCTTTTGAAGCCTTATTAAACCATAATTAGGAGTCCTTGATCCTTACCTGGGGGCTCAATCCAGTCTTAGAATCTGCTCAGTTGTGACCCAAACAGAATAGTTGTCAGAGCTCTTGCCAGGAAAAGATACAACTTGGCATCGCATTAATTTTGCTGCTACTTGGGCTCTGACCTTGGGCCTTATCTCTGGACTCGGGTTTCCCACCTTTTTATAGCCTTCAGAGTGCATCAGAGTCTGATGATGAACCTAGCAATCTTCCCCACCAGGTGGTGGTTTGGTGCATGTTACTTAACTTTATGTTTAAAAGGTGATGCCATCCTTCTGGATTTCAAGGTCTGCCTGCCAGGCTGCTCTACCTTCTGGCAGCGGCCGTCGACTCTGTCCTCACAGTGCCTACTGTATCCTGGGGATGGATGACTCTTGGGTCTCCATCCCTCCCTATCCTGCCCTGGTTAAGTCAGTTACTTCATGATCTATGTCATGTTCTATGTAAGAGTCACTCTCTTGGTACCTGGCACATCAGTGTCTGCTAAGATGTTTGCCTTGCCCTGTCCATGAGCCAGGGTTTTCTCCCTCAACTCCAGGATGCCTGCTTGATTTATCCATGTTGCTGTTTTAGGGGTCTTCTCTTGGTGCTGTGTCTCCTGTGGAGTCACCCTGTCACCAGGAACTGGGTTGGCAAAGCCAACCATTGGCATGGATGGCCTCTTCAGTGTTTCATCATTGACTTCAGTTAGCAGAGTCTGCTGGCTATACTGCTCTTTCTCCCTGAGGTGTGCTCCTCTTTCACTCACGCTCATGTTCAGGGAAGGGTGGTGGTTTCTTCATCTAGTCTCATGGTTAAGAGATCACGTTCTGGTGCTAGAGCGCCTAGACACCAGGTGTGTGGCTGAGGCAAGTTACTTAGCTCTAAGCTTCAATTTCTTTATCTGAAAAGTGGGGGAGGAATGCAGGCCATTACAGTAATTTGTCTTGTATGGTCCTGATGAGGATTAAATTAGAGGTATAATCAGCAAGTTTTGTAACCCAGAGTTACTGGGCTTCCCTGCGTGCTTCAGCCCTCAGAAATGCTCTATCCTATGAGCTCCCATAACACTTATTCTCTATACTCTCATTTTGCATTTAGAGATACTATACTGCAACTGCAATTTCCATTTTTAGATCCATGTCTTACATGTCTAGCTGTATTGTCAGTTCCTTTAGGTAAAAATCTGTGCCTAGTATCACCTTATACCTCCCAAGCCTAGCCCAATGCCCTGCATATAGCAGACACATAGTAAATATCTATTTTTATTGCTGGCATGAATAATCATCTCATCATTCTAAAAATCAAACATTACCATCCCACAAACTAATGAGTCTGCTCACCCCAGAGTTCATTTCCCTTGTTGATGGTGCATGGGCAAGGATAAATGCAAAGGCAGACAAAAACACTTATTAACTATCCCAGGGATTACGCAGGTGGCACCTGTCCTGGGACGATGTTCCTTATTAATGATGTTCTTAGACTTACTTGCAGCAGTGGTTAGAAATAACAATGGTCAGACTAAAAGTCTGCTTTCCAATTAGCTCAGGAAAAAAATGGCATCTGGGACTCAGCCAGCGGGAAACTAAGAGACTCACTCCACATTATTTCAGAATACTGCTTCGCTTGTAATGGCGGTCTCCTCTCCTTACTAGATAGTTTCAGATTGACAAGTTTTCTGACCCCAAGCGCTTTAACTTTACCTACTATCGACCAGTATTGGAATGAAAGGTGGCACAAGTGTCATCAGTAAGTTCCATGTCACATCCTCTCTCTTGGAGAAAGGCATTTCACACAATTAACAACTTAAAATTTGGGAGTGGCTTTTTGAGAAAAGCTTATTTGGGTTCTGAATTGAAAAGCAAAGACACTGGTGCTCAGACACTGTTAATACATCCGCAGTGAAAGGATTAAAGGAGAGGAGTGAATCACACCAGTGGTTATTATGGGATATTCCAGCGTTTAGACTGGAGGCTACAGTTGGAGGTTGTGAGTGAGGACCTAAAACTAGAGGAAGTTCAGCTGCGTTCCAACTGCTCCCCATTCTCAGCTGCAGAGGTGGCACCATCTCTTTGTCTATTTCTTCTATAAAGTGGGGGAAACACCTATTTTCCCATCCTGCTTTCTCAGAAGGTTGTTGTAAAGATCATATGTGGTAATATTTTTGAAAGACCCTTCTGGTTTTAGAAGTGCTGAGTAAACATAAGTCGAACAAAATGGTTTTGTTGATGACAGACCCCTTCTGGACCCGGTGGTCTTCCTGGTGCCTGGCATGGACGAAGTGGACAGTAGGGTGCAGGGTGTGCCATGCTGATGACTGTTACCATTTTACTGGAGACAGAGACAGTCTGATCTGAAGGACAGCAGGATATTCTTATGAGGTAAATCTTGCTTTTCCCTTAGACTGAATTTGCAAATTCTAATTTAGGGATCTAGAGGCTTTTGTTTCAGATCATGCAGAAGGGGTCCAGAGACAACACGGCCAGGGACAAGATTTTTAACTGACTAACTCTCCTTAAGAAATCTCTAAATGCACTAAGAAACAAATGCTTGTTTTTCTATGGGCCAGTCTTTTGGGAGCAGAGAACTGAGAAAAAATGGACTTAAAATTACAAAGAGGATACTGTTTGGCAAAGAGGGGAGAGGGTGATTTTTCTCAAGGAAAGAAAAATGTGACAGTAGAGAGAGCAAGGGAAGAGTTTTATGTCTGTTTCAGGGTTGGAGGTAACATAGCCCATTACCAGCAGAGGCCTGGGTAGACTTCTGGATATTTTTAAGAAGAAGAAAGGTAATTACCTTTCTGAGATGGCTTAAGGGCATTTCTTTTCAAGGCCTCTTCAATTTCTTTGCTGAGTCTATAAACTTTGTAAGGGAAAATAAAAATGTATATCCACCTTAAGAATAACATGACAAGCTATCTTTTACACTAAACTCTCGCTTTTTAGAACTTTTTGTTTTTAGTACTGAGAATTCTAAGAAATGAAGGATAATATTAAAATTTGAGAGCAGTAGGTCATGAAAATACATTAGAAACTAAATTGTTAAGCTGTTATATAATTTCCCATTAGGTTAGCCCGTCTTACCTGTTACTTTTAGAAATGTAGCCCGAAATGCTATCTCTAAAGGGGGTGGGAACAATGAAAAGCCAAAAGCCAAGTATCTCTAAGAGACTGATAATTTCAAACTTGGAGCAATTCATTGTCAAAATTCCCAGGGTCTTAGAAAGAAATTGCCAACACCAGACTGTCCACATTTCTCCAAGAAAAATAGAGATCAAAAGAGACATAGATAAATAACTGACCCAAACAATAGCCTCAGAGGGTTTCCAAAGAGGCTTCCTTAGAGAGAAATGCCTATAACACTTTTTCAGAAAAATTCAACTTTCTTAACAGTGCTAATAATATTAAACCTTTAAGAAGTACTTTCCATCTACTAACCTTTGGGGGAAAAGCCCCATTTATCCAGAGGCAAAAAACAGTTCACACGAGATGGTCCATTAATCCCTGAACTAGGCCTATAAATGAAATGGTTTATAGAAAAAAGAATTAAAGAATTTACAACCTGTGTCAAAAACTCAAAATAACTCCTGTTATTTCTCTATTTCAAATAAAGATTCATAGGCAGATACAAAGAGTAATGATTTTTAAATTAAAAAGTTTTATGAGATTTTCAAGTAGAGGAATAAAGCTAGAGGGTCAAGCTTTTCCTCTGAAGGGAAAAAAAAAAAAAAGGTAGAATGGAAGGAGAATATAAAAGCCAAGCAGGAGAGAAGAATAGTTTGAGGCACGCCCACTAAAAAATATTTACAGAGTATTGTAAAACTATTTAATCTCAACTTATTACTAAGAGAATGGTTCCCTAAGCAAATTAATAGCATAAAGAAGATTCCAGGTAGGATCCAGAACTTAATTATGAGAATAAGTCATGCTTGTCATTAATAGCATAGTTTGCAAACCAAAAATGTCTCACCTGAAGATTATGTGTTTACAACAGAAAGGTTGGGAATAATCCTACCTGACGATGCTTTGGTAAATCATCAGTTGGAGTTAAATGTTTATAATAATAATCATAGTCTTTTAGAGATTGGGAAATATAAGAGAAAATTAAATTGATTCTGCTTCTCAAGGTATATCAGAAAATGGAGTTTCTTAATGATACAACGTTTGGCTAAAAATCGCAGATAGTTGGTTAAAAGGGTCTAGGATAATGTTTTAAAATTTCCCGTTCGGGGCGCCTGGGTGGCTTAGTGGGTTAAAGCCTCTGCCTTTGGCTCAGGTCATGATCTCGGGGTCCTGGGATCGAGCCCCGCATCGGGCTCTCTGTTCGGCGGGGAGCCTGCTTTCCCCTCTCTCTCTGCCTGCCTCTCTGCCTACTTTGATGTCTTTCTCTTTGTCAAATAAATAAAATCTTTTAAAAAAAATAATAAAATAAAATTTCCCATTCAGGTTTCTTTTCTCTATCATAATACTTAACTGAGAACAGTCCTAAAATCAGAGAATTTCACTCAGCTTAGAAGAGGCATTAAAATTCATGTTTTGGGTATCCTTTTCACTGAAGTATAACATATGTACTGAAAAGTGTACAAGTCTTAGGTATATGGTAAACACACCCACTCCAGCAGAGAAATGACACATTACCCACACTGCACAAAACCCCTTGAACCCCTTAAAAGCAGAGCCCACACTGTACAACACGGTTACCTTATTCTATACCCAGCTGAGGAATAAGCAAACTGAGGTCCACATTGGATAATTGGTTTTATTTGTCCAAAAGCAAATTATTAGCAAGAACAATGAAACAAGGTCTTATGCTGCCAACCTCAGTGTTTTTCCACTAAGTTAATTCCATCTAAATTAGCTAACAATATAAAGCCCAACCCAGTGTAACTGCAAGAGAGTGCCCCAAACATTTGTTGAATGAATTAATGAAATAATTCCTGAAGTTCCTCCTGCTTCATACATTATTTCTGTGCCCTCGGTGTGTTTTTCTTGGTCTCTCACCCACATTGCAAGGTGTCGTCATATCTTGTTGATGATTCTGGGCTGAGTATTGCTGAACAAGGTACTATGAAGCTGTATGTTTGGGTGCTGTTGCCCTTTGTAGGGTTTTTCTCTAGGAGGGTTGAATGTGAGCCCATTTCACTGGGTGAACTCCCATGTCCATATTCGAAAAACGTTTCTCTGGGGTTATTACATTTTGATAGAAAGGAATCCTTCAACCACCTGGGGAAGCATGAAAACTGTTAATGTTTTAAAAGCAGTATGAGAGAAGTTGTGTGACCAACTCCTCATGCAGACTTTCACTAAATCCTGTTTTCATTTCTACATCTCATTCCCATTGTCCTCTGGGGATGACTAAAAGTTGATCTACTTTTTACTGTCACCATGCAATAACAAGTCTAAACAATGGCAATAATAAAATACTCTCCTACCTTCAAATATCAGCTTGGTCTCATTCTAAACAATGTGGTTGCTATTTTTTTTCAACTTTATAGATTTAATTTACATACCACAAAACCCCCTACATTAAGGGTACATTTGATAAATATTGGTAATTATACACAGTTTGATCAATTTGGAGAACTGCATTCAGGATATTGTTCCATCCCTCTAAAGAGTTTTCTTGTGCCTCTTTGCAGTTGATACTCTGATCCACTTTCAGTCCCAGTCAGCTACTGATCTGCTATGCATTTTACTTTTAAGAATTTCATATAATGAAATCAAATAGTATGTGCTCTTTTGTGTTTTCTTTCACTTAAGATGTTTTTTGAGATTTATCAATCTTGTATATATTAATATTCCTTTTATTGCTGAGCAGTTTTCCATTATATGGATATATCGCAATTTGTTTATCTATTCACATGTTGGTGAACATTTGGGTTGTTCCAGTTTTGGGCAATTGTGGATAATGTTGTGAACATTTGGTCTAAGTCTTCACGTAGACATACATTATCATTTTTTTTTTGGATAAACCCCTAAAAGTAGGATCGATGGATCCTAAGTTTAAATTTCTAAGATACGCTATGCTGACTTCTGGGGGTGGTGGTGCCATTTTGGTTTCCATTAGCAATGTTTGAGAGTTGTCATTGCACTACATCATCAACACTTGCTATTAGTGTTTTTAATTTAGGCTATTGTGGTAGTGTGCAGTATTCTCTCATCTGGTTTTAATTTCATTTCTCTGATGACTTGTGATCGTGAGAATCTTTTCATGCTCTTATTTGCCATATGTTTATCTTCTTTTGGGAAATGTCTATTCAAATTGTTTTTCTCTCTTAATGGGTTGTTTGCCTTCTTGAGTTGAAATTCCAGTCTTTTTTATATTTTAGATAAAGCCTTTGTCATATGTATTTTGGAAATATTTTTCCTAAACTAAATTTGTCTATTTTGCTTCCCTCAACTGTGTCTAAGAATGTAAGTTTTAATTTTGATAAAATACATTTTATCAGTTTTTTCTTTTATAGTCATGTTTATAGTGTCCTACTTAAGAAATCTTTGACCCAGGTCACAATTCTTTTTTGTTGTTGTTGTTGTTCTCTTCTAGATGCTTTATAGTTACATTTCTTAGTTTAGGTCTATGAGCCATTCTGAGTTAATTTTTATGTACGATATAATGTATGACTAGAGGTTAATTTTTTATACAGGTATCCAGTTTTTCCAGCACAATTTCAAGACTACTTTTTCTCCATGGAATTACCTTGTCTTAGGAAAGGACTTGGCATATTCCAGATATAGAAAGGAGGTCGGTGTGGCTTGAATGTAGTGAAAGAGGAGGAGAATGATATAAAATGATGCTGGAGAGAAAAATAGGGGCCAAACCTTGTAAGATCTTATAGATCTTGATAAGAAATTTGGATTTCATTCTGATAGTAATATAATTGCTCTAGGGATTTTAAACATGGACGCTGGATGATCTGATTTATATTTTTAAAAAGATAATTCTTCATCTGTTTGTACCAATCCAGTGAAACCATGCTGATGAAGGTCACTGCTGACTATGCAGTAGTAAGCTGAGTTTGATGGAGTTCTATTGTTTTTTCAGTGGGGCAAAATTTGACTCATAGCTCAGCAGTTCTTAACTGCCAACCACACATTTGCCTTTTCCCCTCTCTTTGTAGGAGTCTGTTTGAAATCAGAGCTAATGCACATTTTTGAATGCTAACTTATATATTGCTACTGCCAGAAATTTTTGCCAGGGTTATCGAAAATGCTACCTGGTGCTTTATGTCCTTTTGGCTTCTCTTGCTTTTGCTATTTCCTTATTGCCAAGGTAAACACTGTGCTAATGCTAATAGGAAAAAGCTTAAGAAGACTTTTTAGTTATTAGAAACTGCATACCCCTTGGTGATTATTACTAGCTTGATTTAAACTACATGAAATTAACTAAACATGAGGAATCTAGGATAGCATTTTTATAATAAAGAAGATTTATATGCATTGTGATCATCCACTGAACTTCAAAATTATTAAATTAGCTTAAATTTATAAAAAAAGATTTTGATACAGAAAAGTTTTATTCTGTATTAGAGTAGATTATAAGAGAAATCATAAATTTCCTAATAATAGAATTGGTTTATTTTGGCAAAATTTTGTTGAAGGATGGTTAACTGGTTAAGTTGTGTCTAGATTAGCTTTTCTGTTTAATTCCAAAAGGCTCTTATTTAAATGTATATTTCTGCTTAAACTTCAGTAGTTTTAGCGTATGCTTTAACTTTCAGAACATTCAATATATTGAAGAGATAAAAGGTGAAAGTTAAATCAAGTTAAATAAATAGGTTACTATTGTTTTTCCTTTAATGAGTTTTATATGATTAGTATCAGCTGTTTGGCTGATCAGTTCTACAGATAAGTTTCAAATTTGCATTATAACTATATAATTTATTTAATATTATAAGAATGTTGGTTACGAAGACAGACACTATATTAAATAAAATGTTGGTACTAGTCTCGGAAATGTTGACATTCTTTAATTTTAATTTCTTCATTTTATCTCCATGTTAACTTAAATTTCATTTTAAAGATTATTTTAGGTGTTTAAATATAGAATTTAGTTTTAGTCTTCTAAAGTTTTAACATTTAGAAAGAGCCGTGCTAGAGCGGAGTTAGACATTTTTTAAAAATTTTATTTAATTAATTTTTTAAAAATTTGAGTATAGTTGACATAAATGTTTTATTAGTTTCAGGTATATACAATAGTGACTCAACTTTTGCATACATCATGCAATGCTCACAAGTGTACCTACCATCTGTCACCATACAATGCTATTAAAATATCATTGACTATATTCCCTATGCTATGCTCTTTTATTCTGGAATTGGGGAATTTTTTAATTTAAAGAGATGTAGAGAAACTTCCTTTTCTTGGACTAGATAATATGAAAATTCTCCCACTAATAGCATGCGGAAATTATGAGATTAATATTTTCAAAACAAAGAGAAAACTGATACTAGAGTGGTAAGCTAAGACTAATGTCCTGATTTTTCTAGAGTGTCTATAATACTAGAAATAGATGCCAGGGTTTTGACGCTTTTTGAAGGAATAGGAGATAAGACTTTCTATCTAATAAGATGGGCAAATAACTAACACTCATGCATAAAGGTAGGAAAATCAGAGGGCTAGACCCTCAGTGAATGGTTGAACTAGAAAAAGGAAATCATATCTTGGTGAAAGAGGTCAAAAGGAAACTTAAAAACTCTTAGTCCTTGGCTTCATATGGGGGAAAATTGTTCCCTAAAGTTAATTACCAATCTACACATGAGCTCACAGTTTGAATTTACAAAACCTGCACAGTTCAAGAAAAACCGTACTAACAATTTAATTTAAAGTGCTTCAGATGACTAGAGTACCAGAGTGGTAGAGTATCTAAAAGAAGTAAGTGCATATTTTTTTTTGTGAAAGTCATTTCCAACTTGTCTTCTTTAAAACCCACCAAACAAAACTTACACACACAAGAAAACAAGCTACAGTGAGCAGAGTCATCAAAAACAGCAAACAGTAAATTAGACAGACTTGATCTAAGATCTGACACAGGATTGGAAATTTGAAACTATGCTTTAAATATTTCTGTAAATAAAAAAAAGAATATTGTAAATATGACTAAAGACTGAGAATATTTCAACAGTTGTATAGCACTGGAAAGGAACTAAGTAGTATCTATAGAAATAAAACATATTTAAATTAAAACTCTGTGGATGGGTTAAACATCAAACCAGATACAGCTAAAGAGAAATTAACAAACTGAAGAACAGATCTGAAGAATTATGCAGAATTTAGCACAGAGAGATTAAAAAGACAGGTTAAGAGAAATGGAAGACAGAATGAAAAGGTCTAACACATGGCTAAGTGGAGTTCAGAATAAAAGAGTACTGAGAAGAGGGAGAGAAAATTTTGAAATATTTTTTATAATGAGAATTTTCCACAATTGAAGAAAGACAGATATTCTTAGATTTAGGAAAACAATAAATCCCATGCAGAACAAATTAAAACTAACCAACCCAGTCACACTGTAGTCAAAGTGAGATCATCAATGACAAGATAAAAAGGAACTTATTAAAATAGGTGGACACCTATCTTCAAATAAAAGTTAGATTGAGGTCACAGCAGTAAAAATGGAAGCCAGAGAATACAAACACATCTTTAAGGTGCTGAGAGAAAATAGAAGTTCATCTAAAATTAGAAACTGAAACTATCTTTAAGAATGAGGATTAAATAAAGACATTTTCAGGTAGACACAAATTAAAGGAGTTAGCCACCAACAGACTTCACTAAAGGAATTTCAAAAGGATGCACTCAAGGTTGAAGTAAAATGAATGCAGATAGAGGGTCTAAATTTCAAGAAAGAATGGTATGTAAAAAAAAAAAAAAGGTAAACATGAGGGAAAATATAAACTGAGATGGGCTGTATAAAAAAATAATAACACTGATTTTGGGGTAAAATTATTAAAATTTTATACTAACATTTAAGATGAGAAGGGAGTTGTTATATGAATTATTTCCCCCTGAAAAGACATGTTGGAGCCCTAACCCACAGTACCTCATAAAGTCACTTTATTTGGAAATAGAGTCTTTTCAGAGGTAATTTCAGTTTAAATGAGGTCATTAGATGGCCCTAATCCAATATGACTGGTGTCCTTACAAAAACAAGAAATTTAGACACAGCACATAGGAAGAAAACCATGTGAAGTTGAAGGTGTGGTTCTACATGCCAAAAAATGCCAAAGATTGCCAGAAAACCACTCAGAGCATTTAAGACATAGAACAGATTCTACCTCACAGCCCTCAGAAGGAACCAACACTACTGATACCTTGATCTTGGATTTCTAGTTTCTAGAACTGTGAGACAATAAACTGTGATTGTTAAGGTCACTCAGTTTGTGGTTCTTTGTTACAGCAGCCCTAACAAACTAATACAGAAGTGTTTTGTTTTGTTTTTTTTAAGATTTTATTTATTTATTTGACAGAGAGAGATCACAAGTAGGCAGAGAGGCAGGCAGAGAGAGAGGGGGAAGCAGACTCCCCACTGAGCAGAGAGCCCGATGTGGGGCTCGATCCCAGTACCCTGAGATCATGACCTGAGCCGAAGGCAGAGGCTTTAACCCACTGAGCCACCCAGGTGCCCCAATACAGAAGTGTTTATAGAGTAAAATGTCCAATGTGATGAGAGTTCTAATAATTTTATATCATTTGCAAAGATAATATTATATATTTTAAGGAAACTATGTATGTTAAAATTTTTCTTGAAAGTTGCTAAAAATGAAAATATATCTTTTACTTCAGTAGAGAATAAATAGAATAAAAAATAAATTCTCATGGTATTATGGCTGATTTCACATCTGGAAGGGTACAAGATGATCCTGGAACATTTTCAGACTGGAGAGCAACAAAACCCTCAAGGATTTCTACTAACAGACTCATAAACTAATCTGATTAGGTTGCACTGGCCAAGAAAGGAAAATTTAGATAAAGATAACTGCACTGGATTAAAACTTATCTAATATATTTAAATCCAGAAGTTCAAAATGATACTAATTATTTATGATTTATAGGAATAAATGAATAAACTCACTAGTTACTTTTGGAGGGTTCTAGAGAATTATTTCATTATTTTGGAAACTAACTAAAATATGTCAATAATTAATCCTAGTGTCTACTAGGAAGATGGTGGAGTACGAGGATTCTGGGCTTACCTGGTCCCATGGATATAACTAGATAACATCCACATCAGTGTAAATAACCCAGAAAATTACCCAAAGACTGGCAGAACAGACTCTCCATGGCTATATATAGAGGCCACAATGAAGAGGGTAACAGGGGCAGAGACACGGTCAGGAACCAAAGTGACCCACAGGAGGGCGGGATGTCACAGCCATGGAGAGGGGAGAAGAGCAAATCCCACTCCATGTACTCCAGCCACAGGGGACCCACCCTGGGAAGATGAATCCCCATAACACTTGACTTTGAAAACCAGAGGGCTTAACGTCTCAAGTTCTTACAATTAGTGGGGATTAACACCTGGATTTTAAAAATCAATGGGTTTAGCTCTAGAAGAGCTGGACAGTGACAGGAAACTGAGTCTCTATTCTTAAAGAGACAGAACAACAAAAGCCCTGCTGAAATATAGGATAAATCCCTTTTGCACTACTGGTGGGAAATTCAGACTGGTGCAGCCAATGTGGAAAACAGTATGGAGGTTCCTCAAAAAGTGAAATATAGAACTACCCTATGATCCACCAAGTATACTACTAGTTATTTCCTCAAAGAATACAAAAATACTAATTCAAAGTGATATACGTTTCCCAAGTTTATAGCAGCATTATCTACAATAGCCAAACTATGGAAACAGCCCATGTCCATCAACCAATGAATGGATAAAGAAGATGGGGTATATATACACAATGGAATATTACTCAGCTATAAAAATGAATGAAATCTTGCCATTTGCAATAACAGGGATGGACCTAGAGAGTATTATGCTAAGCAAAATAAGTCGGAGAAAGACAAATCCCACATGATTTCACTCATATGTATAATTTAAGAAACAAAACGAAGGAGCAAAGGGGAGAAAAAAGAGAGAGGCAAACCAGGAAGCAGATTCTGAACTATAGAGAACAAACTAATGGTTACCAGGGGGGAGGTAAGTGGGTGGATGGGTTAGATAGGCGATGGAGATTAAGGAGTGGACTTGTGATAAGCACAGGTTGATGTATGGAAGTGTTAAATTACTATATTGCATACATGAAACCAATATAACACTGTATGTTAACTACTGGAATTAAAATGAAAACTTAAAAAAAAAAAACAGTAGAAAGAAGTAAATAATAAAGGTTAGAGTAGAAATAAATGAAATAGAAACTAAAACAAACAACAACAAAACAACAGCTCAGTGAAACCAGGAGCTGATTCTTTAAATACATCACAAAATGATAAACCTTTAGCCAGATGCATCAAAAATTTTTAAAAAAAAGAGGGACTCAAACAAAATCGGAAATGAAAGAGGTGAAATAGTAACTGAAACCACAGTAATACAAAAGATTAGGATTTTATGAAAAATGACATGCCAACAAATTGGGCAACTAGAAGACATGGATAAATTCCTAGAAACATACAGTCTGCCGAAACTGAATCAGGAAGATAAAAGAAAATCTGAACAGACTGGTTACCAGTAATGAAATCAAATCGGTAATAAAAAAACTCCCAACAAAAATTCAGGACAGGAAGTGTGTCACAGGTGAATTCTACCAAACATGTAAAGATTTAATACCTATCCTCCTCAAACTATTTCAAAAAATAGAAGAGGATGGAAAACTTCCACATTCATTCTATGAGGCCAGCATTACCCTGATTCCAAAACCAAATGAAGACCCTACTAAAAAAAACGCAAACTAAAAACAAAACAAAAACTACAGTCCAATACCTCTGATGAACATAGATGCAAAAATCCTCAACAAAATGGTAGCAAACCAAATCCAGCAATACATTAAAAAAAGAAAATTCATTAACCATTATCAAGTGGGATTTATTCCTGGGATGTAAGGGTGGTTCAATATTCACAAATCAATCAATGTGATACATAACATCAATACGAGAAAGGATAAAAACCATCTGATCCTTTTGATAGATGCAGAAAAAGCATTTGACAAAGTATAACATCCATTCATGATAAAAAGCCTCAACAAAGTAGGTTTAGAGTGAACATACCTAAACATAACGAAGGCCATATACTCAATGGTGAAAAACTCAGAGCTCTTCCCCTAAGGTCAGGAACAAGATATGTATGTCTACTCTCACCACTGCTATCCAACATAGTACTGGGAGTCCTAGCCACAGCAGTCAGACAACAAAAAGAAATAAAAGGCATCCAAACTGGTAGGGAGGAAGTAAAACTCACTATTTGCAGATGACATGATACTATATGTAGAAAACCCTAAAGATTTCACCAAAAAACTACTAGAATGGATACATGAATTCAGTAAAGTCACAGGGTACTAAAACAATGTACGGAAATTTGTTGCATTCCTATACAAATAATGAAGCAGCAGGAAGAGAAATTAAGAAAACAATTCCATTTACAATTGTACCAAAACAATAAAACATTTAGCAATAAACTTAACCAAAGAAGTGGAAGAACTGTACTCTGAAAAATATAAAACAATGATGAAAGAAATTGAAGATGACACCAAGAAATGGAAAGACATTCCATGCTTATGGGTTAGAAGGACAAATATTGTTAAAATGTCTGTACTACCCAAAGCAATTTACAGATTTAATACAATCCCTATCAAAATATCAATAGCATTTTTCACAAAACTAAAACAACCAATCCTAAAATTTCTTTGGAACCACAAAAGGCTCTGAATAGCCAAAGCAATCTTGAAAAAGAAAAAAAAAAAAAAACCCTAAAACTGACAGTATCACAATTCCAGATTTTAAGTTATATTACAAAGCAGTAGTAATCAAAACAGTATGGTGCTAGCATAAAAATAGGCACATATACAAATACAATAGAGAGCCCAGAAATAAACCGACAATTATGTGGTCAAGTAATGTTCAATAGAAGAGGCAAGAATATGCAATGGGAAAAAGACAGTCTCTTCAACAAATGGTGTTGGGAAAACTGGACAGACACATGCAAAGGAATGAAACTGGACCACTTTCTTACACCATACACAAAAATAAACTCAAAATGGATTAAAGACCTAAATGTGAAACGTGCAACCACAATAATCCAGGCAATATTTACTCTGACATTGGCCATAGCAACATTTTTCTAGGTATGTCTCTTGAGGCTAGGGAAATGAGAGCAAAAATAAACTATTGGGACTACTTCAAAATAAAAAGTTTCTGCACAGTGAAGGAAACAACCAACAAAACTAAAAGACAATCTACTGAATGGGAGAAGATATTTGCAAACGACATATATAATAAAGAGTTAGTATCCAAAATACATAAAGAACTGATAGAACTCAATACCCAAACCCCAAATAATCTGATTAAAAGTGGGCAGAAGACATGAACAGAAATTTCTCCAAAGAAGACATAAAGATGGATAACAGACACATGAAAAGATGTTCAACATCACTCATCATCAAGGAAATGCAAATTGGAACTACAATGAGATACCTCACACCCGTCAAAATAGCTAAAATCAAAAACACATGAAACAAGTGTCAGCAAGGATTGGAGAAAAAGGAAATTTCTTGCACTGCTGGTGGAAATGTAAACTGGTGAAACTGGTGCAGCCTTTGTGGAAAACACAATGGAGGTTCCTCAAAAAATTAAAAAGTAGAATTACCATATGATCCAGTAATTCCACTACTGGGTCTTTATCCAACAAATATGAAAACAAACTGAAAGTTGTTGGAGGGGAGAGGGGTGGGGGAATAGGGTGCTGGGTGATAGACATTGGGGAGGGTATGTGTTTAAAAAAAACCTCTGTGTATTGTGTAAGACTGATGAACCACAGACCTGCACCCTTGAAAAAAGAATACATTATATGTTAATAAAAAATTTAAAAACCCCATTAATTTGAAATGATATATGTATCCCTATGTTTATTGCAGCATTATTTAAAATAGCCAAATTATGGAAACAACCCAAGTGTCCATAGACAGATGAATGGATAAAGAAGACGTGATACACACACACACACACACACACACACAGAAATATTATTCAGGTAAAAAAAAAAGAATGAAATCTTGCCATTTGTAACAACATGGATGGATCTAGAGGGTATAAAGGTAAGTGAAATAAGACAGCCAGAGAAAGACAAATACCATATGATTTCACTCATATGTGGAATTTAAGAGACAAACAAGCAAAGGAAATAAGAGATAAAGCAAAAAAAAGACTCAACTATAGAGAACAAACTCATGGTTACCAGAGGGGAGGTGGAAGGGGAAATGGGTAAAATAGTTGAAGGGGATTAAGAATATAAATCTGGTGATGAACACTAAGTAATATAGAAAACTGTTGAATCACTACATTGTACACCTGAAACTGTACATACTTTCATATAATACATACATATAAAACTATATGTTAATTATGCTGGAATTAAAAATAAAGAATTCTATTATTTCCTAAAAGATATTTTGAGTCCTCATTCTATGCAAATATTTGTCTTGAGAGTTTCTCTTTATAAGCCCATTTCAGAAAAGAAATGTTGAAGTTTGAAGAAATTCAAATATCACCATTTTAAACACTCCTAACGAATTAACAGATGTATATAATAATCACCAATGGTAGACAAGACCATAAAAAAGAGAGACATCATGTGTTATATATGTTCTAATGGAAGTGCAAGACACCACCTGTGAGATCGAGTTGAGAAAAAAATATAACCTAAAACTGACCAAGACTCTAGGTCTAGTTAATAATTTTTAGGAAATACAAGGAGATGGAGAAATGTGCCGAATCCCACCTTGTGAGTACAATAACAAAACCCAAACCATAGGAAACCATAGGACAGATGACCCAGCATATTCAATACATTAAAATGAAATTAAATAAAATAAAACAAAATAAAATAGGATGGAAAACATACAGATTAGAAGAGACTCAGAAGACCTAGCAAACAAGAAGTATAGACCTTATTTAGATACTCGGGGTTTTTTTTAGGTAAAAAAAGGTATAAAATCATCAGGGAAATAAGAACAATGAGTGGACACTTTATAGTATTAAATATTCATTTTTAAATTCTAAAGATGCAATAATGATGTTGTGGTTATATTAAAAGAAGAGCCTTTAAAATAACCTGTGACAAGGTAGTGGATATGGTGCTGTTTGGGGGTAATGAATAAAGGTCTAGAGAATAATTGGCCATGTGCTGGTAATTATCAAAGCTGGGTTATCAATATATTACGTTAGTTATTTATTCTTTCTAGTTTTATAGATGTTTGAAAGTTCTGTGATACAAAAGTTAAAATGAACATAATAACAATTCCTACTTCATAGGGTGATAGAGTAAAAAATTAATATATTTACTAGCTCAGAAATTTGCATGTAATTCATACCCAATTTTTAAAAACCTTCATCAATTATAAACAAAAAAGGAGGAAAAATGTACAAATTCAGGGGAAACAAGCATAAAATAAGAAAATTGCAAACTTACTAATAGTTAAAAGCCACTTACTAATAGTTAAAATAGTTAAAAGCCATTGTTAAAATTTATATGAAAGAGCATAAAGGCAATTTGAAAAAGAAAATAAATTCGTTTAGATAAAACAGTGGAACAGAACATACTGAAGGAGTATACTCATATATCTTACTTAAAGATGATAAATATTTCTTTGGAGATCGGCAGGAAAATGATGAACCATTCCATAAAGGATAGGCTATTTAGGGAATTAATTTGGAAGAATAAAATAAAATCCAATTTAAGGTCCCTATTTCATATAAAAAATAAACTCTAAGTGGATTAAAGACCTGAAAGGAATATAAAATAAAATAATAGTTATAAATTCTTGGTAGTAAAGAATTTCTTAAACAAGACCCAAAAAAGCCCAAAACCAAAAAGGAGAAAGACTGATTAGATTTCACAATTGTATCATTTACCAAAATTAAAAAGGATTATCTTCACAATACATATTATTGATATCTAAATCAATAACAGGTAACTCAATCAATTAAAAAGGACCAATTACATATAAGTGAAATTGGCAAAAGAGTTGAATCAGCAACTGAAGACGATATCTCAAAAATAGTTCAGCAAATTCAACATAAAATAACGAGTGACCATTCACCAATGTGAGATTAATAAAAATTAAAAAGGGCTGCAATTCCAACTATTGAGGACCCTTAGTAACTCTGACCAGCAAATCTACTTGTAGGCATTTACCTACAGAAGAGAGAATATACAGAAACTCTATCAGATGTACACAAGGGACATACATAAGAACTTCACAGCATCATTGTTTATATGAACAAAATACTGAAAACAAATGCCCATGGTAAGCAAAACTGATGAACAATTGTGTATAATCACACAACGGACTACTATCAAGCAATCAAAATTAACTACTGTCACAAATATCAAGACGGATGAATATCATAAACATAATGTTGAGGAAAGAAACCAAATCACAGACTAAACAGGCATCACGGTAATACGTATATAAAGTTTAGGCACTTCCATAAATATATATAACAAAATTATAAAGAAACGCACTGGAATGCCAAATGTAAAATTCAGAATAGTAGTTATGGATTGGAGAGATGTATATGTTCATAACAGGCAATAAATAGGTTAGCAATATTTTGTTTCTTAATCTGAGTGGTGGATGCATGAGCATTTATTATATTATAGAATGTTTACATATTATAACTTTTATTATTAAAATTAATTTAGAGGTTATTAAGATTAATAAGTTATTAATAATAAACTATCGGTAAAACAGTTAGAAAAACATAAATATATTCATTGAGTTTCTTAAAAGTGCCAGGCGCTGCTAGATACTGAAAGGAGTATCATGTTGAACAAGAAAGACATAGTTTTTAGCTTTATAGACCTTAAAACCTTCCTGAGAAGATAAACATTAGACAAATAGTTACTGTTTTAGATGACTTGCCATTCTTATTCAGTTTTTTTATGAATTTCTGCTTTCTCTTGACCTTGCCTGCTTTTCTCTTGACCCATCTCCTACCATGTAGGTCTCCATAACCACAAAGTTTTCCCTGATGTCTCCCTGCAGTATTGATCCACATTTCCTCTCTCCGATCACTGTGCTCTCTTTTTTAACCTCTGAGTTGCAATTATTAGTTCACCTTTCTGTTCCTGTCGGTAGTCTGTGAGCTCCTCAAAATAGGAACCATTTTCTATCTAACCACCATTGTGGCACATGATAAATGTGTCATAAGATAAATGTTGAAAAACTGTGTTTACATGTGAAAGTAAAGTAGTAAGGCAATTATATAGATAATATAAAATTAAAATGAAAGCAGTGTACAAAATCCTTTGCCTCGAAAATTAAAATCCTATTGGGCAAAAATTTATTTTAACATGGCAAATATAAACACAGTGATACCACTAAACCACTAAAGGTTTTTAAAGTTGTAACAAAAAAACCTTATTTTATCCTATTCTCTTTTCAGGGTTTTCTTTGTCAAAATATTGACTTTCCCATGTGCATTCTTTTACATGCCATCAAAATAAGTAGATGAATTCAATAGAGAAATTTTAATGAAAACATTCCCATTCAAGGACTTTTTTCTATATTTGATTCATGCATATTTTATTTTGACCAATTTCCCGGAAAATACTTTTATAAATATATCAGTAAGAAAAACACTAGTATTTTTTAAGCTAGTATTTTCTTTGAGTTGATGCATCATAAGAACTTCTCTTTGAGCTGCTTTATATGTACCAGTATCAATATCTTGTTGTAACTCTTTTTGCTATAGACTTGATTACTACTTTTGATAATGTCGCACCTTGGTGTAATATAACTTTTTCCCAACTTCTCCCAAGGAATAAATCTTACTAAATAAATTTTCAGAAAATCTATTAAGTATTTATTACAAGAGTCCTTGTGATTAAAAGATTACCAAAATATTATGAATTATGCTTGTTTGTATGTGACAGAAACTTGAAATTGAGATGACAGCCTTAGTATTACATGCATTTTGGCCAGAACATATTATAAAAGATAGACTTTCTGCTGCCCTGTGACTAAAATTTTTTTTTCAAGATTTCCTACACAAATAATCTCCAATCGCATACACATTTAAGAAGAGAGTGAATCAAATACCTTAAAATCATCAAAACACAGGTGTATTTAATTTTCCGTTATCCCTATTAACTGGAATCTGGCTTTTGCTCTAAGACTTGCTCTCACAAAGGCATATCCTATTTCTATTACCAGAGCCTCAATGGCTTTTATTAGAGCACCTCATCAACACAGAGAGAAAGACAGCAATCTGGTACATGTAATTCAAAAGAATTTCTCCAAGACTTCTTTGAGGTAATATCAGAAAGTTCCCTTGATATCTACCTTAAAAGAAAATTGGATCTTAAATTTAACTCCACAGAAACACATCTTTTGAAGTATCACCAATAAAGCAGGTTTCCTGCCTGGGGACACTTGCCTATTGCTCTAGCAATTGCACCTACCATACTATGGAAAATGGAACATCGCTACATTTATTTGTCTCAAAAATTGCCCTAAGAAGGATGCCCACCATCTCCACTATTATTTCATGTTGAATTGGGAGTATTGGACAATGCATTCAGATGTAACAAAAGAAGTAGAGGCACAAGAATTAGGAAAAAAAAAGAAATAAAACTATTCTTATTTGCAATTTATGAGATAGTATTCTTGGAAAACCTGAGAGAATCAAAAATAAAATTAACACATACATAAATTCTGTGAAGTAACAGAATGCAATTTTAACATATAAAAATCAATAACCATTTAGAAGACATAATGGAAGAAAAACTCCATATATGACAACAAAAAATATAAAATACTTCGGCATAAGCTTAAAAAGAAATGCACAAAATCTATATGAGGAAAACTTTAAAATATACCTGAAATGCACAAAAGCAGATTTCAATAAATGGAAAGGCATTCTTCATTCTTGAGTAGAATGAATCAACATAAAAGAGTTAATTCTTCCTAAGTTATTATGTAAATTAAATGTGATCCAATAAAAATCTAACAAATTTTATTGCTAGAGCTAGAGAATTTTTTTTTAGAGATTTTATTTAGCTCTTTGTCAGAGAGAGAGAGAGAGAGAGAGAGAGAGAGAGAGAGCGAGCACAAGCAGGGGTAGCGGCAGGCAGAGGGAGAAGCAGGATCCCTGTTGAACAAGGAGCTCTATGTGAGACTCGATCCCAGGACCCTGGGATCAAGACCTGAGCTGAAGGCAGATGCTTAACCAACTTAGCCACCCAGGAATTCCCTAGAGAATTTGATTCTAAAGTTATAAATAAATAAACCAGAGAAGCTAGGGAAATTCTGAAAAAGCAGAAGAGTTTTACAAATTATTAAACAAATGCTTCTATAATTACAATAGAAGTACCATTGTATGAAAAGACAGATCAGTAAAAGGAATAGCATAGAAAGTTCAGAAACAGACCCAAATACATATAAAAATCAACATATGGGAACTTCCTGGGAAGATGGTGGAGTTGGAGGACCTAAACTCACCTTGTCCTATTGAACCACCTAAATAACACATCAGTATAAGTAACCAAGAAAACTACCTGAAGGCCGGCAGAACAAACTCCACAACTAAATTCAGAGAAGATGTCTGAACAACTGGAAGGCCACCCATACTTCATATTATATACCAGAACAAACTCTAAATAGGACAGAGATCTATTGTAAACTGTGAAACCTCACAAGGACTAGAAGAGAACAGGTAAAGCTTTTAAATAACCTCTGGGTGAGTTATGATTCAAATCCAGATACAATAAAAGACTGACACATTCAAATACATTAAAAATACTTTTAAATTAGCAAAACCACCATAAACAAAGGCAAATGACAAATGGCAGATGAGAAGATATTTGCTACCTTATCGTAGATAAAGAGCTAACATCTCTAATATATAACCATTTCTTAAGCTATATTCAAAAAAACCTATAACCTAATACAAAATAAGCCAAGATACAAGCAATCAGTTCATAGAAAGAAGATATACAGAAGGCCCTCAAATATATAAAAAGTTTAATAACTTCTCTCATAAGAAAAATGTAAACTGAAACTACACTGAAATACTACTTCTTATGTATTAAAAGAATAAGAATTCAAAATCTAGGTAACATATTTTGTATACAAGACGATAAGAAACAGGTTCTCAAATACTGCTGATGAGAATTCAAAATGATATAACATCTTTGGAAGGAATTTTGCATTATCTAACAAGTGATTTACTATCAATACAGCAGCAATTCCCACATATAGGAATTTAACCTAAGATACACTTTCACAAATGTGAGGAAAAAAATATGCACAATGTTATTCACTGAAGCATTATTTGTAATAGCAAACTACTGAAAACATCCCAAATGTCCAGCCACAGGAAACTGGTGGAATAAATTATGGTACATTCACACATGGAATACCATTAATTGTTAAAAAAGAAAATAAAGGTTCAGGAAGAATTCTGTGAATTAGTATGAAATGATTTTCAGGCATACTGTATTTGGGGGAAAAAAAAAAAACAAACCCAGGTATATATAGTATACTATTTTTTGTGTAAGAAAGAGAAATGAGGCTATGTACATATATTTTTTATATAAATATAGATAAGTGTATGTGTATTACAAAACAGAAATACAGGAAGGATAAAGCAAAAATGAATAAAAAATTTTTACCCATACAAGGAATGGGGGAATGCAGTGGAGGGACCGTACTGGGTGTGAGACTCTTCAGAACATAGTTTTAACTTTTGTACAACATAAATGCTTTACATCTTCAGAAATAAAATTAAAAAGAATTTTAAAAAGATAACCTTACAAATGGATACAAATAGAAATAAATGAATCTAATCGTATATCAAATTGATGATATAATCACATAAAAAAATTCATTCAAGTAAGTTTTAAACATAGTACTCTATGTATCATAAATGGGTTTTTCTGTAAGTACAAAAAAAACCTCAAAGAAATCCTGAACTCTATTGTTTTGTCGTTGATAATGATATTGATGTAGTAATACCAGACATAATTTTTATATATTGTAGAAAAGGGAAAATTAATGAATATACTGATGTTCTTGGGAACAGACACTTTCACTGTGAAAAAGAGATACTAATTTGGAGGGGGTTTAAGTGTTTGGATTTGGATTGTAGCATTATGAACTCCTGACTTAAATATGTACATATATTTCTTAGTTTTGTCCACTGAATGGGTTTAAAGAATGACATCCCACTAGCCATCAACACACCCAACATCCTGATCTCAGTTTCTTAAATATATTCCCCACTAAAAGAAATCAAAGTAGCTTCTTGCAGAAATGCCTGGTTCTGAGAAGTGATCAAGAAAGTGCAAGGTAAGCCTGGGACATCTTTCACCAGAGGTATGATAACTTGTTAAAAAGACCCAAAGGCTGTCTTCATAGAATCCCACTTGTCGTGTCTGGGACAATTAGAGCATCAAAAAGAATAGTGTTGGTAATGGATTACAACATAGCTAACGAAGAACACATGAATCCATAGTAATACCCATAACAAGGCAAAGGGTATGAAAGGCACTTCTTTGCAAAAGAATGCCAGCTAATGAGTGTAGAAATAATAATAGAATTAGAAAATTTTCCATTTTGGGGGGCACCTGGGCAGCTCAGTTTGTTAAACATCCAACTCTTGGTTTTGGCTCAGGTCATGCTCTCAGGGTGGTGAGATCCAGCCCAGCATCAGGCTCCATGCTCAGCAGGGAGTCTGCTTGTCCCTCTCCGTCAGCTCCTCCCCTCACTCAAGCTTTCTCTTCTCTCTCTCTCTCTCTCTCTCTCAAATAAATATTTTTTAAAAAGAACATTTTCTGTTCTTCAAACACCAATATAATAATTCATTCAGGCAAAAATCATGAATGGATGGTGAAACCACTGAGTGAAGATATGTTGGGCATAGAATATTCACACAGACCTTTCAAATTATTATTCCAGAGATTACATATTAATTTCAAAGTATAAAATATTTATTTACATTGTGGGAATATGGGGAACACCACCATAACCAAATGAGGAGTGTTAGTACTACCAATAATAGGACAAACTGATATTCTATATTTCCTGACATGAAGCAGTGGGAGATATATCAATAAGAGTATTCTTGCCAAAAATGTTCAACACGAATTAAATCATTAAAAAAAACCCAATCAAGTTGAAGTTTGGGACACTAGAGAAGACAGTTGGCCTCAGGTTTTTGTTTTTTTTAGAGGGGGGCAGAGGAAGAGAGAGTACAAGCAGGAGCGGGGGAGGGGCAAAGGGAGCGAAAGAATCTCAAGCAGCCTCCACACCCAGCATGGGGCCCAATGCAGGGCTCGATCTCACAACACTGAGATCATGATCTGAGCTGAAATCAAGAGTGTGGCACTTAACCAACTGAGCCACCCAGGTGCCCAGCCCCTGAGTAGTATTTCTTTTAAGTCAATGTCATGAGAGGCAATAAATGAATGAATGCATGCATGAATGGTGAGGCAGAATATCCTAGTTTAAAGGAGGCTTTAAGAAATGAAAACTATGGCAACAAGTGATTCTTGATTAGATCTTAGAAAAATAAAACAGTCATAGGAGTCGTTTGAGAATAACTGAGGAAATTTGAATTTAGATTTCGATTTTGATGGCATTACTGTATCAGTATAAATTTCCTTGTGAGTGATAATCTTATGGTATTGTGGTTAGGAGGATATTGTGCAAAGAAGGAAAGTATCTGTTTTTTTGGTTTTTTTTTTTAAAGATTTATTTATTTATTAGAGAGAGAGAGTGAGAGACAGCATGAAAGGGGAGAAGGTCAGAGGGAGAAGCAGACTCCCCGCGGAGCTGGGAACCCGATGCGGGACTAGATCCCAGGACTCCAGGATCATGACCTGAGCCGAAGGCAGTCACTTAACCAACTGAGCCACCCAGGCGCCCGGAAAGCATCTGTTTTTAAGTGATACATGCTAAAGCACTCAGTGCTGAAGTGTCATGATGTCTGCAACTTATTTTCAAGTGGTTCCAAGTGGCTGCAGGGGAAGAAATACAGAAAAAAAGGAATGGTGAGCATGGCAAAATGTTAACTATCGGTGGAGGTAAAGAATATATGGATATTTATTATACTATTAACATTATTTTTGGTTTGACTTTCTAAAATAAAAAATTGAAGAAAAAAACAAATCAGACTGCAAAAATGATATTTTTTTCTGAGTGTGTTCCTACTCCGTTGAGCATCCTAAGACAATTTTACATCATTTACATTCAAGCAGTATACATTCAAGTATAGCAACATTCCCTTAGAGAATGCAGTCAGATTGGCTACATTCCAAATTACAGGGGTAGAATTTACATTTTCATTTTTCTGCTTCTGTTTCTCAGGGCTTCACCTCTCCCTTTACCCACGGAAACACCTGCTTCAATCTTAAATGCCCAGTTCTAGCTACAGAGGAAAACTGGGTGGTAGAATTTCCCCAAAGCCACAGAAACTTCATTTCTTGTCATACCTCCTAAAAGGTTCAAGGAGACTATGGAAAAGATAATGAAATGATTCTTAGATTGAAAAGTATTCAATCTAAAATATTCAAGAGCAGGGCTAGCTCTTCTCAGTGTGCCTTAAAACAAGAGTCGTATTTGAAGACTTACTTACAAAGCAACCGTTCATTTAAGTATTCTTGTATCTGACTCATATGTTATTTCTTACCAATTAGGTGCAATTAAAGGTAACTAGATTAGTAGTTTGCACATCAAAAAATCATGAGCTACTCCATGGCAATTTATGGTCTCTAGACAGCTTGTTTCCCTAACTTAATTTTTTTAGGGTTTTTCCTTAAATGCACATTACTTCTCCAAATGGCAAAATATAGGACTTGAGGTATCAAAGGTATCAAAGACCAATGACCAGGGCCAAATTCCTGTGTAAGGGAGAAGTGAGACATCATTTTGTAATTAGTGCCCACTAGTCCAGCCAATAAGACAAAATACCAGGAGATAGATCACCCTTCAAATTTTTTCTTTTACTAATTTTCTGATATCAATCCTGATCACCTTCCTGGTGAGAAATTAGACATTCAAAATATTATATAGGGCAATGATTTTTATTCTGTTCAGGCTCAGAGCTTTCATTTTTATAAATAATATACAGTCCTAAAGCATAGTGGAAAATGGGAAGGAAGTCTCTTATTCTCCCTTTTAATTTTTATCTTTTTGTTCATGATGGTGCCTAGCTCAAATCAGAATGTTCATCAAGGCTCGTGGAGCTACGTGGTCATCAAACAGACATAGATATATAGAGCTTGAATTTGGTATGATTTTTGTGACCCATTTTAGGAAAAATCATAAAAAGTTATTAATAAAAAGTACAAATGTGAATATTTATTTAGAATGAGAAAGAAGTGTTGTCTAACTTTTAAGAGCTAATACCACAAACAGAAAAATCCTGAAAAATAACATATCTTTTTTATTGATCAACTGCCTAATACATATTTTTATTTTTGGCTATAATCTCATCACCTTTTCCATGAAATGTCAATTTTATAATCATTTTTTATAAAGAAAATCAGATGACAATTCAGTCTTTCACTAAGCACTGCTGATTGAAATTTATAGAATTCAATTTTTCAGAAATTTTCTCCTTCCATAATTTGTTATTGGTAATATCATGAAATTTTAGGACTGCTGTCAAATTTGAAAATTTCTACCAAGTTTCTTTCGTATATGAATTATAAGATTTCAGATAAGATTTGAACATTAAGTATACTTTCAATAGGAGGTAACTGATTACTGGAAAAATCTTCTATAAACTAACTCATGCTTCCATAGAGTTCAAACTTCCTTTCTCCTACTACTGTAGGATATTAGTATCCTAATAGTTCTAGGACTCTGAATTGTGGGCACCTTTGTGTAACATGCTGAGTTAAGTGGTGGCAGGAAATGGTAGGGGTTTTTCTGGAAACAAATTCTATGCAGAGTAGCTAGCAGTGATTTGAGGCATGGAACTGACTGTGAATCACTTACATATCTTCCCTTGCACTCAACACTTCACAGCAGCTGTGGGGCCTCCTGCCAGGAGGGGCAGTATGACGGAGAAGAAGTTGTAGAAAGTGATAACAGTTTTAACTGATTGCAATAAAAATATCTTACTTTTGCAAAATTTTCTAAAGCATATAACCATGTAAACATATTACTAGGGATTAACCTTCCTTGGTTTCATAGTAAACCCATTTCTGGCCTTTACTACAATATAAAGCTGTCCTTTTCCAAGTACTTAGTAAAACTGTTGAAAAGCAATACAGGGATTCCTGTTGAAAAGGAATACAGGGATCATTCTCTATGGTCCTCTCCTTTCACCCCATGCCATGTACATCTAAGTAAGAACAAAAAGAAAATATATTTTTACTCTTTAGTTAGTGAATTTTTATATTTAAATTTGCCCACATGCAGAGGTAGGGATGAATGAATTAGCAAGATTTTTTGGGTACATAGTGATTATATGGCTTAACAGAACATTGTTCAGAAGCTTTTAATTGAACTTAGGTGCCTCATCATTGTACAGAAAAATACTTCAAAGGACATTTTCAAAAGTAATAAAGGTTTAGCATTTAATAGAAAACTTATTAGGTAGAAGGGATTAATTATGATCTTCAGGGGAAATGGGAGAGATTAAATATAATGTCCACAAAGGCAAAAGTGTATTGGCATAACACTACAAAATCCAATAGAAATATTTGTTAAAAAAATAAGAGTAAACACCATTCTGTGCATTTTCCCTTCTCCTAGGGAATTAGTTATTTATGTGGAGTAGAAAATCTGATGGGATACTTCCTTTATGAAGGAGGTAGCAGGTGTCTGTCTGTTGGAGTGTAAAAAAAAAAAGTAGAATCATTTGGATGTAATTTGTTTTTTGTTTTTTTTTTTTTGGATGTAATTTGAAAAAAAATAATGAAATGACAAAAATACAAGTGGAAAATAATTCTCCTCTCCTCTTGGAAATTTTTCTATGCAGAAATTTTTCTATGTAGTATTGGAATTAGAGGAGACAATAAACTATGTATCTAAAAAATTATAATTGGCAACCAAAATGAAAAATTATTTGGTAATTTAGATAATGAAAAGACGCTTATCCTTCAAAATATATTCAATAGTTTTCTTCTTATAGTTTTAAAAATGATTTACACACAAGTCTTCCAAAGTATAATACACGTAATATTGCAATATTCTCATATTATAGCCCAAAGAAACTAACAAAGATTAGGGTTTTTTTTTACCTGAGATTAGTAGAGTCTGATAAAAAAAAAAAAGCTCTTTTTTATTTTTTTAATGCACAAGGTGTTTGTGTGTGGGTGTGTATGGGTATGTGTGTGAGCTTTTACTCTCATAGATTGAGAATCTG
>CM052886.1:76510940-76585937 GCA_028534135.1 Potos flavus | reverse complement strand
TAATATAACCAGCATAGGCCTATTTGCACTCCAATTTATATAAGGAACGACTATATGATCGTTACTTTTATATTTCTTGGATTTCAAATTTAGGACATCTAAAGTCAAACTCTACACCCTGCCTCTACCCCTCTTAACCTGGAAATAACACGTTCCACTCTACTTCTATGACCTCCCCGATTCCAGTCGTCTGAGTAAGAAACTTGAGCATCTGCCCTGCCTCCTCTTCTGCATACCACCCACATTCAAGGCTAGGAGTTCTGTTTGTCCTCCCTCCAAACTATACCATGAATCAGGTCGCTTCATTTCCAGTGTGAGCATCCCAGCTCATACAATCGCATTTTCTCACTTGGGCTTTTGTAATCATTTAGTGGCCTCCTGCTTCCACTTTTATCTCCTTATAACTAGTCTCCCAGCATTTAGAGTATGCAATAATGATGT
Organism: Potos flavus; assembly: GCA_028534135.1. NCBI lineage: Eukaryota > Metazoa > Chordata > Mammalia > Carnivora > Procyonidae > Potos > Potos flavus. The sequence continues at coordinate 76,585,496 of CM052886.1, read as the reverse complement.
TATTATTGTAAAAGTGATATAAAGATATGGCTTTTTCTTTTTTATTATTATTTATTTATTTGACAGAGAGAGAGATATCACAAGTAGGCAGAGAGGCAGGCAGAGAGAGAGGGGGGAAGCAGGCTCCCTGCCCAGGACCCTGAGATCATGACCTGAGCCGAAGACAGAGGCTTTAACCCACTGAGCCACCCAGGTGCCCCAAGATATGAATTTTTCAAGGAATACCACCATTTGGAAATACTAGAAGAGTATTACTATAAACATCTCTTTATACATTAGATAGGCGAATAGAGATTTTATAAAAAGAGATAATATTTAATATGATATCTTTCTGCTTTTAGATTTTTAAAATTCTAAATTGATTAGTCATGATCTTTTGGATTATCTATGTTAAACACTGTGCACTGATGGCCTGCCATGGTAAATGAGGATTTAGCTCCTTTGTTCTTCCCTAACCTCCCTTCCCTCCCTCCTGCCACAGTAATTATTTCATTACTCTTAGTCTTCTTTTGACCACATTTGTACCCCCCCAGAACATACATTTTCCCTTTATTTCTTTCCAGCAGTAACAATCTATCTTGACTCCTTACCTTGTAAAGTGAGGCCTTCAATTCATCACCCTTGCATTTTTTTTTCATATTAACAAGACTGAAAAAATTGCCTTCTGTGTTATAGCCACAGCTAAGTTTTCCATGCTTTGCCTTTGTTTAGCTTTTAAAAGTTGGAAAATCAATAAGCACTGCTTTACGTTACTATACCTATGCAAATGTGGTTTGTTGCTAAGCCAAGCAGTGATTATAGGATAGCATGTACTTTTCATGTACAGCGTCCCTCTTCAAATTTCTAATTGCCTTTTTTTCTTTAGTCAATGCTCAGGTTTGTTCTTCATTTCAAGGATACTATCAAGTCAATGGAATATACCTCACTGCACACACCTTTATATTTTTACTGCATACTTATTTCTCGACCTCACTTCAAAGAATGATTTTGCCACAGATTAGTCATGTTAGGTCTTTCCATTATTATTGTCCCAGGTTAGATTCATTTATTCCTACATTTTATGCCTTTCTCATTCTTAGTTTCTTGTTTTCTCTGACCCATCTTAAGGAATCTTGTAAAGAAGGATGCATGGGAGAGAAATTTTCTGAGTCCTTAGATATTTTAAAACCTTTTTATTACATCATAATACTTGATTAATAATTTGCCTGGGTCAAGGCTTTTAAGTTTGATATCAGTTGTCATCAGAATTTTGAAGACAATGCTCCTTACATGCTAGCACTCAATACTGTTATCGTTCCTCTCTGAAAATTTCTAGAATCTTCTCTATGACCTTGGTATTCTTAAATCAATATTATGTTTAGGAACAGATGTTTATTGCACTCATGCTGAACATTTCCTGGGTTCTCTCAATCTGAACACCTGTATCTACCCTAGGCTGTGGTATGTTCCTGTCTATTATTTCTTTGATATTTTTCTTCTCCCTAATTTTTTTGCTTTCAATAGTGATACTTATTTTCTAAGGGTTCCTTCTTGCTATTTTACTGTTCTTTTTTTCATAGATCCTATTCTTGCTGTATGCATGTAACACTTAACATATCTTTAGTATAATAATTAGGATATTTAAAAGTTCTTTTCCATTCCTTAATTTATCTTTCTTTCTCTGGGGTATTTCACCATGTGTATCTTGGTTTTTAAATATTTTCCCTGAAATGTCAGATAATTCTTAGTTGTTCATTGCTTTAGAATAATGGAAAAGAGAATTGGAAATAACATGCAAGTGGATTCCTTAAGGTGAATGGGTAGTGGTCTGGCCTTTAAGCTGAAGAACCACTAAAATGAGAAGATAGGCTTCATTCTAAGTGTCGACATCTCTACTTTGGGTTTTCCAAAATATTAAGTTTCTTAGGAAAAAATGGTTTAGCTTTGTTTACTTTTGATTTTTTTGGGTGGGGAGGCTAAGAGTAAGGGAGGGATACGGGGTGACTACCTTTTCTTTACATATTTAACTAATTTTTTAATTTTTATTTTTTTAAGATTTTATTTAATTGTCAGAGAAAGAGAGAGCACAAACAGGGGGAGCGACAGGCAGAGGGAGAAGCAGGTTCCCTGCTTAGCAAGAAGCCCAATGTGGGACTCCATCCCAGGACCCCAGGATCATGACCTGAGCCAAAGGCAGATGCTTAACTGACTGAGCCACCCAGGCATCCCTAAATATTTTTATTTTTTAGTCAGCCCTAGGTCTCTATCACACCTGTCACACCTGCTTTCTTCATAGCCAGAACCATTCCTGCACTTCCACCCTTCCATCTGCTTTTTGGACTTTCTGAAACTTATTGAACTCTTTTGTCAACTACTGGCCCTTACCTTTTTCCATCAGATTTTTTACTTTAATTATCACTTTAATCCAGTCTTGGGGGAGAGAACTGATCAACACATGTGCTCAGTCTGTCATCTTGAGCCACTATCAGAATCAAAAGTAGCTTAATTTTACTTGACATTAAGACACTAAGCATTCCAAAGTTTTATGACACCTATATTGTATTTTGTAACCTTAGTTCTGGTTTCTTAGTTCTGTGTTTAAATGGATTTAATATCCATCACTTTTTTTTTTTTTACTACTTCTTCAAAGTTCTAAATTTTGATCCCCTCTTTTTGTATGGATTTCATTTCAAGAAATTTATAAGAACACTTCTAAGTGCTGTGTTCCCTGAGTTCCTTCATGCTAGAGCACACTATGTGTCTATTGCCTTTAACCTAAAGAAACAGTTGGCTGATTATAGAAAACATAGGTCACACCTTCTTATAATGATGTGACAGGACTGCCTTATAGTATTCAACATGGCAGGAGACACCATTTACCATGTGTCTATATTCATTTCTTGATTGGTTAGATTCCATTACTGAGTCTTTTTTTTTTTTTTTTTTGTCCCTCAAGAAAGCGGATGCAAACTTTTTTTTTTCTCACATTTAAGAGTATCTTTTTGTAGTCTTTATGTCTGAATGGAATATTGGCTGGATGGAATATTTTTGGATCACATTTCTTTTCCTTTAGAGTTTAGTAGGCAGTGCTCCATTGTTCTCTACTCTGGAATATTGTTCCGGAGAAGATTAAGGCTAGTCTGCTTTTGTTCTAGATTATAACAATTCGTCTCTGAATGCCTAAAGAATTTTTTTCTTATCTTCTAAATTCAGTAATAACAAGAATATGATTTAGAGTTGATAGTGTTGAATATACTTGTTGGAATATGATATAAACTTCTGAGTTAGAGTCCCTTATTCCTGCAGTTCAGGATTATTTTTCTATTTGTTATTGGAATACTTTTCTGATTCATTTACTGAGTTCTTTAACTCAAGGACATTTATCACCCTTGTGTAATGTCACCTTTGTCACTCCTCCATAGCTATTATCTTCTATTTTCATTAATCTTTTTGTCTTTTTCCTTTGATTTTATTGTGCTTTTCTCAAGTCTTTTCTCTGTGTAAGTAATTTATTTTTCAGCCCTGTCCATTCAATTTTTTTCTGTATGTATTTTGTTTATTAGTTTTGTAATGGTGTTATTGTTTCCTTATATTTTCAATTTCCATTTTTATTTCATTCTGCATTCTTATCATCTTACATTTAAGCTCTTATTTTATTCATGTTCTTAATAAGCTTTTCTATGGTATGAAACACTGGTGAGATGTTTTCCTGTGTTTTTTAGACTCTGGTTTCTATAGAGCTTCTTTCACTTTTATTTTTTGTTCTGTTTGCATAGTTCCTATGTCATTATACTTTCATCTTGTTCATAGTTCCGGTGGATCCTGTATGTAGACTTTGTTTTTGTTCTGTACAGTCTGGGTGAATTTGCCTTAACTCCACTCCCATAGTCCCTGAGTCTAAGAGTCTTTCCCTACAAGTTTTGGCTTGAGAGGTGCTTATTGAATTCTTCTCACTTCTCAGTGGCCTGAGGATTTTGGTGTGTTTGTTTTGGAAGATGAGTATGAATAGGGAGAGAGCTAAACTGGGACTAGGTACAGCCCAGTTGTTCAAATAGTCTATACTTTTACTAGCTTTTTCTGATTTATGTTTTTTATTGAAGTGTTTGACATCTCCTATTATACAGTTTTGGATTTGTCGATTTTACTTTGTAATCCTGTCAGTTTGCTCTGTCTAATGCAATGTTATACTATTAGGTGCCAAATTGTTTTATTGTCTTGGGAATTATTTTCTGTCTTTTGTAATGCAATGTACTGTGAAATCTATTTAGCTTTCTCAAACTTTATGTTCAAATTTTCTTTTTTGGTTTGGTGTTTAAGTATGCCTTTTATAATCAGCATATATATGAATTTATATTATTGCTACTCCATCTGATAATCTCTTTTAATAGGTGAGTTTTACCTATCACATTCACTTTGATATTTTATGCATTTGGGCTTATTTCTACTGCCTTCTTTTGTACTTTTTGTACTTATAATTCATTGTCCTTTTTTTTTTTTTCTGTTATCCTACCTTCTGTTGGAATAATAGAGGATTCTAAATTTTCTTTTCTTTCTTTCTTCTCCCCCCTTTTTCCTCTTATTTCTCCTCCAAATTCTCCTATTTGTCCTCTTTTTGATTCATCCAGTTTGGAAGATATTAAGACTGTTCCTATATTGGATACCTAGTGTTTGCCTTTTTAAATTGTATGTAGAGCAAACATACAGAAATGAGCATATGTATAAGTATACATCTCAGTGAATTCTTACAAAGTAAATACATCTGTGTAATAATTCAGATCAAGAAGTAGAACATTACCAGCACCCCATAACCCCTATAATGTCGCATCCCAGTTTCTCCCTTTCCTTTTCTAAGGTTAATCACTACTTTGTCCTTCTTACCATAGATTAGCTTTGTCTGTTTTGAACTTTATGTAAATGGAATAATATAATATAGCCTCATTGTGTCTGACTGCTATTGCTCAATGCTATATTGCTAGATCCATCTATGTGGTTGGATATAGTGGTGACTCACTCACTTTAATCTAGACTACCCCATTGTATGAATACACCACAATTTATCATCCATTTTACTCTTGCTGGCCATTTCCATTGCTTCTAGCATTTGATAATGATAATTAATGCAATTTTGAATATTTTGAATATTTTGAATATGTGTCTCGTCTTAGTCCTTTACATTTTTATATACAGATAAATTAGATCAATTTGTTAATTTCTACAAAAATACTTTAAAGTTCTTAACATATAAGCTATAAAGTAATGTAAATAAAATCAATTAATTATACTTAAAGTGTAATATAGGCAGTAAGCTCCTTGACATCAGCCTTGGAAATGAGTTATTGGATCTGAGTCCAAAAGTGAAGGCAACAAAAGCAAAAATAAACAAGTTTATAGCAAACTAAAAAGCTTCTACACAGCAAAGGAAATCATTAGCAAAATGAAAAGGCAACCTACTGAATGAGAAAATATGTGCAAGTCATATATATGAGAAAGCATTAATATCAAAATATATAAAGAACTCCTGCAATTGAATAGCAATAAAAGAATCCAATTTAAAATGAGTAGAGAATTTGAATAGACCTTTTTTCAGAAAAAACATGTAGATGGCCAACAGGCACATAAACAGATGTTCAACATCACTAATCATCAGGGAAATGCAAATCAAAACCACAATGAGATATTTCTTCACATCTGTTAGAATGGCTAACAGTGCTGGTGAGGATGTGGAGAAAAGGGAACCCTTGTCCACTGCTGGTGGGAGTGTAAACTGGGGCAGCCACTGTGGAATATTGTGAAAGGGGCTTCCTCAAAAAATTAAAAATAAAATTACCATATGATACAGCAATTCCACTTCTAGGTATTATCTGAAGGAAACAAAAACACTAATTTGAGAAGGTATGTGTACCCCCATGTTCAACATAGTATTATTTATAATAGCCTAGATATGGGAACAACCTAAATATCCACTGGTAGATTAGTGGATAAACAAGATGCAGTATATGTATATAATGGAATACTATTCAGCCATATAAAAGAATGAAATCTTTACATTTGTGACATCATGAATGGACCTGAGGGCATTAATGCTAAGTTAAATAAGTCAGACAGAAAAAGAACAAATACAATATGGTCTCACTTATATGTGGAGTTTAAAAACAAACCAAGGAAAGAAATAAACAAAGAAAAACCAAGCTCATAGATACAGAGAACAGATTTGTTTTTGCTGGGCCCAGGGGTTACAATGGGTGAAAGGTATCAAATGGTACAAACTTCCAGGTATAAAATAAATAAGTCATGAGGATATAATGTACAGAATAGTGACTAAGTAATACTGTATTGCATAACTGAAAGTTGCTAAGAGAGAAAATCTTAAGTGTTCAAGACAAAAATTAAAAAAATTATAACTATATATGATAAATGATGTTAATGAGATTTATTATGGTGATTTACTGTGGATACAAAGTATAAAAATATTGAATCATTATGTTGTACACCTGAAACTAATATGATGCTATATGCCAATTATATCTCAAAAGAAAAAAGTACAGGAGGGAGTTAAGATGGCAGAGTAGTAGCCACAGTGCCACCAGCACCAGCCACAGTACAGCAAGATCCTCCCCAAGAAGATCAGCACAAATATCCCTGCACACACCAAGTCTACTGACCACAGAGTGCTGCAAAGCTTCAGCTCTAGTGGAAATAGCATCAGGCCTCTTTCAACAAGCAGATCAGTGCACACCTAGTTAAAACTTGCCACACACTGGACAAGGTCCAAACACTCCCTAGTGCAGGCAAGGAGAAACTCTGCAGAGGACTGACCTGTGGGGAAGAGCAGCCAAAAACACAGCAGCCGAGTGACCTAGACAAAATGCCAATACAGGGATCAAATTGACCAGGGATCAAATTGAAACTGATGTAAGTAATATGCCTGAACCAGAATTTAAAACAATTATAAGGATACTAGCTGGGCTTGAGAAAAGCATAGAAGACACCAGGGAGTCCCTTGCCACAGAGATTAAAGACTTAAAACTAGTCAGGCTGAAATAAAAAATGCTATAATTGGCAGGCAAAACTGACTGGATATAACGACCAAAGGATGGATGAATCAGAGGAATGAATCAGTGATACAGAAGATGAAATTATGGAAAATAATGAGGTTGAAAAGAAGAGGGAGAGAAAAATAATGGATCACAACTTAGTGGTAGACTTAGGGAACTCAGTGACTCCATAAAGCATAATAACATTTCTATTATAGGAGTCCCAGAAGAAGAGAGGGGGGAAAAAAGGACAGAAGGTTTATTTGAACAAATTATAGCTGAAAATTTCCCTAATCTGGGGAAGGAAACAGACATCCAAATCCAAGAGGTACAGAGAACTCCCATCAAAATCAACAAAAGCAGGCAAACACCAAGACATATTGTAGTAAATTTTGCAAAATATAGAAATAAGGAAAAAATCCTAAAAGCAGCAAGGGCAAAAAAATCCCTAACTTACAAGAGAAGACAAATAAGGACACAAAGAAATGGAAAGGCATTCTATGCTCACAGATTGGAAGAACCAATATTGTTAAAATGTCTATACTATCCAAAGCAATGTATACATTTAGTGCAATACCTATCAAAATACCAACAGCATTTTTCACAGAGCTAGAATAAACAATCCTAAATGTGTATGAAACCGCAAATGACCCTGAATAGCCAAAGCAATCTTGAAAAACAAAGGCACACCTGGGGGCATCACAATTCTGGACTTCAACCTGTATTACAAAACTGTAGTCTTAAAGACAGTATGGTACTGACACAAAAACAGACACATAAATCAATGCGACAGAATAGAAAACCCATAAGTGGACCCATAATTATATGATCGACTAATCTTTGACAAAGCAGGAAAGAATACCCAATAGAAAAATCCAGTATGTCTTTTCAACAAATGGTGTTGGAAAAACTGGACAGCAACATGCAGAACAATTAAACTGGACCACTTTCTTACATCATACACAAAAGTGAATTTAAAATAGATGAAAGACCTAAATGTGAGACGGGAAACCATCAAAATCCTAGAGAAGAACATAGGCAGCAACCTCTCTGACCTCAGCTATAGCAACTTCTTACTAGACATGTCTCCTGAGGCAAGGGAAACAAAAGCAAAAACAAACCACAGCAAGGGAAACAATCAACAAAACTAAAAGGCAACTTCGGAATGGGAGAAGATATTTGCAAATGACATATCCGGTAAAGGGTTAGTATCCAAAATATATATAGTATTTTAAAACTCAACACTCGAAAAAGAAATAATGTAATTTAACAAATGGGCAGAAGACATGAACAGACATTTCTGCAAAGAAGACATGCAGATGGCTAACAGACACATGAAAAGATGTTCATCATCACTTATTATCAGGGAAATACAAATCAAAACTACAATGAGATCACCTAACACCTGTCATAACGGCTAAAATTAATAACACAGGAAACAATAGATATTGGCGAGTATGTGGAGAAAGGGGAAACCTCTTACTCCGTTGGTGGGAATGCAAACTGGAGCAGCCACCCTGAAGAATGGTATGGAGGTTCCTCAAAAAGTTAAAAACAGACCTACCCTATGATCTAGCAATTGCACTACTAGGTATTTACACAAAGGATACAGAAATGCTGATTTCAAGGGACACATTAACCCTAATGTTCAGAGCAGCATTATCAATAATAGTCAAATTATGGAAGAGCCCAAGTGTCCATTGACTGATGAATGGATATATATATATATATATATATATATATATATATATATATATATGAATAGTATTCAGCCATCAAAAAGAATGAAATCTTGCCATTTGCAACAGTGTGGATGGAGGTACAGAATTATGCCTAGTGAAATAAGTCAGAGAAAGACAAATACCATATGATTTCACTCATATGTGGAAATTAAGAAACGAAACAGATGAACATAGGTGGAAAAAAAAAGAGATGGAGGCAAATCATAAGAGAGACTCTTAACAATAGAGAACAAACTGAGGGTTGCTGAAGGGGGAGATGGGTGCAGGGATGGTTTAAATGGATGATGGGCATTAAGGAGGGCACTTCTGATGACCACTGGGTATTATACGTAAGTGATGAATCACTAAATTCTACTCCTGAAACTAATGTTACACTCTATGTTAACTAACTAGAATTTAAATAAAAACTTGAAACATTAAAACAAAAGGAAATGGAGTAATATCTGACTCATATGAATAAAACTGCTCAAAATTAAGAAAAAAAGAAAAAGAGTAGATATAGTATATACCTTGAAACCATATTAATAACGTTTTTGCGCTTTTAAAAGTAGCTAAAGTATAATTTATTTCTAAAAATAATCTGAAGTTATCTAGTATTTTTAACCTCCTCTCAAACCCAAGAATCTAAATATACATCAATTGTAGGTTGAATATCTATTTCCCCACATCTTGTTTTTTGTTGCCAAGTCATCTGTGTATAATATTCTAAACTGAAATTTCCCCCTTGTTATGCTGCATATATTTCTCTATTGTTTAATGGCATCTATCGTTGCTGCGAGAAATCTGTTTGGTTTAATGTTTAATTACTATTTCTATTGGTAAACTGTCTTTTCTCCCGGTAGCTGGTAAGAGTGTCCCTTAATTCTTGATTTTCTTCTAGTTTAACTATGATGGGTCTAGGTGTGAATATGTTTTCAATGATCCTGCTTGGTTCTTATAATTCACTTTCCATTTGAGGTTGTGTGTCTCTCTTCGATTTTCAAAAATTCACAATACTTTTCAAATACTACTTTTTGTGATTCTATTGTTTCCTTTTGGAAGTCTTATTTGTCTTTTAGTCTATCCTATATATTTCTTAACATTTGGGTGACTATATAATTGTCTAAATTAGGACATATTTGAGTTAAATGGAATGTCACTAATAATTACATCAGAACAATAGACATAAATTTGAACTCTACCAAGTGTACTGGGGTGCATGATCTATTTAACATTTTTATAGATTTTATTCCCTATGTTGTGACCTGGGTGAATCCTCAGTAATATTTTCTAAATTATTTTTTCTATTATTGTCTCTGTTCCAAAGTTTACTAAATCTTTTTAATTTTTATTTTAATCCATAGATTTTTAATTTCCAATATGTCTAGTCTTTCTGCTTTTTATTCAACTTGTTTCATTTTTGTTTTTCATTGTTTTTATATAATTTTTAATTTATATAATTTTCACTTTAATCCTTAAGCTTTCAAAGCATATTTATACTACCGTTTTGGCTAGATAGTTTCATAAATTTTTACCTGGAATGAAATTTTGTTCCAACTGTTGATTTTTCTCTGGGTCACATTCACAGCATTAGACTTCTCCATGAGTTTTGAAATTTTGTTTTTCAGCCTCATTTTGAATGAGATTCCTCCCACTTCTTTTTTTTCTTCACACTTCTCTGTCTAGTGGTTTTGCAGCTTTGGTCTCTCAACTTCCTGAACCCTAGCTCTAACCCAGATACTGCACAGAATCGCAGAACACCTGCCCATGGTCTCAGTAGAGCTAGGACATCAAGTTCTGGGCCAGCGGCAGGTGGCACAGTTCCTCAGGTGCATGGTGTGTTTGGTCCTCTTGCTTCTGAAGCAGTCTACAAAGTCATGGGTAGCTGCACATTTCCAACCTCCCTTCCCCAGGAGGAGCCTCACCTTGCACCTGTTTTCAAACCTGGCTCCAGTCTTCTGATTTCTATGGAACACCTCAGTGTTCCCTCCCTGAATTGCCAGCTGCCACTGTCTGCTTCAGGACTAGAACCCAGCATGCCTGTGACCTCGGTTCTATCCAACTCCGGGTTTCTCTTCTATTTCTGGTACGTAGCAATGCTTAACAGGTTTTGAACCCAGACATGTGTTTTAGGTTTTTGCTTTTATATCTTTATATACTTTTGCTATGTGTTAGATCGAGGAGGTACATTAAAGCAGGAACTAACTGTTCTATTTTGACCAGGATACATACAATTTTAAAATAAAGAAGTACACTGTATTTTTTAAACTAAAATGGGTGATTATCAAGTATCCAGATTTACCAAATTTGGAGGACATTTAGAGGTATATATTTTTTGTATGAGTCTCTAAAACATTTTTGTATACATGCAGTAATGGTAGTGCTAATGGGATGAACATAACCCTTTGTCTACAGGATGGTTTAAAATAACTTTTGCCAAACTGCAGTTATTTCTTTCCTAAATTACATCATATGGAAATCTTTTCTATTAGCTGAAGCATTTTCTGGTGCTGTATGACATTGTAACTTGGCTATTTTGAAATGAGACATTTTACTCAGTTAAAAAAGACAAATATTAAATTTTCCATGTAAAATGGTTATGAAATCTGCAGAAAAAAAAGGAAAAGGAAAGGAAGAAGGAAGAAAAAGCACATTCACTCCAGTGTTTTGAACAGTACCTGGCCCTTAGTAAATACTTGTGGAAAAAATGAAAGGATAAGTATCTGAGTCTCAGGTCATTGCTGGTTAGCACTGCAGAGTCAAAGGAGTAGGGTAGGGAACATGTTGTGGATGGGACAGGGATAAGCGCAGCATGAGGGCTCACAGAAATACGGTAATAGATCAGGTGAGAGTGAGAGGTGAAGTGAAGCATACAGTTAGTGTAATGGTCGGAGTGTTTGTTGTTCTATAACCTGGTCGTAATAAAATGATTTTTTTTTATTTTGACATTTTTATGTGGTTTTGAGTTTTCGGAGTCACTTCAAAACCATTATGCCAACTCAGCCATGTCTAAATGTCTTGCTTCCCATTTTGACCCTATTTTACTGAGCTCTACTTGTCACTCAGAGGTGAGGAGACAGGCCCCAGTGTGAGGTTATATATAGATATCCTCCACTGTGGAGGGAACACATTTGGAGAAAAGAAGTACATGAGTCATCCCCCTGCTGCAGTCCCTGCACTGTGGAACCTAGAGAGAAGGTCCATTCAAGGATGTATTAGAATGAATAGCAGTTTCCAGCAACTTAACTTTACCAATCTTTAGGTCACCCAAGCCCCTAGAGGACAAACAAGGGAATAGGTTGGACCTTAAGGAACCAGGCAGACAGAACGATTCTGGTTGAGTCACTGTGGCCTCTGCCTCAGCTCTGGTACCATGTTAGGCCCTGGGCATAACAGCAGTGGGACTTGAGTTTCTAAACTGCTATGTGGGAAGCAAGTAAGGACCTCTCTTCAGATCACTTATTCCCAAGACCCACTCCCAAGAGCAGAACTCTTCAATAACTACTGACTCAACTATTTTATCCTATTAAAGGAAACAAAGTAGGGTATATGAGAATATTTTAATGTGTAAGTCTCACTCAACAAAGTTCTGAGTCACTGTAAACTCTAAGTAACAACATACTCTATAGCTCAACATAAATATATTCCCTCTAATTCTTCATAGGTTGACACTTGCTCTTAATTTGTTAGCCAAAGACTAAATAGAACTTTGAGCGATCTCCTGAATAGGTGGGGAAACCAGTTCCAGCAGGTTCAAATGACTCCTACTGGTTTCTAGGAACTGGAAATCTGTATAAACACTCTGAGGAAGCTGGGCCAAGACTAAACCAATCAGAATTAAAGACTATGCAAGAAAGACAGAAAGGCGAATTACACCACAAATTCTCATGTCTGTTGGCTCTATTGCTGTAGCATTAGCATTAAAAAGGGTCATAGTTGCTTCTTTAATTTCTGTGTCCTTGAAAAGGATTAGCCAGGGCAATGGTTTATTCATCCTTGTGATTCATAGATTATTTTAACCGGGAAGAAGAGCATCTATGTTTGTTTAGTGCCTTGTGCATGGGATTTTCCTTACATTAGCTCATTTTATCCCCACATTAATGGTTTGAGATACATTTTATCTTTTTACACATAAGGAAATTATAGATGAGAGGTAAATAACTTGGCCAAGGTCATCAGCTTTAAGTGGGAGAGCTAGTACTGAAACTCAGGAAAGCCATATAGGATCATGAGTAAGAAGTGAATGTCACTTAAGTCTGTGTGGCTTTTGTTAAGCTGCTTAACCTTCCCGTGCCTCAGTTAACTCAGTTTTAAATCAGGAATAATAATCATACCTCCTCTTATGGTTGTTATAAGTTAAAAATTTACAGCATAGTTTTACACATAGGCATTTTTGTTTATTATTGGTGGGAATATAAATTGGTATTTCCTCTTTGGGAGGCAATTTGGTAATTGCTTAAATGGGAAGTCTAATACATTATCATTACTATTGTTAAAAATTTGTAATACATGGACAAACTTAAAATTTAAAATTTTTAAATGTGCATCTTCTCTCTCCCAGCAATTCTAATCTAGGAATTTATCCTTCAGGTATATTCGCACATATGCATGAAATTATTTATACAGGGTGTTCGTTTTGACACCATTAGGAATAGTGAAGTCTAGGAAAGCAGAAACATCAATTAGGAACAGATTAAATTAAAATACAACAAATGTACTGTGTGACCTCCAAGATACACTGCGAATTGAAAGAAAAGGTAGCATGTTATTTGTACAATTCTGCCATTTGGATTTAAAAGTGTGTGTATAATACAAATATCAATACTTATATATACCTTAAGTATTTTTTCAGTTATATACAAGAAACTGTTTACCACTGTTAGCCTTTGAAGAAGGAGTATGAAGAGATGATTTCTTATGCAAACAATTTTTTTAATATAAAGGAACCAATTTTTAAAAATACTACAATACTGCATTATTGAACTAAGGAGAATTGTTAGCTACTCATATGTAGTTGGATTGAGATAATCCCCCAATCCTGGTAAGCAGGACCCTTTTAGTAAAACTTAGGGTCTGTAAGAACCAGGCTGTCCATGCAGAGATCCAGAAGATACCTCTGAGTGTCAAAGAAAGACTGAGATTCATTACACTTTTGTCAGCACAATTAAAATTTAAAAGAAGCATTTAGAACACACTTTTGTATTTCTTTTACATTTTATGACTCTCCTCTCTAAATCCTACTATTTCTTTAGCCTCATCTCTGTGTTAGCTCAGGTTAACACAGAGATGTAACAAAATACCATGACTGGATAGCTTAAACAACAGGAATTTATTTCTCACAGCTCTGAAGGCTAGCAAGTCCCAGATTAAGGAGCTGGCTGGCTGACAGTTTCCTGAATTCCCTGGGTAGGGTCCTTTTTTTTCTTACAGATGGCTGCCTTCTCATTATATTCACATGGGGAGGGGCTGGAGGAAGCAAGTTCTCTTTGGTCTCTTCTTTTATAATGGGGACTAATCCCCAGAAGAGGCCATACCCACATGACCTCATCTAAACCTGATTACCTACCAAGAGCCACATTTCCAAATACCATCACATTCGAGTTAGGGCTTTAAGATATGAATTTGGGGGGGGGGGGCATAATTCCTTTTTTTTTTTTTTTTTTTTTTTTGAGCTTTTATTTGAGCTAAAAAAAAATTTTCAAGATTTTATTCATTTATTTGACAGAGACAGAGACAGTGAGAGAGGGAACACAAGCAGGGAGAGTAAGAGAGGGAGAAACAGGCTTCCCACCTAGCAAGGAGCCTGACGTGGGGCTCGATCCCAAGGACCCTGGGATCATGACCTGAGCTGAAGACAGATGCTTAACGACTGAGCCACCCAGTCGCCCCAATTTGAGCTGAAATATTAAGCTTAAGTTTTATAATAGGATATTGACTGTATCAGCAGCCTGTTGTTCTCTAAGATTCATGAAATTTCCTTCATTAGCCATATAGAATGCCTGTAATCCAGGTCAATTGCCTATAGCATCAGAATCTTAAACACCCGGTTTAAATGGTGCATATTGAAAGTCTGGCAGAGGGGTAGTTAAGAAAGATTGTCTTGGGTTATGCATCTATTTATTACTGTATATACTCCAAATTCTCTTCATGTTTTTTCCTTAAAAAGGCCTTCCCTAATACTAGATGGAAACAAGAGGATATCCTCCACTTCAACTCTTGATGGGTGCTAAGAAGAAAATTAACACTGCTATCACAATTTGTAACTATTTTATTTTTATATCTTTTTTACTTTACTTTCTGACTCCTCTACAAAAATGTAAGCTCCATGAAGGCAGGGACTATGACTATTTTGTTCACAAATATGTCCCCAAGCCCAGTACAAACACTTGCTATATATGAACAGTGTTCTTGGATCTAGTTAGATCATAAGAAGGCTACACATCTGGACAATAACATCTTTGTAATTGCTTTTATAGAACTCTCGGTTGTTGACCACGGATTTTTATCTTAGGTTACTCTCAAATTTAACCATGCAAATTTATCTATTCATTGTGAAACCAATATTGATGTTATTATTGATATCTTATCCCCTCTACTGTGACATAGGAGCTCGGTCCCTCCCAGGAATAGCTTATCCCCCAAATATATGCAGGTAATTATTTTAAATTATAAAACATTCATTAAATATAATTAAGTTTCCATCTTCATCGCAGCTAGGAGAAAACTCCAGGTTTGATGCTCAAATAGCCACTCTGTTGACTCTTATTGTTGGCATATGTTTTCCCTTCCACTTTTGGTCCTATTTAAGGAGTCTTATTATAAACACCTCCCCCTTCTTTCTTTTTTTAAAGGTTTTATTTATTTGAGAGAGTGAGTGAGAGAGAGCACGAGCAGGGGGAGGAGCAGAGGGAGAGGGAGCAGCAGATTCCCTGCTGAGCCAGGCTCCATCCAGGACCCTGGGATCATGGGCTGAGCTGAAGGCAGACACTCAACCAACTGAGCCGCCCAGGTGGCCCTCCTCTTTTTGAATAATTCATCTCAAATACTTTCTATATTATTACGTAAAATGTAAGCACATTAAATTGATGGAAATAAATTATATTGTTTTTGTGTTATTTTCCCATTTCACTAGGTCTTTACTACAAAGATCTGAGCCCATGACATATTTTGGTTTTTGGCTTAATGCTAGCAGTATCTGGTCTCTTTCTGTCCTTTCTCTTTTCCATTTTCTCCTGTTCCCTCCCACCAAAGATATCTTTCTTTCCCATAATACCACTGTTGCTGCCACCTCTTGTATCATGAACTGCCCCATAAGATCGGACAGTATACCATACACACTTGCTTCCTCAGGATGTGCCTTGCTTTGCTTGCTCTTCTTTGTCCTATGTATAGCTTGGCTATAAATATATTCTTGGCTTCATCTTCTCTACTTTACAATACCTCTAATGCTCCTGTAACACGAACTATTACCAATATAAAATCTGTGTCATTTGTTTCTTCTTTAATAATCCTTGAAATCCATTTATTGGTAAAAATCCTTTTAAACCTCAGGAATACTCATCTATTACTATCCAGATTTTCTATATTTATAGATTAGATTATAATTATAGTGCCTTATTTTATTAGTTGTATTGATAAATAGCCCTATATAATTATAAATAAAGCATTAGAAGTAGTCCCTTAGCCCTCTCTTGTCCCAACCAAAAATTGTATATTATAGTATACACAAAATACATAGAACACATACACATATATACATTTTCCCCGAAGTCCTTTCAGAATGATGTAACGTAATAAATTTACCAAAAGACAAAATTAGGATGATGAGAGGCAATTAGAAACTGGAAAAACACAGCATTAATTTGGCAACTGTTTAACTACTTTTCTGTTGAGTAGCAGATAAGAATCAGAGTCTGAAAAGAACTAATTCTCAATCTTTGACATTAAGCTTCCTTAAATACGCAGGTATTAAGAAGAATTATAATTGGGCATAGTGTTCCAAATTTATTACCTAGTCCATAACATAGCAGGTACTAAATTGAAGAATGAAACTAAAGAAGATACCATAGGAAAATAGAGTGGAATCTTGTAAAATTAAAGACCCCGTTTTTCATATAAATTGTTTAGAAGTTGCTTAACTAAGAGTGTGGAAGAAAATTGCAAAGTCTCTTTATTTTAGACATGGTTGTATTCACTGACATGCTTCAACCTGGTAATAAATCAGCCTGGGAACCTTTTACATAAAGGGATGTCACTATAAATTAGCTTTTACATTTTATCTTAAGTAGTATCATCATAAAATATTTAATCAAGACACTAAAGCTGTCAAAGTAGGTGGATAATTTGAGACCTAGTGTGTAAAAAAGATCTGATTCTTTTATGTTGGGATTTCTCCTTGTTACATAAATTTTGATCTATGAATTTACCAGAACTTGCCACAGTAATAACAATAGATAACTTATTTACAAATTTTAACAGCTGTTTAGCAATCAGAAATGCTATTTAAATACTTTGGTTAGTAACTAATCAGAACAGACTAAATTTAAAGAAAATAACACACCAAAATACTTTGTCTTATTTTGTTCTGAAACAAAGAAGATATTTTTACCATGCAGATGATTTCTTTCTTTCTTTTTTTTATTTATCTTTCCATATATTTCTCAATTATTTCAGATTTGAACTATAATAATAATAATGATAATAATTTGACTTTACATACAAGATAAAAATTGGTCTTTTCCACACTCTTATTTGGCAGGAGAATAGGAAATAAAGAAACTGAAGCCTAGAAGGGTCCCTGGGTGTCCCTTCTGTCCTGGCTTCTTAAACTTCATAAGGCAGCAAGAGCCCATCTTTTGGCACCTTGTCAGAGATTACCATTTTGTTTGCCTCTTCCTAGTGGAGGATCCTTGCTTCCCTTTTCACTGGCTCTGTGACCCACAGGCTGCACCAGTTAACTACTGCCTGCCTCAGGCTCTTCTTGACTTCTCTGGCTGGTTTAGCTCTGCATTTCTGACTTTGATCTTTGACTTTACTCTTTGCTGTCTGCCTTCCTGCAACTACAGAGCCCATGAAAATCACTTCCTGCCACCTGCCCCAGTTCCTTGAGCCTATTTCAGCCAGGCCAGCTCTGACCAACCTCCTACCATGAGAGGAGGATTAGATATTCTGCCTGGAGCAATGAAGTCTGGATGATAATACAAATAAAAGCACTTTTAGAATATACCATTCAAATTGCTGAAAATGACAATCGTCACAAATTCTTAACTGTTTTCAGTCATTAGCAGCCTGGCTACATTGATCAAACAAATATTGTGATGGTAGATCTGTGAATTCCTCTTACTTTTTAAAGCTGAAGTAATAAATTCCCCAGGTATAGACCTCAAACAACATCTGTTGACTTAATTAGAGAAAAAATGCTTCAAGGATGAATTCTTTTCCTGAACTTGGTTGTCTTTTCAACAGATGATACATCTGAAACAATAGGTAGGGAGCAGATGTGGAATAGTCTGAGTCCTAGCTTGCATTTGGCAAAACTCTGACTACAGAGTGAAATCATTAAAGGTGTTGTCAGTGAGATTGATGATGTTACGCATTTTGAAATCGTCCTTGACAAATTATATAAAATGCACAATTCTCCAAAGACACATCATGAATTGCAGCAAAATGTAACACATAATACACCCTTTTTCAGGGGCAAGAATTTTATTAGTTCACTGAGGCACCTTCAGATTGAGTTAAGACAGATTCTGAAATAATTCCACTAAAATATGTCATTGTAAATACTTCAGAATCAAATAGAAAAAGAAGCATTAACGAACTGAGAAGGGGCTGTTTAACACATGACCCTCTCCCAGTGTAGGACTCCCCCTTCCATATTGGAGTGGGGAAGGAGGGCCTTGCAGAAGCAGATCCCAAGAGTTGTGAGATCATGGATGATAAACCTGAATCCAGAGTGCCAGTCCAATGTTTTGATCTGAGCCTCTTAAGCAGGAATGACTTGCCTTGTCCTACGAAGAAGCCAGAGGAACATCTTCCTAGATGGACTGGGTCAAATTTCATCTCCCCTGCCCCCAATGATTGAAAACTTAAAATATTATTTTGTATTAAAAGAGAAATAGATACGATATATAATTTTAAATTCCCATACACTTTTAAAATGAAGAATAAGAATTCAAAGAAATCTTGTGCTTGCATTGATTGACCACCCCTTCAACTAATGGCATGCATTTATCTGCTTTTGACTTAAGGATACTTATATGGACATGCTGACAAAGAACAGAAAGATAGCAAAAAATTGTATATTTAAGTAAGGGGTCAGAATGGACAGGTAAGGCACAACCCTAGCAAGCTTGGAGCAACTCCAGAGACCAAAGCTGAAATCCATGTAAGACTTAATAAGCTAGTTCTCTTCCTTATTTCCTACCTGCCTCCTTTCCATGGAACTAAAGCAGAACGTCTTTGAGTCTCAGGATTCAGAGAGACTTTTTAGGGCCATTAAATCCAATCTTCTTATTACATAAAAATTCCGCAAGAGTCTTAAGAAGTAGTTTTCAAGTGTCTTCTGGAATACTTTCAAAGACAAAGAACTCATTACTATATAAGGAAGCTCTTTCTACCTTCCAAGAATGTGAATTGTTTAGGAAATACAGGATTGTTATGAACACTAGTTTCTAAAGTCAGATACTAAGAAGAAAAATTGGCCTTAGGACTCTATTTATCCTGACTTCTCATTCACTGCTTTTTTTTCCACAAAACTTTAGTAGAAATACTTGATTATGAATTGGTCTAAAGGAAACGGACTTGGCAGCTGTAAGGGAAGTCCTAATTTAAGCCAGAGGGAAAAGAACAAATGACATCATAGGAAGTTATGAAACCTAATTCAGTAGCGAGACAGGCAGAGTTGCTGACCAAAACCTAAGACAACTTATTCTTCAGTAAAAAAAAAGTCCTATGACCCACTAGTGGAATATTTCCCCTTTTTTCCCTCATTTTCCTCTCCTAGATTCTAGAGTTTGCAGGTGGCCCAGATACACACCATTACCTCAGAGGGGAAATATTTTAAAGCTATTATCCTATTTTTAAATCAACAAAATTAAAGAATCTACAATAAATCACAAGTGATTTTAGCATTCTATAAAAAATTGTACAAAAATATCTACAAAAAAACCTACAAAAACAAAAATCTCAGTGATTCTATAATTACCTCCAATTCTAGAGAGTCAACTGCATATCATTTTCCAAAAAAAAAAAAAAAAAAGGACATTATTTTGAAGTGACAAAAACATTGCACTTGTAATTAAGCAATGGATTCTTCTCTCTTATCAAGTACAGAACTTCTGTAAAGATTTTATCTGTATTTTATACATAATATCCATCACTTTATGGTATCATCATCATTCCCTTTTAATGCCATATTAGCTGAATATCTATACCAAGATAGGATATGTATGAAAGCCAACCAAATTTGGGGATTCACAACTGACATTTAGCTCCTGCTCACCAGCCACTAAAGTGAAGGCTTATAGTGGAATGTGTCTGGTCTACTAATGTGCCTAGAGTTCTCAGTTCAAAACTCTTATTACAGAGACCACTGAGAAGAATCATCCTATTCATATGATAGCAGAAGATGTGACCCAAACCTTCTTAAAGCATGACTGGACATCCTAGGATAAGGAGACATGTGAGAAATACAATCACCATTAAAGAGAACAAGCAAGGCCAACATATAGAACTGACTTGAGGAACTAATAATAATCTGAGCTGTAAAGTATTTTGAATTTATGTATAATAAATTCAACCACTGTAATTACCTTATGAGGTAGATACTGTATTATCCCATATTTTGGATGAAGAAATTAAGGCACAGTGCATCCACAGGCCTAACCTCACACGCAGGGAACAATCTGCTCATTCTATAGTGCCCCCCCATGTAAATTCCTAGGGCCCATCTGGCTAGAATAGCTCTAGCAATTCTAAAAGAAAAGAATTCAGAATGGAATTCAACCTTCTTAGCTTCAAAATAATAAGCAGGAAGCTACTTGGACTGAGAAGGCAAAGATCATGCTTAAAGCAGAAAAATTTTAAGATCAAATTATTAGCAGAAAAAGATAAAAAAGATAAACACAGTCTTTTCTACAACCAAAAAAAAAAAAAAAGACTTCATTACCAAGCATAGTATGGTGGAAGAATTGGAAAATAAATTATTGGCAGGAAACGAGGAAGAACAAAAATCCAGCAACAATTGGCCAAAATACATAATGATGTAGAGACTCCAGCATTAGTTAAATTGACACACCTAAGTTTATTGAAAAGCTCAGAGAAATAATGGAAGCAGTTGAAAATGCAATGAACACGTTAAAATAAGAGAAGTTGATATGAAGAGCTTATTAAAGAAGAGAAAACAACTAATGAATTGAATGCCAGAAAAACTGACATCTGGGCTTTGGGTCACTCAGAAACACAGAGAGCTTTCGTAGCAATGTGAAGTAAAGTTCTTGTAGACAAAGTACCATCACACGTTCTTCCAAGAGAAATATAGATTCTGAAAAATCCTTTCAGCAAACAGGAAGATGACAAGGGCACTGGACCATGAGGATTACTAGAACTTTGTAACAGTGAGGAACAAACATAAAGAGAAGCCTACATTTATGGGAGAAGTTTTAGAACACTACTCTGGAAGAACACAAGATAAAGTGGAACAGCATGAAAAATGCCAGAAAAATTTCTGACTCTACAAGAAAGGAAAAAAAAAAGTCTATTAAGAATTGGAAAACCAGTGGCACCTGGGTGGCTCAGTCGATTAAGCATCTGCCTTTAGCTCAGGTCATGATCCCAGGGTCCTGGGATTGAGCCCTGCATTTGGCTCCCTGCTCACCAGGAAGCCTGCTTCTTCCTCTCCCACTACTTGTGTTCCCTCTGTCAAATAAATAAATAAAATCTTAAAAAAGAATTGGAAAACTAAAAACAGCAAAAATTTGGGGATTTTCTAGTTAAAGACAGGATATACTTATGCTTCTTCATAATAAACAAGAAGACATGAAAGTAAGAAGAGGAACAAAGAAGAAAATTGCCAGTTGAAGCTTGCAAAAAAATCCCCAGAAAAGTATATAAATATCAATGAAATATTTCCTATATTTAAAAAAATTTAAGAGATAGAGAAAAATGTAGCAGTAGGAACACCGATGCTACTTTAAACTAAAGTTACTATTAAAAAAAGTTATGCCCAGGAGAAATAAACATAGGAAGAACTTTTGAGGCTTAAAAAGGAGATATGGGCAAAGGCAGAAACCAGGAAAAACACTGGTGATGAAATTTCAAGGTTTCAAGAAAGAAATTTACATAACCTTGAATCAATAATTCTAGATAGGCAAAGGAAGAGGAGAAGGCAGAAAACCAAGAGCCCAACAAATTAAGAGTGAAAACATGCTAGTAGAGATCCCTCTGGGCTTTACAAAATTATCAACGTTTGGAAAGAATGGATTGAAGATATAGGACCACATTCTGGGCCACTTTTCCAACTTAGAGACAGGGACAACAGAGAACATGAGATAATGAACTTGGTATACAGTTGATGAGAATGTTAGCAAATTCAATTATTCTGGGAAATATAGTGACAAAACATCTTTAAATAACAGTAACCTCAAATAAATTATAATTAGTTATTAACTGTATTCCACTGACAGGTATGAGGCTCCATACTGACATTGCTGTGAACAGTTACTATTTATACTAGGAAAATATTTAGTTGATACATTGGCCTATGACGGATATAAAAGCTATTGAAATAAGTTTACACTACAAACATTACTTCATTTAATGCACAGCAAATTGAGATTTTTTGTTTCTTTATGGAATAACAAAATTGGAACAATTTCAGAGTGGATTTTTTTAAACCAAAAATCTGTAACTTTTAGAACCTGGAGGTAAGTTGGCTTGAGTAAATGTAAAATTTTCTTTTTAGAGTTATAAGTTCATACTTCTAAGTTTAACAAATTGATAGTGTAATAATTATTGTATTTTTGTATAATAAGCATTTTCTATGGGAAGGGAAGGAAGGGGAAGGGAGAAAGAAAAGAAACTAAAACACAGAGTTCCCAAAGGACACAATACTGTTACACAGCTGACATTCAAACCCAGGCTGTCTTGTTCTAGAGCCCATCCTCTGAACTACTACACAGGCCACCTCAGGTAACAGAAAATTTTAAATAGCTAATATTCTACCTAAATATCTAATAGATACTGAGAAAGTGTTACAACCTTAAAAGAAGAACAGGATCCTCTGAGGATGGAATAAACAGAAACCCAGAAAAATCTCCTGGACGTTAAAATTGTGAATAAGTTGAATAAAACAAGAAAAGGACCAGAAAACACTTTCTGGGAGCTACCACAATAGCAGTTCCAGAGGATTCCGTTTATGGAGGCCCCGAGATCTGCAGTGATTAATCTAGCAGTCGCTGGAGCTGTTCTCATGGTTATGGAGTCAGGCTGCTGCTGCTGCTGCTACAAAGGGGTCTGTGGTGACAGCTACACTTGGTCCCTTGGGCCACCGAAGGACATAACCTAACAGCGCCTTGCCTGCTGCGCCTGCAGCACCTTTTGCCTCCTGCTCCGGGGATTCCTTATTGTTGCTGAGGCACTTGTTGGCACCAATAACCATATAACCTGCAGTTACCGAGGAGTTACCCCATGGTACGATCCGTGACCGAGGAGACGGGACTGGGCAAATCCACTCTCGCCCCTCAGACGTTCTGTGTGGAGATGCATGGCTTTCCGCTTCCCTTCTGAAGCTCTGCTGCAGGACCCAGCACTCAGCTTTTCACGAGGCTGTGGCCCTTTCCCTAACGCTCCTTCCTCTCCTGCTTCATACTCATTTTCTCTCTCTCCTGGTTCTCTGGCTCTGCACTCCCCAGTAGTAAGCTTTTTACCTCAGGTGCTGTCTTCTAGGAGATCCAGTCCATGACGACAGTCTTCGAGAAGGGTAGAATCAGTCCCAGCCAGGACGCGTTACAGCCAGGACCACGCTCGGCTCCCCGCGTGGTTCCCCGCTTCCCAGAGGCAGCCTCGTCTCGCGGGATCTCGGCCGTTTTGAGGCAGGCGGGGCAGCCCTGGGATGAGAAACACCTGAGTGCCCGGGTACCACGGGCACCTGGGCTTCTCTGTAAGGGGTCTGGCGCACGCCACCTGTCAGCCAAACCCCAGTGCTCATGCAAGCCCGGCACCTCTTGCCGGTCAGAGTCACAGTGCAGCCGGCCTGGCCCCAGGGGCCTGGCCAGGTGCGGGGAATGGGCTCTGGCCCAAAGGCTGTGCAGGAGCCCACCACTGAGGCCAGATGTGGGGTGGGAACTGTGCATATGTGGGCTGGAAATCGACAGACTTCTAGGAAGCCTCACCAAGTGCCCAAAAGTGAATGAAAAAGACCATTTCTTAGACAAGTCACCATGAGATGCTGAGCAAGAAATAGACAAAAGCAACAAATAAACAAAAGAGTATAAAAGCTCCAACTGAAAAAAATATGTCATTTACAAAGGAACAGGAATCAGTCTGGCATGAGCCCCCTTGGAGTCTAGAAAACAGAGGAGCGATGCCTTCAAAGATTACAATCGTCAAACTCCCAGCCAGGGTGAAACCAAAACAAAACAAAGAAAAAATTGAGACCTGCAAAGAATTAAATACTTTACCACATTCACATCTTTTTAAAAGAAGTTACCCAAGACTGTACTCCAGGAAAAGAGGCATATGCAAGGAAAAGGAAGACAGACTGAGGAGACAGTGATTTCCATGTGGAAGGGCAAAAAAGAGAAGTTCTAGGATCACAGGGAAGCAGACAACTAAAAACAAAACCAGCCAGATTTAAACAGGAGAATGGAAGTCCGGGTAAAAAGGGGAGCTATATGGGCTAGTATGATGTAGAGTCTGAAATTTCAGTGAAGGAAATGATCAAAGCAAATGCTATAAGAAATCAAGAAAGCAATTTGAAATTTTAGGTAAAATACATAAGAAAGTCATTATCTAAAAATGAAGGAAATTATAATGTTACATAATTTTAAGTAACTGGGGAGTATAAGAAAAGTTAACCCATTTGACCTTGATGCTTGGAATTGTCCAGCAGTGGCATAGGGTCATGAAATCAGGGAAGGAAGTGTAATTCCAGCCCACTATTTGGCAACATTATAACATCCTACAGAGTGCACATTATTTACAGAGTACTAAAAATAGAATGCTGTTTGTTGGTTTCCATCCTTTGGCATGAATCTATATATAAAACAATGGTAGAAGGATACAATGTAATGATAAAGTCCCAGTGTAATTGATACAAGATAGGAGGTGGAAGGAGAGGGAGGAAAGGAGTGTTCAGATTCTTATCTTATGGAATGGGGAAATAAGAAATACTGTTGAAGGCAGATGGAAAATTCAACCACGAGAATCAATTATATTACTTTGGGATAGGGTGCAATGAAAAGTGAGGAGGGATACCTAGGAGGATAGAATCCCAAAGAATATCAAATTAAAAAAAAAAGAAGCAAGGCAGTAAGCACAAACACCTGGAAGGCACTTTAAAAAGGGTAGCAGAAGAGCAAATGAAGAAGGTATTGTGACAAGGAAGTCTTGGGGAGAGAATGAGCTCAGCTGTAACAAATGCTACTGAGGTCAAGCAAAAGACTGGGTGTGTCCTTTGGATTTGGCAGCAGGGAGAAGAAAGATGGGAGCTGTAGCCACAGAGCAGCGCATTGCAAAGAAAGTGAGGCACGGTAGCAACAGATGTGGGTGTGCTGCAGTTTGGGAGTGAAGGAGAGGAAGGGAAAAGGGTAGCAAACAAAGTGACATTGGATCACAGGACCACTTTGGAGTTGTCAGGTATAGAGGGAGATAGACACGTTCCAATGCTGATTTGAAGGCGGTGGTGGAGTGGGAGGGGTTGAACCGGAAGGATACGGGTGTGTGGACTCCAGAGCCCAGAGAACAAGTTCACAGAACAGGGCACTTACTCCTCTGCAGGGGGAGGAAGGAGGTAGCAGATGATGTAATTACAGTTAGATGTGTAGCAGGCAGGAATTTGGGGAAGTTCCTGTCTGACAGCTTCTAATTCCTCTATGAAGGAAGAAGCCTGCCCATGTCTGCTGAAAGAGAACAAGCAAGCAGATTAGGACTTGCTTTATTGTGTGATTTTTCTCAGCATTCAACAATCTAGGACAGAGGCAAGGCAGGTGGAGAGCTGAGGCCATTCAAGATTGGGGTTTTGCCAGGTGGGTGCAAAAGGTGCATAGATATTTTCTGGGAGCACAAAGGGAGGAAGGCAGGGGCAGGCCAATTAGCAAAAGGTTAATTTATCAAAAGCTAATTTTGCATATAGTGAAAAGAACTTCAGTTATATAACAAAATAAACTTTTTTAATGGAATGCAGGAAACAAGAGGGTCATAAGTTGCACTTTGAATAACGAGCCCAACAAAAATAATGTTTACGCTAAGGATTTATTAACCTAACTTGCACTGGAGGAAAGACCTGAATGCCCTCTTCTAAAGCTGGGCAATTGAAAATTCTAGAATGTAGGGGTTCTCTCCTATTTAAGCTCAGTCTTTGCAGACAATACGGAAGCATCCTAGAGAAATAGGCCCAGCTCACTTGAAGAAGCCTCGTGTTTAGGTGCCAAATGGGGCAGAAAACATCTGATTGTAAACATCTATGGAACGATTCCACTGTGATGGGAAAGATGCATGAAAATGTGGGCTATTCTAGAAAAGGGCTTGATATTCCTGGAGGCAGCCAACTGGGCCATTGTGCTTTCCTGGCCTCAGCTCTGCTCAGCTTTTCTGGAATGGCATTTTGGCAGCTCAAGTCCCTTCATCAGGCATCGGTGGGACTTCAGTGATGGTGCTGGCTCAGGAAGAGAGGTATGCCAGGTGATGATGAACTTTGGTCCAAAGACACTATGATTTTGCAATGACTGCAAGAACTGCTTTTGACTCATATCCTCTAAAAAGATCTAGTCTAGAAGTCAGGATTCTGTGGCATGAAAACAAAGAGCTCCTCATATTAGGGGTTGTTGAGGTATATAGGGCATTTCTGAAGGAGATTGGGATGAGGAGTGGTGCTCATTGCTACGATATACCTCATAAAATAGACCTGACCAACGTCTTTTATTAGAGACTAATTTCAGCCTCTTTTCTTTGTTTGCTGCTGTGGCCTGCAGGTTCAGAAGCATCATTCAGCAATAAACTGACACTTGCTTTTTGTACCAGAGGTGAGGTTGAGAGGAGAAAGAAAGTGGGGACTTATCTAAGTCCGAGGATCCTTATTCATTAGGACTCCCGATCTGTTTCCTTTCTTCTTTTTCTTCTGAAACCTCACATTATCTGGGTCTCCTTTGAGATTTTTATCTCTTTTCACTTTGAACTATAGTTTTTTATTTAAATGTCATCTCCTCTTACACTTTTGGCCAGATTTTGCAAAATGGCTGTGGTGGGTACATTTGACCTGCAGGTTGTTTTTTTTTTTTCCCCCTTTTACCTCACATAGAACTTTAAAAAAAAAAAAAACCTAGAACTGGTTACCAGATATAAAATTTCGAAGGCTTCACAGAAAAATTTTAAGAGAAGTTCTAAATCTGCATATCAGAAGATCTGTAGCACAAAGTTTCCCACATCTGAACCTGAATTGTAGCTACCCCTTTTATTAGAGCATGCACTTTCCAGGACACCCCAGTCCCCACCCAAGTGCTTTGCCTACCTGTAATGCCTTTTTTTGGCTCTGGAAATCTTGACACTAGTTAGGAAAATTTGACTGAAGATTGAGTGTGAGTCAGTAAGAACTTGGACTGCTCCAAGTGGTGGCTGGGAAGAAATAAGAAGGGAAGAACACAAGGAAAAAATGTATAAAGGAAGAATTTTCAATATCTAGTGACCGATCCAGTGTGGCTTGATGGGAAAGGAGTTGTGACCCTGAGTGCCAGTGGAGCGATGATGTTTATAATAAGCCCGGTTGGTAGCCGGTCAGATGCTTTTTACCAGATGGTGCACATATCTCCCAGCTGCTTTGAGAGTTGGCTGGTAATTACTTGCAGTTGTCCCCTTCTCCAGAAAATTGCCACCCATGAAAGGAATGAGAACACTAACATTGAAAGGTCACATATAGCACTCTCTGGGGAGATGGTAGCACAAAGTCAATCATTCACTGACATGGATGTACAAAACACAGTCCTTCTTGCCTCAAAATGGGACCAACTCAGTGGTACAATTTATGCTTCACAGCTCCCCACAGATCAGGCAGAAGCTGGATTCCAGTTGGGAACACAGCTTTATTTAGTTTTCTTCTCCAAATCTCACTTGCTTTACTCCATTTTTTTTTCCTTTAAGATTTATTTATTTGTTTTGGGGAGGAGGGGCAGAGGGAGAGAGAGAGAGAGAGAATACAAAGCTGACTCCCTCACTGGGCATGGAACCCTATGTGGGGCTCAATCCCACAATGCTGAGATCATGACCTGAGCCGAAATCAAGAGTGGGTCGCTTAACTGTCTGAACCACCTAGGCGCTCCTGCTTTACTCCTTTTATCCTGAGAGTGCTTTCTCAATAAATCATGAACACCAGAATCTCAGGAAATTAGGTACTTCTTGGGAAAGCAGCCTTAGATAGTGTTCATAACAGAATTATGTAGCTTAATATTTGGGAAATGGCTAACAGTAGGGAGATAAGATCTAGGAGTTCCTCCCCGTAGGGATTCTTTTATAATCATGGTTTTATCTCTAGCTCAGCAGCACAGGGCCTGGCATATACATTGTGCAGCAAATTTTATTTTGTTGGTCAAATGAATTTGATTTGGAGTCTATTGAGTTTGAAGCAGCAGCAGGGCATCAAGTGTGAGATATGGTACGTGGGCGCAGGAAAGTGATTGTAGCTGGATATTTAGGACTTTCACTGGGAGAGAAACAATACAAGAAGGAGACAGTAATTAGTGTCAAGTCCAAATACAATCTTGAGTCTTTTCAACATAAAGCAGCTGGTATTTGTCTTTACCTCAATTAGGTACATAACTCCAATTACTCTAGATCAATTACTTACAATCCTTTAGTAATATTTAGGCAAAATTCCAATTAGTGAGTTTTGCTCACTACTAGTAAGTAGGTCCGGTGGAAAAGATTAACATTCCGCTGGAGAATACTTGTGGATTTTGTTTATTTCTTCTGTATTCTATTCCCAAACAACTGAGTGAGCCTTCTGAGATTCTTTTAGGACAAGGAAGTGTGCAAAATAAATAAAGTAATCAAGTGTTTATTGTACTTACACTTAAGAGATTTAGGCCTATCTCTCTTCATTACATTGATTATGTTAAAAAAAAAAAAAAAACAGACAAAAGCATTCAGATATTCCAAAGGTTACACTATTTATCTTTTCAAATACAGGTCTCCAGTATCCTAAGGAGGGTGGTTTTGAATGCTTTAAATCTTGGTTGTCTAATTTCATCCCATAAACTGTAATTATAGCTCTTTATAACATGCTAAATAATTCCTCCCCGACTAGATGTTTATACCTTTCAAATATTTATAGACTGTCATCATTCCTTAGTCATCTCTTTGCAAAGTTGCACATATTTTGTTCCTATAATATTTTTCATAAGTCAATTTCCTCAATACTAAGCTGCTTCTCTTAGTTCTCCATTCGTCTCCTTTTTTTTTTTTTTTGTCTCCATCTTTTTAATATAGTGCTAATCAAAGTTAAATGAGATATTTTGGGCTCAATTTATCCTAAGGTTGTTTGAGAGGGTTTAAAATTTCCTCACCTGGATTAGTTCCTCATTTATATATATAGCTCAGAATAGTGCTGACTTTATCAGTGTTTTTATCATTTCACTTTGAAAAGTCATAACTAATTTCCCATGTAATGGCACTCAAAAATCTCCATGCCATTACTGTTTCTTCACTGATCATTGAATATGAAGGAATTAAGTGAGTTCAGAATATATTTCTATAATTTGCTTCTTATTATGCAATATTGAATCACAGTTCCAGTTTCTTAATATCCATAAACTATTATTATTTCTCATTGTCCCTCCAAATCAGTAATATCTGGAAACTTAAAATACATTATTTTCATTCTACGTTTTTCAGAAAGATATTAAATTCTTTCTTGCAACCGCATTTTTAGTCTTTCAACATAATTATTTCTTTCCAACCAATGTTTCAGCTGACCTGGCTGTGTCATTATTATGACAATGTATTAAGACAGTTCCTTTTGCTTATTATATCTTAAGCATATCCCCCTGTTGATGGGGTACTATACAAATACCGTAAGTGTAACAGATTTATAAAAATAATCTGAAATGTTCAATATTTTCTCCTTCAAGTAACATCATTCCTCAACAACCATTTCCTATGTTTATGTATTTCAAGTTTTAAAACATTCCATTTCTCTTCTTCAGTTTACAAGCCTCATCTGGCTTCCTAGTGCCATAGGAGCAGTAATGTGGGTGTGGCCCCCGCAGGCCCGCTCAGTCTGACCTCACTCCACCTCCTTGTTCTCAGTTCTTTTCAATCAGCCCCAAGAACAGTGCTCCACCACACACAATGGATTTCTGTGAAGACTTTGGAAGGATCCCCACAGAATTAATCCTTCCCTCTCCCAGTACTTGTTGCCTTAATTTGTGCCTCTATAGAAACCCTTGTTTCACTGAAAGCTTTACTATTATTTGTATACATTGTTGTCTCCCACACGTCATTATGTGAGTTTGTTTTTCTTCTGCCCGTTGCCTCATGGGAGAAGTACTTAAAAAATGTTGAATAATGGCAACTCCAGATTTTCTACCTAGACAGGGCTTTGGGTGATAGTCCAGCTGGAGAGAGAGCTGGAAGCTAGGAGACGTGTCCTAAAGCTGCATCAGTAGGGCAAACACATGACATTTACTTAGATTGCTTATTTGGGAGTGGCTCTGGGTGACTTGATAGAGGTCATGGGGGTTACAAACCTCTGTGCACCCCTTGGTGTTGGAACAATAACAGGGAGGAAGGAAATGAGGACAGTTAGGCTCAGAATGGCGAAATGACTTGCAGAAGTCACCCTGTTATTGACTGAATTAACAACCATGGGCTTGTGTTTTTCACTCATGGGTTTTTCCCATGATTCATCCTTCTGTGTTGCTTTGGTGTTTTTCTTAATGCGTAATTCCTATCTCAGAATGACATCAGACAGAGCAGATGACATTTTTCTACCCTCATGCAGCCTGTTTGGAAGCTAGAATCCCCTTCTACCATCTTGAGCCCATATTAATCAGCATCTAGTCAGAAAAACAGAAATCCCTCTAGGTTTTTTCAAACAGAGGGAACTTTATACAAGGCATTGGTTTCAACAGTGTAGGAAAGCCTGATGGAGCAACAGGCAGAAGATGGGGTAATGAAGAGTTAGTGACTACAAGAAGTCACCACCAGCCCTGGCTGGAGGAACGCAGGAGATAGTGTTGCCAGACCCAGGGTGATGCTCACCATGGACAGTCCCAGAGACCAGAAACCACACCGCTGACAAATCCATTGTCATTGCTGCTGCAGCTGCTGAAGGCCAATGGAGGGCACAGCCAGCTGGCTTCCTGACTGCTCTTTTGCTGTTTTAACTGTGGAAGGTGCTGGAACTGCAACCATCAACCCCAGTTCATAAGGGCAAAAGGCCACTGAAGCCTGAGACCTCTCACTGCTGTCAAAAACAGAATTTGTTAAAAATAAGATAAATTTTTCACTTTCCTTCATCTCTCTAATCTTCTGCTAGTGCCTCTTTTTGGAAGAACTTATCCAGAAGTCATCTGGCTGAGAAATCAGGAAAATTTAATTTCCAGTGTTTTAGGCCTAGAATGTGACAAGGTAGAAAAGAAACTAAGAGAAAAATGGGCAAATGAGTGTGACACACCCCTAATTCCACCAAATCTCTGGCATAATTCCAGTGTTCTACTCTTTCCATCCATGAAATAATAGCAGATTAGGTTTAAATATCAATACAACTAACTTTATAACCGGGTAAAAGAAGTTTGGGGTGTACAAAATTTCCAGTTATTTCTTTAGATCAGTGCTTCCTACAGTGTGTTCTACAGAATATGTTCTGAAGAAAGATCTGTCAGTCTCATGAGTTTGGGAAACTGTCTGCACTTTATACCCACCCCTGGGATTGCACACTTCATCTTAGTACTTGAAAGTCTCTGAGAAGTTCATTAGTCCCAATCAAAGTTGACATTTTTGACTTTGTAATTGGTATACATGAGTGACAACAATGGTCACAGTCCCTGCCACCTGTAATTTAGGAGGGAGATGTAGGGAATAAAGTGAGCAGAAAAATGTGTGTGTGTGTGTGTGTGTGTGTGTGTGTGTGTGTGTGTGTGCATGTGTGTATAATTTAGGTAAGGGTTATGAATGAAACAAATAGGGTACAGTGATAGGAAATATTATAAAGGGAGATGGACCTTATTGGATAGTGTGTTCAGTGCAGACTCTTTGAGGGAGTGACATTTTAACTGAGACCTTAAAGAGTGAATGGAATTGGTCATGACAGAGAGTACACCAACACAGGGCCACTAGGTAGCCCACAGATCATACCTGTCAGCAAACAGCTCTGGAACCCCAGTGAGATCTGTCCAGAAATTGAGAATAAGCATTTGAAATATTTATAGTAATTTGACAGGCTACCTTTATGGCATTAACTCTATAAATAAAACCCATTTCTTTTGATTTTTTTTCCTAGTAGTTGATTCTTACTCTATTTTAGAAAGTATCATGCCATGATAGATTGAAGAAGAAAAGATCTGATCCTTTGCCACAGATAATTCAACAAACTCTGCTCTAGCAGAAGTAAACTTTGGTTGCAAATGCTTTAAAGAAGGAAAGAGGCGGCTGAGTTTGACAGGAGACCCATGACTGAAAGTATAGTTGAATGTAGAGCTTTGAGGATAAAAAAAAAAAAAAAAAAAAGTAACTGGGTTTTATTGCAAGTGCAGTGGGAAGCTACTGAAGAATTTTAAATAATTTAAACAGATGCATGATATGATTGAGATACTTAAAACAATCATTCTAACTGTTTTATGAAGAGCCAGCTAAAATGAAATAAAGAGTGTAAAATATGATGATCAGCTTGGAAGCTTTTAGAAGTTTCTGGAGAAATGATGATGGCTTAGACATGGCTGTGATGGAAAGGAGGGGGCTAACTGGGGGAGAATTGGAAGAGAATTGGCACATGACTCCCTGAGGAGTGGGAGGCAAATGGGGAGAGAGGACTGGGAAGGGGAGCACAGAAAGGGGCTGAAGTTTCTCTGAGAAGAAGATAAGGCTAGATGTATACATTCAGGGATCAGCAATATTTAGTTTCCTTAGCCATAAGGAATAGATAGTATTGAAGAAAACGCAAAGTGAAGAGTTGAGGGCTCAGGACTAGACCCTGAAGCGTATCTTGGGTCTTTGTAAGGCCCTGGGAGTTCAGCTAGAAGAGAACTAATTACCTCAAACATGTTGATTCTTAGACACTCAGATTTGTGTCTAAATATCACTAATATTAAATTCCATTCAGTAAAATTACTGAGCACCTATACTATTTAGAAGCTGATGGAGGTGCTGTAGAAGAAGCCCCTGGAGTGATTGTGAATAGAGATATGAGAAACATTCACGTATAGGTTTTTGTGTGAACACAAGGTTTCAATTCTCTCGGGTAAATATCTAGGAGATTTTAAATTATTTCCTCCTTGTGTTTCAGTTTAGGTCATGTCTATTGACCAGTCTTCAAGTTCACTGATTCTTTTTTAAGTCTACTGATGCCCATTGAAGGCATTCCTCACCTTTGTTACTGTGGTTTTCATTTCTTGCATTTCAATTTGATTGATACTTTCTTATTGTTTTTCACCTCTCTGCTGAAACTACCTATCTGATCTTGCATGTTGTTCTCCTTCTCTGCTAGAGCCTTATCATAATACACATAGTTATTTTAAATTCCTTGTCAGGTGGTTTTGACATATCTGTCATATCTGAGTCTGGTTCTGTCAATTCCTTTATTTTTTGACAGTGTGTTTTTATCCTCACCTTTTCATATGCCTCATAATTTTTTTGTTGTTGTTGAAAGCCAGACACCTTGTCCGAACAGTAGAGATGGCAAATAGATTTTATGCCTGGAAATGCATACACATACCTGTCGTCCTGCTGGAAATTTAGCATGTGATTTTGAGTTAAGAGTTGGACTGACTTTGACATTACCTTCCTCAGCTGCAGTGCTTACACTCGTTTTACCACAGGGATCAAATTCCCTTAATGACTCCTTGCATATCATTTGGGG
The DNA here is from genome assembly GCA_028534135.1 of Potos flavus. Taxonomy (NCBI): domain Eukaryota; kingdom Metazoa; phylum Chordata; class Mammalia; order Carnivora; family Procyonidae; genus Potos; species Potos flavus. Next base: position 76,551,477 of record CM052886.1, on the reverse strand, counting down.
GATGGTTTCCTGGTAATCTACCCCCCACACAAACTGCCACACTGTTTGCTCCACCCTCAGTTAGGTCTTCCCATTGTGCTGTACCTCAGTGTCTGTCTCCCCTCTCCTGGCCTTCTTCCAGCAATAGCCACTGTTACGTTTTACTCAGCTTGTGAGTCTGGTGGTGGGGGAGAGGGAGTTCTCTGTTATTATTAAGACTCAGCTTCAGGTAGGCACTGTGTCTGTAGAGTATGGTCTTCTCTGTGCTCCTGTCCTTCCCTTCACCTTAGTTGTGGCCCCTAGAGATATTCTAGAGCCTTACCTAGGTTAGGGTTAGGATGATTACCTCCTCCCAGTGTGGTAGGGACTTTCCCAGTTTTAGCACTGAAAGTCCCATGTCCATCCTAAGCAAACTGGAGCTAGAGATGGAAGGTTATTTCCTATTCTTTTCTTCAGCTGCAATGGTTTTTCACCAGTGTCCTAGGATGACAGTGTTTGTTATTCTATTCCATAAATGAGATAAAGGAGACAGGTCCTCCTTGAGGTTTCTTATCCCTTTAGCAGATACTGCTATTTGGCTTTTCAGTCCCCCATGGTCAGGGATGCTTTCTCGGTGTGTGCTAGGTGGGATACACGGAGAAGAGTCTGCAGGAAGGTGCAAACTCCCCTATACCTGCAGCTTTACGGGGCTTCACATTCTCCTATAAGCTTCATTCAGGCTCTAACAGTTCATGAACTATTCCGAGTTCTTTGACAACCAGTGTCTGATTGTGTCTGTCCCAGGTAAGTAACTGGCCACGTCTAGTCTTTCCCTGCAAATGTCTGTCTCTTCTTAGATATGGGGCTAATTGGTTATCTTGTGACCTCAGCTCTCTGATGGGTTCAAGAAAAGGGACGAACTTGCAGTCAGTTGGAAGGTTTTTTGTTTTTTGTTTTTTTTTAAAGATTTTATTTATTTATTTATTTATTTATTTGACAGAGAGAGAGAGATCACAAGTAGGCAGAGAGGCAGGCGGAGAGAGAGGGGGAAGCAGGCTCCCTGCTGAGCAGAGAGCCCGATGCGGGGCTCGATCCCAGGACCCTGAGATCATGACCCCAGCCGAAGGCAGAGGCTTTAACCCACTGAACCACCCAGGCGCCCCGGACAGGTTTTTTTGTCGTGAATGACAAGTGACATATTTTTAAGCTCTTTATGCCCCTGGGCCAAATCTTTGATTTTTACATTTGTACTAATAAAAAGAATTTCAACCATGCACACATAACACACACACACGTATTCTACACAGTCAGCTCATAGCTGCCCTGTGTTGGCAAGTATGCTCTAACTGGCCTGTGTTAGTTGGATGTCCAGTTTAGAGCAGACCGATTTGGTTATAGCCTCAATGAACTATCCTGAAAATGTGTCATTGCCATATCTCTTTTGCATACAATCCAGAAATATTATGGAAGTTTCTTTGGCATTTAGGATGTCAGCCACCATATTGACATTCTCTCTCCCTGCACAACAGCCCTTCTGTTTTCTTCACAAATTGGATTTGAATCATTTACTTAGCTTTATTTTTGCTAAGTAGATTAACGCAAATGTACTTAATAAATACATATTGAATGTCTTACAGAGAGTAAGGCATATTAGAGATGAAGGGTATGTTGAGTTTTTATGGAAAGTCCCAATATCTTATCCATTTGGAGCTCAAGGGTGTCTTGTAAGTTGATATTTCATGATTTTCAATGTTGTACAAGTCTCTGTTGGGAAGACCTGTGTAAGCAGATGCATAGAAATCCTTCTGCTAGAGCTATCACCTGGCATTTCGCTGCAATGGCTTATCTTCAAATATGTGCAGGTTATCTTTATAATCTTTATTTTCCCTGAATGTTTAACATAACATTTTAAACCACTTATATGATGATCTTTATACCTACAATTGACATTTAATTTAAATTTATTATAACCACTATCATACTTACTGTTTTATTACCTAGTACTATGCACATTGTTTCTCTCATAATTATTATCTTTAACCCATAAATGTTACAAATATAATTTGTTGCATTTTATAGCTACTTAAAAAATGTTCATTGAACATTTGCAACTCCTTCGCATTCTTCATCCTTTATCAAAGGCACTCAATATGTTTACAAAGAAAGTGTCATTTAAAAAGAGGACTATACCACTTGTAACTATTATAAGTATAATTTTTATTAAATATTTTAATAGCAAAACATTCTAAGAAAACTAAATGACAGAAGAGATGTTCCTGGAATTATATACAGCCACTTAATTCAAGTTTTTATTATTTTCATCACTACTAAAATTTTGTTAAGTTAACAAACCATAAAAATAACTCTTTTGCTATACAATTCTGTGCATTTTAGTATATGTATAGATTCACATAAGCACTAACACAATCAGAATATAGTGGTTCCATCACCACTAAAATTTCCCTAGTACTATCTTTATCTATCACTCCTCTCACCCTTAACCCCCACAACCACTCATCTGTTCTTCCTCCCTATCGTTTTCTGTAGTTTTGCCTTTTTCAGAATGTTATTTAAATGGAGTCATATAGTATGCAATGTGTTAAAACAACTTCTTTCACCCATTATATAGTCTGTGAGATCCTTCCATGTTATTTGTGTATCAATATTTTATTCCTGAGTAGTTTTCCATTGTACGGATATACCACATCTTGCTTATCTATTTACCTATTGATAAACATTTAGATTATTTCCATGTTTTGGTGATTATAAATGAAATTGCTATAATTCATGTACAGGTGTTTTTCTGTAAGCGTAGTTTTTATTTCGCTAGGTTAAATGGGATTTCTGAGTTATATGGCAAGTGTATTTTTAACTTTATAAGAAATTGCCAGCCTTCTTGAGACTATAACATTTTGGATTTCTATGAGCAGTATATGGGAGTTCCAGTTGCTTTGCATCCTTATCAGCACTTGGTATATAAATGGTTTTTTTGTTCATTTATTTTTGCCATTCTCACAGGTAGGCAGTGGTATCTTATCATAAATTTAATTTGCATTAGTCATAAATGGGTAACGATATGGAGCATCTTTTTATTTGCTTACCTGCCATTTGGCCAGCTATATATTTTCTCTGGTGAAGCATCCATTCAAATATTTTGCCCATTAAAAAAAATATATTTTGCCCATTTAAAACATTATATTGTTTGTTTTCTTATAGTTGGATTTTGGGAGTTCTTTTTGTATTCTGGATACAAGTCCCTCCCCTTTTTTTTAGATATGTAATTTGCTAATATTTTTCTAAATCTGTAAATTGTCTTTTTATTTTCTTAGTAGTATTATTTGCAGAGTAGAAGTTTTAAATTTTGATAAAAATTAATTTATGAGTTTTTGAAAGTTTTGTGGATTGTGTTTTTGGTTTCACATCTAAGAATTATTTGCCTAACCTAAGGTGTCCATGAGAAGACAGACATACTGAGAGTAGGCATTCATAAACTTGAGTGAGAGAAAAAGACAGACCAGCAAAGCCAACCTCCCATCTTAACAATATAGGGGCACACTGAAGGTATTGAGCAGGGAATAAAGGGATATTTTCAATGGAATTTTAAGGATGATTGGTCTGGCAAAGATATACTACATGAATTGGAAGAAAGAGAGTGGGTAGAATCATAAAGAATAAGTGGGAGATTATTACTATTGAAGTAATCTAGGTTTGCAGTGTTAAGGGCTTAAGCTAGCATTGTGACAATATGCCATGGGAACATGAAGGAACAGATGGATAGGACAATCATTTTAAAGAAAAAATTAATTTGATATTTAAGATTTAACAATACAAGAAATAAACAGGAAAAATGAATCAAGTGTGATTCGAAGATTTTTAACTTGGGTAATCACAGGGAAAGTTGGGGTAATAGCAGGAAAGTTGGTAAAGCCACTGGTTTTAGGAAAAAAGATCATGAGTTTAGATTAGGATATCTTAAAGAGGGCTTATGTATCCCAGCACCTAGAACAGCACCTGATACTCAACACATGTTATTCTTTAAATAAATGATCTTGAGACTTTGAGATGACAGGAAATATCCAAGAGGATTTACATAGTATTCATGCAAAGGTACAGAAGTATAGGGTAGCCATAAAATCTGGAAACATAAGCAAACATGCATAATAAATGGTTTAGAATATTATGTTATACAACATACAATGACATCATGTGATATGTTCAATGTATTATTCCTCCTGAGCAATGCATATTTGATGCAAAATTGCAATGAATGTGGTAAAAAACGCAGCATTTCCATCAATTCCTGCACATATATAAGTCATGCATTTCCTCATAAAATTTGTATCTCTGATTTTAACTAATAAGTCTTTACTTTATCCAAGAAGAAGCAATCATGAGAGTTCAACCTGTGAAAAAATAAAATAAGAAGTTTCAATTCCAGAAGTTTCTAATTCTAGTAGAACTCCCATGAGAGGACAAGGCTGAAGATATAGAATGGTTGCCATCATCAGAGAGGTTAGATTTCTTAGAGTGGATATTGTGCTAACTGGTGAATTTCCTAAGGGAGACAGGACAGAGGGAAAAAAGACAGATATCAAAGGAAATGAGAAGAGAATTAAGGAAAGATTTGGAGGTAATGTGAGGAGAATCAGGACAGTGTGGAATCCTGAAAATGGTGGAACAAAGTGTTTCAAGATGGATTATGTCACCCAAGTGCTAAATACAGTGAGCAGAATGACAACATCACAAAGATCATGAGGCTTATGCAATAACTTCAAGTAGTTTCAGTAGAGCGGTGGGGAATGCATAGTTTTGGAGGAGGTGAATAATGAGACAGTGGAAACATACAGATCACTTGTCATTTGTAGAAGTTTGGTAGTGAATGGAAGAATTAAAAAAAATACAAATAGCTAAGGAAGCATCTGATCAAGTTTACTTTTTTTTTAAAGCTAGGTAAGTGTGTGTGTGTGTGTGTGTGTGTGTGTGTGTGTGTGTGTAAAGGTAGAGCCTGTAGAGAAGGAGAGATTAAAAATATTGGAAAAAGAGTGGTAGGTAGGTATTAAAGCACAGTCCCTTAGGACTTGGCTGGAAGGGGATTGCAAAATTCTATTTCCTACCTCAATCTTCACTCCTATCTTCATCCTCTGGGTTTGTAACCCACCTGCACAACTGTTAGAACATTTCTATTTTTCTGAAAAACTACTAAAATACTCTGGGCACAACTGACTTAATAAGTGGTATTAACACTTCTGGGTCAATTTCTTCTATTGAGTTTATCCAGTTTTGCCTCTTCTCACCTTCAAACATTTCATATAAAAACTCAATCATCATCAGTTAATATTCACTGAGAAACTCCCTCCGTTTTGGGCATTATACACATTGCAGACTGATTGTTACTATGAGTTCCTTGGAATGACATTTTCAGTTATTAAAGTAGAACCTTGAAAATGCCTTTTTGGGAATTATTCCATATAGATTTCCACAATGCTAAAATTCAAGCCCAGTAATCTATTACACTCTTGAGTTTTTTGTTCCTTCTATTTTATAAAGTATAAAAGAAGAAATTAAAGAGAAAAGTTTCCATTTAAATGGATTACTAGATGCAATATTATATGAATAGAAGGATTGGTCAAGACCAATGATTCATGCAATTACTTTGGCAGGAAAAATGACAAGATGATTTAATAATTATTTTTCAGTTAAAAGTATGTTTATTTTCCTGTACTTGGCAGTTGTGGCTCATGTACCTCATATCAGACTGGGCTCTGTCTATAACCTCCCAATGATTTCTGAATGATCTTATCTATGCATAGACACGAAAGTTTGTCTCATGGACACTTAAGGAAATGCTCATTTTTGCTGCACTTTTGAAACTCAAAACAAAAATCACTGCTTCTGTTTTCATAACTGAAATATAGCTACAGGTATCAGATCATTGAAATTAATGAATCAATGTGTTGTAATTAAGTCCATGGACTGCTAACAGATACCAATGACAAGTAAACTGGTGAATTATCCTTGTATTAACAGTGTTTATTAATGAATTTTGATGAAAGTGATGGGTATCAGTCTAAATGAACAAACAATTACTAGGTTAGGCTTGTTTGTCCATTCATCTAAGTATTCATTAGAAAGCATTTAAAAGTGCATATAATGTATCACCTCTTATAGAAGGCTCTGAGGAAGAAAAATATCAACCCATTTGCTAATCTATATTTCTAAGCAATGAAGAATCTTCAAGGATTTGGGAATAGAGTTTTCTTCTTCTGAGACCTACATTTTGATTCAGCATTAAATGGACTCAGATTGAATGAGTGATTACCAAAAAGAGGAGTGGCTCCAAGACTTTCAAGGGAAAGTCTTCACATACATGAAGAAGATGGATTGTGAGCCTGTCAGTACTTAAACATTGAAATAGTCCGGCCAGATGCTACATAGTCATGACCCCAGTACCTCAGGGCTCCTCCCCTCTCTTAAGCCACCCTGAAACTCCCCACAGCCCAGCAGTTGGCAGAACAGGGGGCCTCCAGGCCCTTAGCCCTCCTGCTGGCATTCCACTTGGCTGGAGCCCACATTATGTGGGCTCTGAGGGATTTGGAATATCCTCCCTGAATAAGCCATTCATAAACAGTATGATCACTGATGAATCCTTAGAAAAAATACACTCTAAGAGGCATACTGTGCCAAACAGAAGAGTGCCTGGTCTAGGGGACACACTCTTCCACTCCCCATCACAGACAAGAGGACAAGAGGAGGCTGCAGGCATTGAGACCTTCAGATCTTTAAACATTTGAATTCTATACTGTCTCTGGGTTTGATTTCATGCTCACTGCATTAGTCATTTTGGGCTGCTATAACAAAAATACCATAGACTGGGTGGCTTAAACAATAAATATTTATTTCTCACAGTTCTGAAAGCTGAAATTCCAAGATCAGCAGGCTGGCAGATTTGATATCTGGTGAGGGCCTGCATCCCAGTCCATAGACGGTCATCTTCTTACAGTGACTTCACATGCTAGAAGGCATGAGAGAGCTCTCTGGGGGGGGGGGTCTCTTTAGTGTGGGCACTAATCCCATTCTTTGGACCTCCTCCTTCATGACCTTATCACTTCCCAAAGTCCTCACCTCCTAATATTATCAGACTAAGGGCTAGGATTTCAACATATGATTTTGGGGGGACACTCATGAAGCCTGATAAGCAGACACTCATATATATACTAGGGATTGTCCATTATAGTTCTCATCATGAATTAAGAATTGGTATTCTGGTTTTATGGACTAGACTTTTGAAGAGCTCTGTTAATATCAGTGAACATCCTCAAGTCGGATCAACTCAAAACAATGATACGCTAGAGATTCTAAGATTGTGTGGCTGTGAGCAGCCTCCCTGCCTTGCTGAATTCACCATGGCAAATACAACCCAGTCTCTCATGGGAAGAACCAGTCCTTCCAGTGATCTTGGTCTGCTCACCATTAAGGAAGCGGACGTGAGCAGCAGGGGGATGAAACCAGGAGAGCTGATGGAAGCAAGACCAATGCATAAGCAAGAAGGAGAACCGAGTTCTTGACCTTTCGCTCTCCTTCTCTGTACTACTAACATTCTGGGGAAAAAATGTATATGTTCTACACTAGCAGCCTCTACTTCCTCTTTCTATTCTAATTCTTTATTTTCACCATTTTACAGAAACTGCTTTCACCAAGGTCACAATATGGCAAACTTGATTACCTAGATTTAGCTTTCCTCCAATATGTTATCTCCTCAGCTTTTGCTATTAACCTTGAGGCCAGGGATGTGTTTTGTTCACCATATTTTCACCAGTGTCTATCACAGATCACAGTGACTGGTTCCTAGGAAGCACTAAATACATTTTTATTGAAAGAATGAATAACTCTAAAACTCGTCTTATTAACAAAAGAACAAAAATCATTCTTTTTGTGTGTGTGTGCTGTCATAGCGTTTTGTCATAAGATCTTGTATCATTATTTATATTTACTCAACTATGTTCCCACAGAATTGAGAGCAACAACTGTGTCTTATACATCTTTGTATTGCAGCCTAGCACAGGCCCTGGCATATAATAGATGCTTAGTAAAAGCTTGTGGAATAAATCAAGTAGGTGACTAGTGTTAATTCAGTTACTCCAATAATTTGTAATAAATCACCCCAAGATGTAGTGGCTTAAAACCATAATCACTTATTTTCTCTCATGGTTTCTGTTTTGCCCAGGAATTCAGGAAGGGTTAGGCTGGAGAGTTCTCATTGTTGGAGAAGAGAGTGCTTTCAGGTGCTTGTAGTCAGATGTCAGCTGGAGCTGTAGGAAGCTGAAGGCGTAGCTGGGGCTGGAGGATCCACTTCCAAAGTGCCTCACTCACGTGTCCCGCAAGTTTGTGCTGCCTGTTGGCTGGGGCCTCTGTTCCTCTCTTTGTCGGCCTCTCCATAGGTCCTGTTGAGTGTCTGCAAGTCATGGCAACTGGTTTCCCCCTCAGAACAAGCAATTGGGAGATTAAAGTGGAAGCTGCAATGCCTTTCATGACCTAGCCTCAAATGTCACATGCTAGCATGTTTGCCCACACACAGCGAGACCTCATTCAGTGTGGGAGGGGACTTTTCAAGGCCACGAATATCAGGAAGTGAGGATTATTAGGACTATCTTGGAAACTGGGTAGAATAGACGAAAATTTCAAAGTGAGACTAAGCATCTTCCAAAGATAGTTGTAAGCTATGAAGCCTGGAAGAAACAGTGGTTGCCAAATAGAATAGTGCCTCTCTTTGAAGAGACGGCCATCTGGATGGATTGTACCTCCCCTTGCCACACACGCCATGCCTCAGTTCTTTCCTGATGGACTTGCTGACGTTTATGAAGAATTATTCTTTAACACCCCACCCTCCTTGCCCCAAACAGCTCGCTCATCTCATAGAAGATCAGATCAGTCTGGGGTTGGTTAGGGCTTAAGGAGCCTACCCTCGCCTTTGGTTAGGAGCATGATTTGGCTCCTTTGGTATATTGAGGCTGTCATCAAGTCCTGGAATAAAGTGCCAAATGCTTGCCTTTGGGTCTCTCAGCATCCCAGAACTCAGTGACAGCACATCTGCTGGTTCTCCTGTGTCCTCTTAGGGACACCTGTGCCCTGAGTAGCCTGGAGAAGATCCATTCCTACAACCTGCTCCTGGGAGTCTTATCACAAGATTAAAAATAACTGTAGAAGAGAAGGGCAGGAACTCTGAGGAAGCCGGGAGGAACCCACAGGAGTCACATATTCCTTGGCTATAGATTTAATAACAAGTACCCTTCTGAGCTGGCTGAAAGTCCATAATGTATTTACACAGCCATCTCATATTCAGTTACTGTCATACTTTGAAGCAATCAGATAAATTTAAAGGGCCAAGAACACAAATTATATAAAGTAATAGCAAATACTTAATAGTAATTGGAAAAAGGGGATTTGGGGATAAATACCTTTTTATATTCATGGAAAAGAAGCAGTAAGTTTGGAGGTAATAGGTAAGATTTCTTCTTACTTTTCTTTTTTGATTGAGGTGAAAATTCCTGTATTACGTAGTGTTTATATTATTTTTCTTTTGAAATTTGAAAGTTTCATTTTACTTAAATGTTGCCAGAGAAGACATTTTCAGTTTCTCTTTTTAGTATAGCATTTTAAATTGATTACAAACCCCAAAATATGGATCTAAATGCTGCTGAATTATCCAAATAAAGACTCCAGACAATGTTATTATTGAACAAAGGTTATTATTTTTTCAATTTAAACATGACTCTATTTTTAGTCTACAGGCTGAATTTATTTGCTTAATTATGCAAATGGTGGTTTATTACCAAATTCTTATATTAATTTCAACTTATCTCCACTGATATCTTATTATATGCTAATTCAATACTCATAAATTCTATGAACTTTTCCTTTCTTTATTAATAAGTTTAATGTGATTAGTACAAAGAACTCTAAGCTATGAAAATACTCAGTACTGGAAATGAATCTAGAGCTGGTCTTTGAAGTATGAACTATTTCTTAGGAATAAATTAGTCCTTTAAAAATGTTATGTTTCTCCTTTAGCAAACCACCATATTGCATGGATTGTACAATGTACAGTTTTCACATTTAAATATCTCTGAAATAGGATGCATCTTAGAGTTGATTCCTTCTTAGACTCCATGAAATACACTATGTTGCTGCTTCAGGGTATTGGCCAATACTCCACTGGTCTGAAAAAGGCTGCAGAAGACGCCTAACATATGTAGCCAGGATGGCTCCAACTTCTCAAGTCTGTTGAGGATGTCAGTTATTTACTCCCTACACATTTACTTTACTACAAAATAATAAAAACAACAAACACTCCTATCAAAAATAATGGAAATAGAGTTGCTTTTGATAAAAGAGGGTAATTTTTTTTATAGCACTATTTTTTTTCTCTCTATAAGTCTTACATTCCTGGGAACTACTGAGAAGTTAATTCCTGAGGTTGGATAACATGGCCTTTGATCTACTCTTTCCTTTTATTTGAAAGGTCCACAAAGGAAATTATATAGCAATAAAACTTTTCTCATAATATCCCTAAAACACAATTCACTATAAAAAAACACTTTAAGATATGTCACAAGTGTTTTGGGTTCTATTTTAAAAAGTTTCATTCCAAAAGCCCCAGCTCCTCCTTACAATGGCCTGACCCTTCAAGGACATGGCTGAAACCATGACAAGTTTGAAGATGGTTACACTGGAGCATGGCTATGGTATCTATATAGCTTAGAGTAGTTTCTGCATACAGGGAGTTAGAAGTTATACTTTATAATAGGCATTGTCGTAGTAGTTTCTCTTTTTTCATATATATTTATATTATTAAATATATTATTAAATATTATTTCTATTGTTAAATTCAATGCTCTTTGTAGATATATTGGATAAATAGTTATTAGAGCTAACAGATATCAATAAATGAATATCTCCCTGGCACTGGCTAAATGCTCAATTTTTTTTTTTTAAGATTTTATATACTTGAGAGAATGAATGAACAAGAGAGAAAACAAGCTGGGGGAGGGGTAGAGGAAGAAGGAGGTGCAGGCTGCCCAGTGAGCAGGGAGCCTGATGTGGGTCTTGATCCCAGGATCCTGGGATCATGACCTGAGCTGAAGGCAGACACTTTACCAACTGAGCCACCCAGGTGCCCTAAGTGTTGAATTTTTTACATGAAGCAAAGACATACTTCTTTAGTGTCAATGCAGGACTCTTAAATACTTTCAAGAGTTAGGATGTTGAAAAAATTTAGGCTTTTGGGTAGGGTAATTCCTGTGTACAGAACCAAGAGATGACAGATATCCAGAATTTCTTTAAATACATAGATTAGATACAACATGATCAATTATTGCCGTAAACTTTCAAAATTATTACTTAAGGTTTTATAATACCTCACATAAAATTATGTTCTTTGGAAAAAATTGCACAGCTTGGCACAAAATCTATAGCTCTATAAAAATTTGATATATTGGCCAAAAGGTAGTGGGAAGGTAAGGATTTAATTATAGCAGTTATATATACAAACACATATAGGCTTATGCAGACACTTTCCACTGTACCATTATCTACTGCTGTATAACAAACCCCTGCAAAATTTAATGACTTAAAACATCAGTCATTTTATTATATGTCACTATTTTGAGGGTCAGGAATTTGAACAGGGTTCTGCCGAGTGGTTACTTTGTTCCGCATGGCATCAGTGGAGGTCACTGAGAGGTATTCAGTTGGTGGATGGTCTGGTCTGGAGGATCCAATAAAAGTCAGCAGGATTCAGCAGGGTATGCTGGAAGGCAGGGCTCAGCTAGGACTGGTGACCTGAAAACATACACAGTGGCCTTTTCAGCATGGCAGTCTCATTAGAGTTAAAATTCTTATTGGACAGCTCGGGGCTACCAGAGAGTATGTTCCAAGACAACTCAGTAGATGATGCAAGTTTCATTGTAGCTTAACCTTGAAAATTCAAGATATCTATTTTTGAAAATCCTCCATATCCTAGTTTCCAAAGCAAGACACTGAGGTGAGCCCCAATTTAAGGGCTGAAGAGTTAGACTCTCTTGATGGGAGGAAAGCAAAGAATATGAGGCAACTCTAATCTACATACAACTAGACCAACTGATGGAGCACCTGGGCATAGCAACTATCCTTAGACTCCCTCTGTCTGGAATGCTTATGGTTGGACGGACAGCATTTACTTCTGCAATGTGCTCTGGTTCTCTGCCAACCGAAGATGAATCCAAATCCCCAGATATGAGCAGTTGCATTCATGTGTTCTACTGCTGCTCCATTTTTTCTTCACTGAGCCATTATAATCAAAAAAGTCTTTTTGTGTTCTGGTGTCTATTATTTATTAGTTTTAGAGCTTTTCCCAGTCATGGACCACAGAAGGTCAGGGCTGCAAAGGACCCCAAATATAAAATCTGGTTGTATTTTATAGATGATATTTAGGTCTAAAGTAGCTATGTGACCTGTCCGAGGTCAGAAACTGATTAGGGACAGAGCTGGAGCTGGGATCTCTTAAAGCATGCTTTAAGAGAGGTAATCTTGATTTATCTTTAGAATGGGCACCTTGTTCACCTGATTTTTCCCCTAGAAATAGTCTACTGGCCTTGACTCAGTCTCCTATTTTATCATGTAATAAATATTTTATCATGTAATATTTAAAAAAAAATAGGAGACCCAGTCTCCTATTTTATCATGTAATATTCAAGTACACCAATTTATAAGATATTCTTATTTATCTAACCTATTTTCTCAGTTCACATTCGACAAACGTTTACTGACTACCTACCAAGTTCTGGCATATATACAGACATGGCTGCTTTCAAGAGGCTTTTCTTCCAGGTAAAAGGCCGTAACACTAAGTTTACGATGGCCACTTGGCTCTGGGCTACTTATTTGATCATGCTATTTTATCTTTAAGTATTTCTAGAACACGTTTTCTCTCCTCCTTTCATTTCCGGAACAAACCAAGAGCAAGAGGCCTACTGATTCTGAGGTTTTCTTTTCCTCAGGGCATGGATGTGGAGTGGGTGATAGTAAGGCAATCCACAGATCAATGGGGAAGTCTAGCTGTTACTGGTCCTTTTGTTTCAAGAGATATTTGTTCATTAGATGAGGTGACAGAGCTTGGACTCTATCTCGTCCATGGGGACTCTTGGTGGCTGCCCTAAATACATACAATCCCAGTAGCTTGGATTTTCTGTTCTTGTGGTGCCCTGTCACCATTAGCTTTTGTCTTCTTCTTCAGTGGCTCATTTATCTTTCTCCCGGACCAGCCGGGAGAGGAGGAGGAGGTGTGGACAGGACTCTCCTGCGGACTGTGACACCGCCTTCGACATCCCGTCCACCCCAGCCCGCGGCTCCCAGAGCTGGGCGGGACCTCTCTTCCCGCTCAGCTGGGAGGAGCCCCAAGCTGGTGGTCCTGCCCCGAGTAGGGGTGGAGAGGGGTGGGTGAACAACAGACCCCGATCCTCCCCGGGAGACGGCAAGGCCCAGCGAAGGCAGGCCTTCCGGGGTGGAAAGGGGGCAGTGAGGTGTGTCCCCGGGGCCCGGGCGGGCGGCGCTGAGGCTGCGGGGGCAGTAGCGGCGGCAGTTCGCTCCCCGCGGCTCCTGGCCGACGCGGGCTCCCGCGGGTGGGGAGAAGGAACCAGATGGGCGGGTTCAAGCGTTGGCGGCGGCGGTCCCGGGGCCGCCGGCTCCTCCCCGCGAGTGTGCCTGTCTGCCGCTCGCCGCGCTGAGGCAGTGCGGCGGCGGGCAGGCCGAGGCTGCCGCCCAGCGCCCTCGCCGAGGCCATGCCCGGGCCCTAGCGAGCCTGCCGCAGCCCGCGCCCAGCGCCCCGTCCCGCGCCCCGCAGCTCCGCAGCCCCGCAGTCCCGCGCCCGCCGCCGCCTCTTCAATGGGCAACCTGCTCGGCGGGGTCAGCTTCCGCGAGCCCACCACCGTGGAGGACTGCGACTCCACCTGGCAGACGGACTCGGAGCCCGAGCCCGAGGAGCCGGGGCCGGGTGGCGGCGGCGAGGGCCCGGGGCAGGAGCCCGAACAGCCTGCGCAGCCCCCGGAGCGAGTCGGCGGGCGGCCCGGCGCCAGCCCCACGCCGGACGAAGACGCCGAGGCGGCGGGCGCCGAGCAGGTACGCGGCCCCGCGGTGGCCTCGGGCCGGGCCAGGGCGCCCCTGCCCCTTGAGGAAGGACGTCGCCGGGGACGGGAGCCCACGCCGAGCGACCCCCGCGCACACGGGCCCGGGGCGCCGGCGGCTGCTGGTCCTCTGCGGCCAGACCCTTCCGCGCCGGCGGCCGTCCCGCTGCCCCGCGCACCCGGGGGCCTGCGGTGGCCCGGAGCGCCCCGGAGCCGTCCCCTGCCGGCCTCGGGCCTGACCGCGGGCACCACAAGGAAGTCCCTCAAGGCAGAAGCCAACTTGAATGGGTGTTTTCTTTGCCTCTGCAGCGCAGCTGGGTGCTGCGAAGGTGGGGTGGGAGGAACCTGTCTAAAAATAGAGGATTGTGAAAACTGGTCTAGTGCGTGTTATTGGTAAAAATTACCCAGAATAAGGAGGGACTAACTAAGGAGCAGCGAGCACTCTCCCCTACAGTAGGGTCTACAGCCATTAAAAGTACTGTGGAAGGAAGGTCCCCAACCGATGTGAAAACGCCACAATTCTTACTCTAAGTAAGGCCTTTCAACTGAGGAGTTCAGGGCACTCTTCAAAACTCTTGTATCACCCAGAGACTTGTTGATCCAACTGCGCTTAAATCATTTGCCTAATACAATTTGGAGGAGAGGTTAGTAAAAAGATAAACACCCCTTTTAACTTCTGACGGGCTGAAAATAATTCGGAAAACTGGAAAGGAGGAACTGTATAAGCAGCCTCTAAAAGAAGTGCGCGTCCTGGAGGTATTTAAGGTTTGTGGTTCTGCATTAGGCCCTCCTCTTTATCAGCTGTGGAGGAATGAGAGTTAAAAAAAAAAAATGGAGCTCAAAGTCAAATATGACCACAGGGGGCTTGACTGGAGCACTTAAATATTACAGCAAAGGCTGCCTTATAAATCTGGATGATCATTTCTGTGTAGGTCAGGAGAAAGCAAAGTCTTCGTGCAGCCTCTCTGCTAAACGTGTTATTTCAGTCACCTGCAATTTCGGGGGTTGGGTGGAAGTTGCTGTTTTTCTTCCCCATTATAGACAAAACTGAGGTTTAGAGAGTGTGAGAAGCTTGCCTAAGAACATCTAGGGAGATAATGAATGATGCAAACCCAAGTATGTCTGTAACCCATGTAGAACCTTTGACTTGTTGGAATTGTGACTATCTCTCTGACCCCTTGTGTTCTGGTTTGCTGATGGGTCATTTTGCATTGTGAATTCAACACTCCCCCCCCCCCCCCCAAAGTATTGGAGGCTGTATGCCAGTTTTTCCCTTTCTCTTGTCTCCCAATTATTAACCATCTCAGAGAAGTTTGGGATATCAAAAACACCAGCTTAGATTCAATCCAGCTAACTAGGTCCATCTATATAAAACAATTGGATAATTAATGTTTCAGTCAGTTAATTGTGACCCCGGAAAATGGTAGACCACAGCAGTCCTCCCTTTTCCCCTTTAATGATTTATTTTTCTTGTTGGTGTCACCATTTAACTTCCCTAAAAAATCTCCTTTTTAATGTTGCTTTTTGGCTATCAGCTCCATTTGTTGCCCTTCCCTATAGTCATTTGCAAGTATTACTAGACCTACCTTTAGAATATATCCCAGTCTGACGACTTCTCACCTCCTTCATTGCCTTCATTCCTAGTTCAAGTGAGTATTTGACAAATGATGGTGCCATTAAGATCAGCAAGTCTGGGGAAAAAGCATCATCAGAGGTTAAATCAAGAATTCTCTTGAATTTTATATCCTATTAGACATCTAAGTGGAATTCTTAACGTATACATGGATGGAGCCTTAGTCCAGGACTGTAATCATCAGCTTATAGGAATGGTGGTATACAAAGTCCTGGCAGATATGTGGTCATTAAGGAGTGATGAGGAATAAGAACTAAACCCTGGGTACTCCTCAATTTAGAACATATGAAGAGGAAGAGGAGCCAAAGAGAAGTGTGACAAGGGGCAACCAATGAGATATGAAGACACCAGAAGAGGTGCGGCACCTGGCAGTGTTTCAGGAAGGAGGGAGACATGGAACTGGCCAGTGCTGCTGGGAAGTTGCCTGAGTTGAGCACTGGGATATGGTTTGGTAAAAATGGAGATTTGTTAGTGATGTTGAAAGAGCCGTTTAGATGGCATACTGAGGATGAAAGCCTGATTGTGATGGGTCATGGGAGAAGAGGAGGAGCAGACGGGGTATGCACAATTCTTTGGTGATATTTTACTATAATAGTGAGCAGAACTAAGGATCTGTGTTTGAGGGGGGATTTGGTCAACGAACGTTGTGTATGTTTGTTTTAAGATTAGAGATACTATAGCATGTTTGTCTGCTGAGGGGAATGATCCAGAAGAGAGAGAAATTTTGATAATGCAGGAAGCAGGAACAATAAATATATTAAGGAACAGAATCCTTGGCTGAGCAGGTGAAAGGCACAGGATAGAGATTCCAAAAGGAGCAGAAGTTGGAGAAACAAGGTCAGATGCTTGCAGGTTGGTACATTTAGAGGTTGGAGGATGCAGTAGTTCTCGTGATAATCCTGGGAAATAGGTAGGGGCATGAGTCATTATCTTTGTTTCACAGAAGATAAAACTAAGATTCAGTTAAGTGGTTGGCTTAAGGCCTCACAAATAAGTAGCGGAGTTAAGACAATCCAAGTCTTGGGCTGTTGACGTTGTACCAAGGTTCCTATCATGCTCCTTCATTTTTAGTGGAGCTGAAATGGATTCATGCCTAATTAGTTGGACTTGCAGTCCCGAGCCTGAGATTCCAGTTCCTGTGCTCTCATTGAGCTTTGGGGCCTTGTTCAACTTCTAAGCCTGGGCTACCTTGTTTCTAAGCTGGAAACACTAATAACTGCCATCTGGGTGTGTCCTAAGAATCAAATGAAATAACATACATGTAAGTGCTTTGTAAATGGAAAAGTGCTTTCTATACAAATGTAGGATGATGATTCATATGGTTGTAGCTTAGGCTAAATAGATTCAGAAACTTGCTAGGCAGAGCTATTTTGAAACGTGTGGCAAGGACCAGAATTTAAGCTTTTCCTTGCTTATGTAACATGACAGAGTAGCTAATGTTAAACACCAGAGAATTTGGTGTTAAAGTAAGTATCTCTATACTTGTAGTAATAGTGAGAATCACACCACTTCAAAAAGGTGCGAAAATTGCTTGGAGGATGCTAATCTGTCAACACAGATGGGGGTGGAGGATGGCGAGAAAGGGATTGGGAGGGGGGTGAAGCTCTTAATGAATATTCAGACCTAAACTTTGCCTTCTGCTTCATTATTATCATCTGTCTTACTGTCCTTCTCCATGTCGCAGGACACAAGGCACTCCCTTAGACATTCTAATAGTACGTATAGTTAGAGAATTGAAACTGATGACATTGACCCATATCTTACATTTTAAAAATTATTCATGGTGGTGAGAATTTTTAGCATTTAAATAGTATGAATAAACTACCGCATAGAAGTTACTACGATCTGAAGTTCATTTCATTTGAGAGCTTTTACTACTCTGTGTATATGTATTTTAAATTTGCTGATTTATGTTACCTTGTATTATCATTGGATTCACAGATTATTCATGCCTTTGTGTACTTGTTCTGGTGCTATAAAGGATGGAGTTTAGAAAGCTATTTAGTTTGTTTTAAAAATCCCCTTTTTGTTTCATTTTCCTTCTAAGTACAGCTAAATGTTGTGAAGTTAATGACAATTTTCTTTGTAGAATTGATTTATTATCTTAACAATTTTTTAGTATATATTCTAAAATTTTTTCATAGAATCACTTGTGTGACCTCTGGTAAGGTAAATGTCTTAAATTCATTTTGAGTTCTATTTCTTTTTCTTTTTTTTTATAGATTTTATTTATTTATTTGACAGAGAGATCACAAGTAGGCAGAGAGGCAGGCAGAGAGAGGAGGAAGCAGGCTCCCCACTGAGCAGAGAGCCCGATGCGGGGCTCGATGCGGGGGCTCGATCCTAGGACCCTGAGATCATGACCTGAGCTGAAGGCAGAGGCTTTAATCCATGGAGCCACCAAGGTGCCCCTTGAGTTCTATTTCTGATGAATATTGATCTAGAACATTTGGCCTCTATAGGTTCTTGGTGAATAATAAAGTGTTTTTATTCAGTAAAACACCTAAGGACAAATGTTATTGGGCTCAAATCAGGCAAATAGAATGCCAAAAAATGTTGCTAGTAAGCATCATTAAAAGAAAATTTCTAATACTGTTATTATACTGAGCAGCTTGATACTTTTCAGGCTTTCCTTATGGATGTTCATTATTTTAAATGTTCTAGAAATTTCTCAGGTTATCTTCCTTCACCATGTAAATGGAATTTCACTTTTTATTTTAGGGTGGTGATTCCACTGAAGCAACTGCCAAACCAAAGAGAAGCTTTTATGCTGCGAGGGATCTGTACAAATATCGACATCAGTACCCAGTAAGAGTAGAGAATGTTTTTTTCTAAAATGTAAAATATTTCTCTTCTGTTTTTCTTATTTCGTGGTGCTAGTAAGGAAACGTGCAAGAAGGGTCGTTGTGCCTTTTTTATATGTCCATATGCTGGAGATTGATTTATTTTTTTCCTTTAGCAGAACTTCAAAGATATTCGATATCAAAATGACTTGAGTAATCTTCGTTTTTATAAGAATAAAATCCCATTTAAGCCAGATGGTGAGTAATCTGCTACCCTGGTAAAAAGCAAACTTTAAATAATAACATATGCCTAGTTGTTGTTTATTGTGTGGTCAGTACCTTCTTAATGCATTTGTTCATTGACTGGCTTTACTTTGCTCTGTAGTCTAATGTGTCTGCAGAGTCCTAGACTCTAGAGTTGTGAACATCCACTTGGCAATTTCTGGAGGAATAACTGTGAATTAGCAATTCCTTCCCACCACTAGTTCATGGTGGCTATTACCTTAAAGATAGTGGGGACCACTTCTGTGAGAGGCAAAGAGATGAGATTTATAAATTTATAGAATCATAGAATATTAGATTACTAAGAAACATTAGAGGAAATCAAATTAATCTTCCTCATTTTAAAGATGAGGTCACTGGGTCTTAACGCTTGAATCACTGACTTGTCTGGTCACTCGACTGTAGAGTTGGGTCTAGGATCCAGAGTCCATTATTCTTTTCACAACACCATACCCCCAAATTATTTAGGACATAATTGGAAAGTAATGTTTATATTAGAGTTATCTTTCCTGTTGGTTTTCAGCGTCAGGGGTCAGGAAGCTCCAGCAGTCCCAGTTTAGTGTTCCGATATCCTAGGAAGGGAACTCCAGAGACAGTAGATCTCCATTCATCTCTGCCAAATAAACTTCCTCCTTCTTCACAAGTGTACAACTGCCCTCATAGGATCTTTTGTAAGTTTCTCCCTCTGTAGGGAGAGGATGCATCCATTATGGTAATATGCATATTTCACTGAAGCTCTGTGCTGTGGTTCATGATGGGCATCCTAATTTTATCCAGGTCAAACCAGCAAAGTTGGCTTCTCTCCTTCTCGCCCTTATCTCTTTGAGGTGACCAGATGGCCCTGGCTTCTGCTCTTTGTTCTTAGTGGAAACTGAGCCAGATCCATAGCCATGTGAGTCAGGGAATGAGGGTCATAGATTGCAAAGCTTTCCAAGTAGCAGGACTACATTATTTGGTGAACTAACTGGAGGAAGGCTGTCTGAAGGCTGGGTGGAGTGCTGGGAGGAGGAAGTCGTGTACTGTGTACTGAGAGATGTGACAGTTGGGAGTCTGGATGTAAGAACATTGTCGCAATGGCCAGATCCACTTGTCTTTAATTAATTTTCTGGTGTCCCAAAAATCTGCTCTGATTTAAGAGGAAACTTCTGGGTAAAAATGATCTGTTGTGTTTACTAATGACAGAAACACACTGCTTTATTTACTAATTGAAATAATATTAATTAAATTATTGGGTTTTTTAGGACCTGGGACAAGAAAACCTTTCGAAGAGATGCAATGATAGATTGTTAATTTGACTCTCACTTGAATTTGATAAAATTTACCTAAGGGAATGCCTTCAAATATTAAAAACGTTGAACATGACAGTATTTAACTGAATTATTTTTGTATTTCTAGTAGTGAATATATTTTTGAGGTAGTAATTTAAAGTAATAACTTCAAGCATTGCATTAATTTTTTGTAATCTTTACCACAAAATTTATTTTGAAATCTTTTTTTTAAGTCAGTTTTTTTTTTTTTAAGATTTTATTTATTTATTTGACAGAGAGAGAGAGATCACAAGTAGGCAGAGAGGCAGGCAGAGAGAGAGGGGGAAGCAGGCTCCCTGCTGAGCAGAGAGCCAGATGCAGGCTCGATCCCAGGACCCTGAGATCATAACCTGAGCTGAAGGCAGAGGCTTTAACCCACTGAGCCACCCAGGCACCCTATTTTGAAATCTTACAGGGTTGGTAGGGGTCAGGAGCTTTATCTAAGGTCACATAAAATGTTATTCTAGTTTATTATATAAATTACATAAACTCACCCAATTTCTTCCCCAGTATATGTACACGTATGCATATCCTTCCCCGCCACCCCCCACACACGTACACTTGCCAGTAAGTATAAGCCTGCAATGATGTATTTTAATTATTAAGCAGGAGGAGGGGTAGTCGGAAGGGAAATTATGGGGTAAATGGTTTTAAAATGCTGATAAGGCCAAGAGTATGATTCAAAAACAACTTTTTACTCAGCCTTCCAAGAGAAGACTTCTACTACGAACTGGTGATCTCTGGTGAAAGCAAGAATGAAATGAGTTGTGTTTAGAGAAATATGTTGTGTTTTTTTCTGTAAAATTGACTAAATGGGCCACAGAGTCAATTGTGGGGACCTAGATAGAATAAGAGAAGCAGGAAGGTTTTGTTCTACAATTGGCCCATGAACAGTGTAGGGGTAATGGGTGCTAACCCCTGTGTAGTCAGAAATCCATGTGTAACTTCTGACTTCCCCAAAACTTAACTGCTAATAGCCTCCTGTTGACAGGAAGCTTTGCCAGTGGTATAAATAGTTGATTAACACGTATTTTGTATGTGATAGGCATTATGTACTGTATTCTCACAAAAATAGTTCACACTCATGTTGTTCAAGGGTCAACTATAATAAGTTCTTATGGAAACGGTAGGATGTGGTGAAGAGGGCATAGTTTTTGGAACCAGAAAGACCTGTGTTCTACTCCTAGATTTATGATTTTGTTAGTGTGTGACTTTGAACAAATCCTACAATGTCCTCATTAGTAAAATGGGGATGGTAGCACTGGTTTGGGAGAGTTCTGTAAAGATTAAGCTGGATTATACTTTTTTATTAAGTATTTTATTATTAAGATTATTATAGATCATTAAGATATTAATATTAATAATTATTAATAATTAATATAATATTAAGATATTAATATTATTAAGATTAAGTATAGATTATACTCTGTGTAATAGGGATCATTTTTCTTCCATTTTTCCTTCCTCCCTTTCCTTCTCCTTTTTCATGCTTTTCTTCTTCTCTTTCTCCTCTCTCACCTTTCTTTTATTCCTTTCTTTTTTCCTGGGCTACATTTCATTTTGATCCAATCTTGTATTTAAAGAACTTAGGACCATCTAGGGCAGGGGTTGGCAAACTTTTTCTGTCCGGGGACAGATAGTAAATATTTTCAGCTGTGTGGGCTGTGTAGTCTCTGTTGCACTTATGCAACTCTACCATGGTAGTGTAAAATAATAAATGAATGTGCTTGGCTATGTTCCAATAAAACTTTATTTATAAAACAAATGGCATAGTTTGTCAACTGCTTTAGAGTAACACTGTTGGATAGAACTTTCTGTGATTTGAGGTGCCACTGAGTTTTGAAAAATTAGGCCTATTCTATAACTGAGCATATGGCATAGGGTATTCTTGCATAATTTTTATGTGCTATTATTAAATTTCAAAGGTTTTAATATAAAGATTAAGTGGTTAAATGTTAAAATGCCTTCAACAATGTCTTAAGTGTCTGGTTCATTTTCTAAATATTTACTACCTAGGTGTTTACATTGAAGAAGTTCTAAATAAGTGGAAAGGAGATTATGAAAAGCTGGAGCACAACCACACTTATATTCAATGGTCAGTTACATTTCTGTATCCTGAACTGTGTCCTATTTAATCATGTATGTTTTCCAGATAACATTAATATAACAATATTATTTTTCTAAAAAATAGGCTTTTTCCCCTGAGAGAACAAGGCTTGAACTTTTATGCTAAAGAATTAACTACATATGAAATTGAGGTAATGCAAGCTCATTTCATTTTATAGGAGATGGCCAAATAATATTGTTCTTTTATTGTGCTGGTAACTACTGAATCATTTCAACTGACTTTTTTTCGTCCCCTTAGGAATTCAAAAAAACAAAAGAAGCAATTAAAAGATTCCTCTTGGCTTACAAGATGATGTTAGAATTTTTTGGAATAAAACTGGTTGATAAAACTGGAAATGTTGCTCGGGCCATTAACTGGCAGGAAAGGTTTCAGCATCTGAATGAGTAAGTAAAGCCCCGAAGTGCATCAGGGGCCGGCATGTTATTTTTTCTGGATTGGAATTCTCTGTATGGAACATAGGAACAACTAGTAGATGGGCCCAGGAATTTGAATTGAAAAGCTAGTCTGAAATGCATTTTATTCCTTGTTCTGTGTTCTAAAACACAACAAAACAACAAGAAGGAATGGCATTACAGGTCGGAATAAGGCCATTCCTCTTCAGAGCTGTTTCTTCCTGAAACCTCTCTACTGCCCAGGCCAAGTGGGGCCTCTCTCCCTCTTTATACCACAGTTCCTGGCATTCATACTCATTTCTTGTCTACAGCCTTCCACATCCCCTCTCGTAGGTCGTGAGCTTCTTGTGGCAGTCTGTTCGTTGGGCATGGTACCTTCTTAGATTAAATCCATAAATTAAGACTATGACATATAAAAATCATTTTATAAGACTGGAAGGGAAAAGTGAAGGAGGGGAAGTCAGAGAGGGAGACAAACCATGAGAGACTGTGGACTCCGGGAAGCAAACTGAGGGTTTTAGAGGGGAGGGCGGTGGTGAGCCTGGTGGTGGGTATTAAGGAGGGCACCGATTGCATGGAGCACTGGGTGTTACACACAAACAATGAATCATGGAACAATGCATCAAAAACTAATGATGTACTGTATGGTGACTAACATAACAAAATTAAAAAAAAAAAAAGACTGAAATGTGTCTGTACATTTCTTAAAAAGGGGAAAATTAGAATCTTCATTATTTGGGTAAAAAACAAAAACTCACTTTTGCTTATTACTAAATCCTAAAACCTGTGAAGAAAATTTTAATATAGTTTATTTGGAATTGATTTGCTGTATTCTTTTGCCTGGATATTTATAACTTTCATTAATACTTATACCCAAAGTTTATTTTCTTATTATTTTCTTTGTATGCAAAACTGATTTTTTTCTTTTTAATTATAGGGCGACTCATGAATGTTGGACCATAACACCAACAACTTAAAGCTTTTTTTTTTTTTTTTAGCACAATTTAATTAGCTGAGCTGGGCAAATACCAAGGGAAAAAAAAAGTAACCTAAGAAATTTTTCTTTGCGCAACAGTTTTGAGCATAGATTAACTGAATTTTTTGGTGTTTTCTAGAACTTTCATCTTGCTTTGCTAAAATGAATATAAGTATTAATGTTTAAGCCTTCTTTTTACTTTATTAGTCATAGTCAACACTATTAAAATGGTAGCTTGTACTAAAACACCAAAGATATAGGCATAAAGCTTTATGATCCTGAGTAGAAGATCCATTAACTCATAACTCAAGTTAAATTTGGTTTATATCGGGCACTTAGAGCAGAAGCATATATGCCTTTGCCTAAGCAATGTGGGTAGCTGTCTCTGGACAGAGTTTCTAAGCCCTTCTGTCATCCTGTCAAGGAAAGCTATATGTAAGTAGTCTACTGACATGAAGGACAGCAGCACGAGTATCATTTTAGAGAATCGCCATCCTCAGCTTCTTGTTTCTGTTTGGGATAGCAGTCTTGTTTAGTAAATGTTTGTTGAACGAACAAACGATGAACAAAAGACGTTTGCCAGCTTAAATCCTCCTTGGGGTTTTATTTTCAGATCCTCTAACTGATAGTTGGAAATAGAACCCTTCTGAAGGTTTTAATTAAAATGATTTCCTTGCTTGGGCCAGGGGAAGGGAGCCTGAATTAACCATCGTATTCCCTTGCCCCATTCAGATCCTTTTCTTTCCACCGCCCACTGTCGCTCATTTTCCTTTCCCTGGGTATTGCACATAGCTTTTATTTGTGTTTTAATCTGTGTGACATCTTGAGTTTCTTAGAGTAGGCAGGAAACTCAATATATTTATAGTAGCCCAGCAGAAAAAAAACTATTGAATGAAAGTAAAATGAAGTAACATTCAGTGAACAAGTGACCATGACTAAAAGAAGTGAAATATTTTCAAACACGGGAGTATAGATATATAGACCAACCACTCAGATGTATTTCCAATTTTATTTGTAATCACCTTAGATTATGGAGCCATGCTTTAGACCCTGGAATTGCTTCTCATTTTTATTTTATTTTCACCTCCTGTGTGTTCTCTCTTCACCTACCTGGTCTTCCTGACACCTGCAGTCCTATTTACCACCCTTACTTCTATCGGGAAGCCCAACTTCTCTCTTTTATCTGCTGTGCACCCCCAAAGACTGCTCATAACATTAGGAGGGTTTTAGCTGCTCTCTTCTCTTCCATTTGGTCTTTATCTGTCATGTTTATTTCAAATCATACTGAAACACTCAATTTCTTTCTTGTATACTCCTGTTCCATAATCTTCATTTTCATTCTCTTCAACCCAAGTTTTTGTCCTTTTCTACTGTTATGTAAATATTTTAAATCAGAGAGTGTATAGATACAGATAAATGTGTACAGAAATCTTATCTTGGCCATTCATCTAGGACTAGATATGTGCAATTGAGCTGGTTACAATAAATTTTGTTGGATCATGTAACTCATCTTTGGGATTTTTAAAGAAAAATATTCTCCCCACTTTTCCATCCATTTCTTTCTCAGATTTATAGAAGCAGATGTTGCTCAAGAATTTTATCACTACGTTTTTGGAGATTGGAAACTCCATACTAACCTAACACAGTCAACTCTGCTGTTAATGGCACATTGTCTTAACCTCATTCAAATTCGTGTTGTCTTAGAAGACTCTTACTTCCTAACTATTAAAAAATACGAATTTGTAAGACCAAAACATACCTGCTGTGTTTTACCCTCTGGCCTCAAAGAGTCGAATATTAGGATTAATACTTTCGTGGTAAACATCCAGGAGAGTGGGGATGGTAAAACTGCTGTACTTGCCTTTTCCAAGGTTCGGCTAGCCTGAATCATTAAGGTTTCTGTTTTGTCCAGACAAACTTTCTTATTACTATATAAGACTGTGGAACCATCTCCTTCTGCCCCTCAGATAATTTCACATCCTTCTTCACTTTTCCCAAATAATTTGCTAGCTCTTTGTAAGTGAAATACTGCAAATACTTTTGGAAACCAAAGCAGGTATATGCATTGCTTGTATAAAGTTCAATGTCTGGTGTATAAAACAGGTTTCAGGAAGTTAGAAATAAGTGGTGGTTATGGTTCTGTGCCAATAGAGGGTAAATAAATATCTGAGCTGTTTATGATGCATGAATAATACATGTATCTGAAGCCTTGAGGATGCGGTCAGGTATTTATAATAAGGCAACTATTGCCCGGTGATGTAGGGTAGATATGTTATGAATCGTGAGAGACAGGCTTGGAAAGCCTTCATCTGATAATGGCTTTAGTTTGGGGACAGTGAAGAAGTTTGTGCAGCTTGGGGAAAAAGGCATCTTTGGAGTCCATGCCATTAGAAGCAAAATTTAAAATTCTCTGGGGAAAAAGGAGAGAGAGGCCATGGATGGAAGACAATTAGGTGATTAAGTTGGGAGAGGTACATATAGGTGGCTCTTAGTACCAAATTTAAATAATAACAACACAATATGAATTTTAAATTGTATCTAGTATTTTTTGAGTCCTATGTGCTCTGCATAGGTCTCAACTCATTTGATTCTTCTAACACTCCAGTAAGATAAGGGCCATTTCGCCTATTTTGCAGATGAGGATACTGAGTCAGAGAGAGATACCGTAACCTCACATAGCTGTGGATGGTAGAGCCATGGTGCGAACTCAGGTGTGACCCCAAAGCCCATGCTCCTCACTATGCTCTGCTAAAGACCAGTTTTGCATCCTTTGTCACAATTGTTCTAGCAAGGTAGAGTGGTTTGTGTTGCTTTCCTTATGAGTTGGCTGGTATGGTGGATTTTGCTGCCACTGGAAGTCATACCTTCAGCTGATAGCTCATGTTGCATTTATGTTTGGTACCAGTTACCTGGTGTGGGGACAATACAGTTGATATTGTTGCATTGTTGATAAATGCTCTCGTAGACCACATCCTCAGTGTACTTAGGAAACAACAGCTCCACATCAGTGGGAATATATTTTAGACCTAAATATTTCTCAAACATGAAGAACTAAAGCAACAAGGGGAATTTATATTATATATTTGAATTTCACATAGATTGGCATTACATTGAAGTATAAGGTTTTAATAACTTCTCATTTATTCTTTCAATGGTGTCTGATAGTACTTTCAGTAAAGTCCTTGTTCGGTTAAAAAATATTTTTTCAATACTTTTCATTCCCCTGCTTTCCTTCATCTGATTTCCACCCCCTCCCCCCACACACATTTTATTCAATCCTCTCTTTCAGGTCCCAGCACAACTATTTACGAATCACTCGTATTCTTAAAAGCCTCGGTGAGCTTGGATATGAAAGTTTTAAATCTCCTCTTGTAAAATTTATTCTTCATGAAGCCCTTGTGGAAAATACTATCCCCAATATTAAACAGAGTGCTCTGGAGTATTTTGTTTATACAATTAGAGACAGGAGAGAGAGGAGAAAGCTTCTACGTTTCGCCCAGAAACATTACACGCCTTCAGAGAATTTTATCTGGGGGCCACCGAGGAAAGAACAGTCAGAGGGGGGAAGCAAAGCCCAGAAGATGCCTGCCCCTCCCACCTCGGGTCACATGAGTCAAACTTCTATGCACAAAAAATCCAAGGACTCCAAAAATTCCTCCTCAGCTGTTCATTTAAATAGCAAAACAGTGGAAGAAAAAAAAGCGGCACCTGGAGGGCCTGGAGAGGAGAGAGACAGGCCTAGCGCCGAGCCCAGCAGTGAAGCTACCAAGCTGAGAAACACAGAGGACAGTAATGTCGAAAATTCAAATTCTGAACCGGAAAAAACAGTCACCAATCCCACTGAGCAGAAGGAGAGTACAGCTCCTCCTGAAAAAGAGGAAGAAGGTGACACTCATAGCAAAGACTATGAAGATCCTGGAATTGCAGATTCTCACGATGACGGCCAATCACAGTGAATTATCAAAGAACCCACACCCCAGCTTAGTTAGGGAAGGGAGCAGGAGCTGTACAGGGTCTCCTGAAGAAGAATGGAGGTCACATTGCAAATTTCCCCCATCTGTTTGTGATTTTGTTGTCAGCATTTTGTTGCTGGTTTTTCATTTTGGATGACAATGAATTTAATCTTTAGTAAGAAGTTTTAAGCAAGACCCAATAAATGAGTGTATTCCTTAATGCTTTTAGGATGTGACTTTTCAAATTCTGTATGTAATAATTGCTTTTAAATGATTTTCAATGTATCTGGAAATAATCATGTAGTATTTGATTATATCAAATAAATTCTTTGGGGGATTACAGTCTACATGAAGAAAAGCAAGAGAATGAATTTCATTCTGTTGCCATGCTTTTGCCCAATTTATGGATTTATTTCTTACGCTGGAAAAACAATTTGGTCATTTCGGATGTATTCAGAGAGTACTTTGGACTCATCATTACAACACCTCAACATGTTTATTTTTAAATTCTGGTACATGAGATTTATGTTCCCTGGGAGCTATACTCTCCCAGCCCATTTCTTGGTCCCACTGTCCTTTCCTCTTTCCCTCTCTCTGCACTTGCCCTCTTTTGCCATCTTTGTCAGCCAGCATGTGTGTTTCTCGGGTACGTTCAAGTGATCCCCTGTACTGAAATTTAAACAGAACAGAAAGGCACTTTCAACTGTACAATAATCAAGAATTTGCTTTTTTTAAATAATAAAAATGGCTTTCTATGTTAAATGCTTAAAAACAGATTTTGATGCAAAAGTGCAAGAAAAAGATTTTGCTTTTATGGCTGTTCCATATAAATTTGGTGCTTGTGTCTGAATGCAAATGACTAAAGAATTAAAAAATAAGGAAAGAAATTATTCATTTTTAAGCAGCATGCTGCTTACGCTGTTAACAAGGCAGTGGTCTCTAAATCCTTGACTATCTCAGCGTTCCATGGGCTATGAAATTAATAATAGTGCTTAGTCCAGAGTATCTTTAAAAAAGAAAACAATTTGTTGTATCTCTAAGTTGTCAAATCTTGAAATTGAGAATAGATTTGAAATTCCATATCCTCAGGTTTAGCAAGCACTCGATGTGTTGATACTGGTTAAGAGCAAGTAATTTCATTTCCTCTACTACTATTACTAATTAATATTACAAATCAGAAAATAATCAAATGCTGTGGTGAGAACTTCAAAGCATACATACAAATAGAGTTAAAGCAATTAATAGAAAAAAAATTTCACTTTCATTTGGAGCGGAATGTGTATCTGTTGTGCCTTTAGATTCACTTCAGCCCCTGGAGAATTTTTACTATGTCCTATTCGTTAATCATATCGTACCATCTTCTGTTACCTTTATGATCAGGGGATTTCCAGCCGAAGATTTCTGGAGAATGTATCAGCAGTATGCCTTTAGAAATACTTTATTGCTTTGAAGTTAACATGAAACCACATTTGCTCAAACTTGACTTTTTAAATATGAATATTAGTAACCAAGTTGTATATCATATTCTAATTAATTTAGAGCGTTTTCTCATTTTTGGGTCCCATGACATCCCAATTTTTGCTTTCTATTGTTTTATGAAGTGAACATAAAGATTTGGGGAAACAATTCTGCTTTTGCATTTCAATTTCTTTTTTGTATGGACCCTCTAATGTGGTGCTTGTAGCAATGTCCCCATAGAGCTAATAAAAAGTTTACAGGCTTAGACGGTGAGAGTAGTTGTCACATTGAACTGAATTGTAGGAACATGATTAATTCAAAATATCTCACCGATTTTGAATACATGGTAAAGTGTTCAGACTGCTTTCTAAGTGTATAATATTAAAAATTTGTGATCAGATATTAAAATATTAAAAAACAGTGGACAGAGACTAAAATAAATGAATAAAATCTGAACGTCTTGGAAACTAGTATATCGCAACAGATACCTTACAGGTAAAACATTTCGTTCAACAACTTAACTTTTAGAATATTATTCCTAATTAGGTGTTTGATTAGATTGTGCCAATTAATTTGAGAAGATTTAGTCTCAAGGGAAAAACTGCCTGGCTTCCATTTAAAACAGTGGCCTTTTCCCACTGTTATTTTTAAGATCCATATTCATATGTAACAGTATGATTCCTCCATTTAATCTGCAAATATTTTATGAGAGAATTCTTCAGTAGAGAACAAGTGAGGGAATGTCATTCCTTTTGCAAGTAAAAATTGAGTGTCTAGAATTTTTTTTCTATAAAGAATACTTTGTACAATTAATAGTTTTTTAAATAAGATCTATAGATACGTATTTATGTGGGTCTTAGATATGAAACAGCCCTCTGGGTTTGACTCTGATGTTTTGTATTTTTAAAAACTACCATATGCTTGCAGAAATTTATTGAGAAGCTGTTTTAAAAATGCAGTGAAGCATGGCCAAATAGCTAGAAACATTATTGAATCTTTGCAAATATATAGACTTTATTATTGTACCTTGGACTGCGAGGATATAAACATTGGCTATTGATAAAATATTAAATTGCATTTCATGGCAAATAGATGTTATATCGCTTGGTTAGTCTAGTACATTTCTAATATTTTGTGCTCTCATATCTCTAAGGAGATAATATATGTGAAAGTATTTTGAAATACTGTAAAGTGATATATAATTATAAGATATATTTCTGTACAGTAGAGAAAAAGTTTATAACATTAAGAATATATCATTATACAGTTTCATGCTCAATCTCATAAGGAACTCAGAAGAATCATAATAGTGAAAATGTGTCTGCTTTCTCTAAATCAGGTCTAGTTCTCAGTTCAAAAATTATTTTGTATAGTTTTATTTTGAATTTAGGTTTTGAGACTACTTTTTTCAGCTTCACGTAGAAAATAAAATATACAACTCAGGAGTTACTAGAGAAGTTCTAAGATTTTTTTGCTAAGTATTAAAAATATATGAAAATGTCACTTAACACCTATCCTTGTCATTATGTTTCATATTTTGTTGTGTAGAATTACCTACTTTGCTTCTAGCTTTTATGCTTTAATCTGAGTGAAAATACGATCTGGTGAAAAAGGAAAAACAGTGCAGTGTTCTGAGTTACTTTTTAAAAAACCATTTTAGTAGTTAAACTTCCACATCAAATCGTCAAAAACTGGTTGAACTGATAGAGACTATTTGGTTAATTGTTTAAAGTTAAATTTCCCAAGTTTAAAACAAAATTAGGGTTGAGTTTATACTCTATTGAGTAACTAAATCAACCAGATTTTTTGTATTTCTATAATTGAGGTTCTTCTAGAAGCTTTATTTTCTAACCCGAGAAAAAGGACATTCTTGATCTTACTCATTGAATGTAGCTTCATCTATGGGTCTTTCATGTCTGTCTGGGCTGAGTGGGGATCCTTTGTTGTAGGAATGGTTTTGAAGACTTCTAACTTATTTTCCACTTCGAGAATTCCAGAGTATGGTTCAATCAGGGTCAATGTAGGATCTAGAAAATTAGCAGTTACATGTGTTGGCTTCTTTCAACTTTGAATTCTGTAGTGTTTATGACATGAACAGATTTGTGTGGGGGTAATTTCTAGGGTGACAGTGAGTACTACCCTGCCTCCTTCCCTGTTCTAGTTATCCAGCCCACCCAGCAGATTGTGTTCAGGGACAGGCTGTGTTTTTAGAAATCCCTTATTACTGAAGTTAATAATAATATAGTTATAAATATGAATGCCTGGAGGTGTCCAGATGTGCCTTAACTAATGTAAGTGGTTTTCATTCAGAAGTTTAAATTTTTACTCCATTATAAAATCTTGCCATGAGGAACTTTCCAAACCATAAATATCACTTATTTTAATGAATTTACATTGGTGCTTTTTCATTTTGGAGAAATTTCCTTTTGTGACAATAGCAGTAGTTCATAAGGAAGTGTATTTGCCACAGTGTTCAACAATGTGTTTTATTTTGACAAAAAATTGTTTATGGTAAGAAAGATTAACTGCATTGGTACATTTATGTTCTTGCTTGATTTTGCTACATGCTATGATTTTCATTTTAAACATTTCTCAGTTACTATAAGTAATATTTATCTGTATTTTACTCTCTTCTTAGCTGCAGATGGATGCAGAAAATGGAAATCTATTAGAGAATTATTTAAAAGTTTAATTCCAGTAGATGGTCAGAGGAATCTGAAACTAATTTTCTTATTAGAAACATATGAAAAGCACTGTTTTTGCATTTTTCCTAGCTTAGAATCTTCTTTGTCATCTGCTTTTTCCTGATGTGTTGAGGATTATTGTTTTAGTTATTTGTGGGAAATAGCTTCTTAATATGTTTCTTGAATTAAAGTTTTCATGTGGAGGATACAATTAAGTTTGCTGTTTTATGACTCAAACTGTGCCTGGGAGTAGAGTTGAGAATGGGAACTAAGAATCAGATGGGCGTCTTGGTGAAGTGGAACCAACACTCGGTTCCAGTCTCTCCAAAGGCATGATGGGTCCTCAGAGCTTCCTCTGAATCACGAGGGTGTTGAGTCCCATTATCCCTGACTTCTGAAGAAGGTGGACTACTTTGGACTCCATACACAATTTTAATAGGTATCAATTTTCACAAAATATCTGTTATAATTTGTTAACCATTTTGTAGTTGTTTAGGAAATTGTGAGCAATTGGACACCTGCTATGTAAATTATAGCTGAATCTTTATAACTATCTTGGGAAACATTGAAATACCATTTCCGCCCACCCCTCCTCCCAGTTCTTCAATCAAAAATTCTTTTGGGTTGTTCTTTCATAGGTAAATATTAAGTTTTTATAAAATGACTCAGTGTATTTTAAAAATGAACTGAAAGGGAAAAGATATTGATGCCTACTTGCAATGCTGAAAGACCTTGTTAAAAAAATATCAGAAACATCATGAAAATATATTTAAGCTATGAAGTTTATCATATTTTCATTTTTAAATTATAGCAGAGTTTATAGAACAGTTTACAGTACAGAGAGATTAGTTATATAATAATCTTGGTTCTAAGAAATGTTCAAGTTCTGTACTCATTGGTCAAATGGGCATTGTTGTTTTCAGTGCTGATAGATATAGTTTCAGGTAAAGAAAAGGAAAACACAAATGGAACAAAAGAGTAGAAATAGTAACAAGAAACTTATTACAGAAATAAAGATATAACCAATGATGGGATTGTACAAGAGACAGAATTATTGGGAGCAGATGAGGAATGATCTGTAAAAGCTTTATGGTAGGAATGTGATTTCAGAATTACCTGTATGTTATTTTTGCCTAGGAGATCAGGGATTGGTGTGCAAACAGAATCCCATTAATACTCTCATCTGAACCATGACTTCTACCCACTCCACGGTAGACTGAAACCTTTCAGTAGATGGATAGAAGTAGACAAATGATCAGATACCAAGTTTAATTTCTTTGCCAGTGTGTATTAATAGTTGGTAGTTTTACTAACAAGAAATTAAACTGAAGGACTGGCTGAGATAGGATTCAGTATAAGGTTGTCTAGAAATGAAGTAACTATCTCCCATAAAAGAGCTGACATCATATTAATTGTGCGGCATTACAATTAAGAGAAAGAAGTGAGAGCAAAGCCTTAGCTTATCCTTTGATAAACATTTTTTTTTTTCATTTTGTAAAAAGACCATTTACTCCCTTTGCCTGAATAAGCTATTGGCCTTTCATTAGTAGTACCTAAGAAGATAGATGGCCAACTGGGTCCTGGCACTATTTTGCTTTGGAAACTACTGTGTCCTTTGTATTTTAGGTATTTCAAAAATGGGTATGATTCCTAAAAAGATGTGTGTTTACTTCCCACGTAAGCTCTCACTGTCTAGCAGCCACTGGGTCTTTTCTGTGCTCTGTATTCTACTGCAGTATGAATTACAGAATGCTGTGCATGTCTGTTAGTACCAATACCATGTGTGTGTGGTAGGAGTTGTAACCAGTTTCTGGATCTGTATGGTACTATGAAACACTTATTTTATAATTCTGTAATTGTATGGCAGTGTTATGCCAAAAATGTATAAAGAATAATAGTTTCTGTTGCTGACTGCTGTATTTTAAAATATTGTTTCTGAAATAATATATTTAGAGTTCCTTTAGAGTAATTATTTTTAAAAAGTATTGCCAAATACACATCCTGTGAAACGAATAAAAGTCACTTCATCTTGGTTAACATTTTAGCATTATGTTAGAGTACGTTATATTGATTTTGCATGATTAAAATATTTTTGAGGAGCTGGAACAAATGACTTGCTGTTTTCTATGATTAGACATATTTTTATGATTATCATGAGATCAACAGTATTTCCTTTTATGTTATAAAATAAATATTTTATTTTGAAGGGTGAAATCTTATTTACATATGAAATTATTTTTGTTGCAAGATTTTGGAGGGTGGATCGCATGTGTAAATACTTGGATGTTTATTGTTTCTTTTCTTGCTTTTCTCTAATGCAAAGTTTAAAAAGTATATTGAACACAGATAAATGAAAATGAATAGTTAACGGAGATGACATTTCTTCACTAACGAGGGCTGGTCTTTTTAATAAGAGTATAGTTGACACACAAGGTTACATTAGTTTCAAGTGTACAAGAGAGTGACTCAGTTTCTCTATAAGTCATGCCCAGATCATTACAAGAGTAGCGACCAGTCGTCACCATGTAACACTATTATGATAGCATTGTAATAAGTCAAATTTTTGACCAAGAAAAGTGCAGTTGTGAGGTGAAATGAAGAGGTTGCTCTAGATATCACGGGATCGCGTGGACAAGGATGAAGAGAGGCTTGGCTGCATTGATCTAGATAGGCAGGAAAAGAGAGAACAAAAGAACTAAGAATAGACTGTGATAGAGTCAGAATGAAATGACATTGTGCATAATTGAGAAACGGTTAGGGAAAAAAAAATAACAGCCACAGTGGTGAGTGAGCATGATTTTAACTGCAGCCTTTGGGATGAATTGTTTAGTAGAGAGGAATGCACGCAATTACTGTCATGAGGGAAGAATGGGCACATTCTGGTGATAGAAAATAGAGAAGTTTTCTTTCCCCAAATGTTGAATGTCTGTAGGCAAAGTAAAATCTTAAGAGATTGGAGAGTCTCAGTATAATGAGACATTCAAGATTGAGTCTGCATTTCTTTAAGAGCATAAAATTCAATATGGGAGAGAATTTGGAGAAAAGATTTACAACATGTTCCTTATTTTAAACCTCAAGTGGATGCAAAGCAGGCAAGCTGGTGTTCCAGGGAGGGAAGGAAATCCCAGCCTGGATAAAAGTAATGATGGGCAGTTTGGCTTCTTGTAGGTGATTTTACACTTTGGCGATTGTGACTAAGGGGCTGAACTGACAGAGGGAACATTAAGGATTATCCTGCCCTTGGGATTATCCCTGAGAAAATGTTGGATTAATTGGAAGAACATTTTAAAATAGGTTACTAAGGACAGAGATTAGAGAGCTGGCATGGATTTGACTTAACTTCTCAGAAAGACTGGGTTTATTAAGTAATGTTGCTATAGCATTCTATTTTTATAACCGTGGTGTATATTTAACACTGCCAATTAATATATAAATGTTTTCTTTTCAAGTGGTGTATAACATTTTTGTTGTGATTGAAATAGCCTGTTTTCTCAACTCTCAACTTTGGAAAAGGAAGATTTCAGAGGAAGAAGAATAAACAAAGAAGGGGTAGATGATGTGAACCAAATGAGATCCGACAGCTTACCTTAGAATGCTGAGCTTGTCTGAGATCTTTGAATGGATGATTTGACTCTTGTCAGAAAGAGGAGCTCAAGAAAAAGCCCCGAAGGAGTAAAAAGTGAGGGCAAAGGGGTATTTTGTTTAATGGAGCAGAGCTGACTTTCAGGCCAGAGACTTGGATCCACGTGACAAAACCATTACTTAGTTGGCTGTGTGGCTTTGGACAAGTCATGTAAATTCTCAGGGTCTTTGGTCTCTCATTGGTAATGGCAACTATTTTGTGAGTTTCTTTTTTTTTTTTTTTAAAGATTTTATTTATTTAATTGACAGAGAGAGAGAACAAGAGAGGGAACACAAGCAGGGGGAGTGGGAGAGGGAGAAGCAGGCTTCCTGCTGAGCAGGGAGCTCGATGTGGGGCTCGATCCCGGGAGCCTGGGATCATGACCTGAGCCGAAGGCAAATGCCTAACCAACTGAGCCACCCAGGCACCCCTATTTTGTGAGTTCCTTGAAAGGATTAAAGGGTAGGTTAAACACAAGGGACTTATTCAAGATACTCCTTTACAGTGGCTGCTAGTATTCTAGGAGAAAATGAGATGTTTGGTCACGACATACATCATGTAGAATTTAGCTCAATGGAAATCAATCTACTCTAATCTATGTTTACCAGATTTACAGCTAGAAACAGATATCTTATAGTTTTAGTATAGTTTTTACTAAAAAAGTTACCAGGTATGGAATTGAAGATTTTATGTTAGATATACTGATATGAACAGTATAGAAACTTTCCCTCACTGTGAATATAATGAATGTACAAAAGAGCCCTTTATTACTTCCTTAAATTTTTTTGCATTGGTTTCCCTTTTTTGCCAAGAATGAGCTGGAGTATGAGGCAGCACTGAAGCCTTTTGATCAGGATCAGGAGAAGATCTAGTTTATTTTAGGACACTGTCAGTACTGATTTTTATCAAAAGCAGAAAATTTTAATTTCAAACCCTCCAAATAGATATTTACTTCATGACCTAGTGGAAGGCCACTTGATAGTTAACACTATTTAAAAATGTGTATGTATTAATTCTATGAACATCATGGCCCAATCATTATTGTTTACTTATAATCAGAACTAGGAGGATGAATAATCTTGTGCTAAATAAACATTCATCTTTCAAAATTCTAAATTGTAGGTATCTTCACTGAAATTAAAATGGGGTCACCACAGGTCTTGGGTCATTGTCTTTTTCAACCATTTATCCTTTCAGAATGTCACACACATACTATAAATAAGATATGAAATACATTCTCAT
Organism: Potos flavus; assembly: GCA_028534135.1. Classification (NCBI taxonomy): domain Eukaryota; kingdom Metazoa; phylum Chordata; class Mammalia; order Carnivora; family Procyonidae; genus Potos; species Potos flavus. The sequence goes on along the minus strand of CM052886.1, from coordinate 76,514,903 downwards.
GGCGTAAATAGAAGTTAAACAGTTCTGTTTTCTCTAGCATTCATTTCGACTGGTTTCCCCTCATTTTTCTGTTTCAATGTCCATATGCGGGAAGGGAAATTACAGACTCTCATAGTTGGCAGTGAGTGTGGATCCTAATCTTGATAATGATGAGGCGACACGACTTTCCTCCCTCAAATACTGCAAATGCAAGAGCTGGAGGGAGGACCTAAGCCTCCTGGCTCTTATTTAGCGTGTTTGCAATGGGTGGCCCCTTTAAACTCTTGAGAACCCTTTGCTAATTAGAATGGATTCAGAAGCATCAGTCTAGACAGTGGGCTGACCTATGCCTCAGTATTAATGGAGGACTGGAGTCCTTTCCACAGAAGAGTTTTTCTCACCACTGAGCGTATTTGACATGGGCCATTGATCAAGTTTAGCAGGCTCTGAGGTAGGTTCAAACATTTCCATGTGGGAAAGAAACCCACTGGGGCTCTGAAAATGGACTTTGAAAACAGTCATCTCTGACCACGTGACTTTCTGTGCAGAGTAGCTCCCTCAGATCTCATCTCTGTGGTAATGTGGAGGTGTCTATATAGCTGTCACCCTGACATTTCTGATCTCGTTGAATGGCATCACTTTATCTCCAAACTGGAAACTGGGGAGCTACCTCAGAATTTTCATTTGTCAACACATCCAGTTTGGCAACATTCTGTTAATTCTATTTCTCAAATTTGTCTCCACTCTACTCCCTCATTTGCATCCCCACTGTCCCCATAGGCCTTTATCTATTGCAAACGACTCCCAGTTTTCCCTCTGCCTTCAGAGAGAATGCAACCTTCACAAGATGCTACAGTGTACTTTTGTATCTTGGGTGCCTACCATGGGGCTCGGCACATAATAAACACTCAATAAACAATGACTGAATTAAAAAAATGTTTAGCACTTATAACTTGAAACAAGATGTGTAAGTGTAGGGACAGCTATTTCTGGATCCATTTCTGAAATAAAATGTTTTCCTCAAGACAAAGAGCCTTCAAAATGAGTTATTGTTACAACGAGTACAAAGATATACATTGAAACATTTCATAAGTATTTTATGCTTTGACAAACCTAGATCATAGTTTCTTCCTGGTTTCTTGGGTCACTTAGTAACAAATTTCACTAATTCAAATTCAAGGTTAAAAAAAAAGGAAGAAAAGTACAGAGTCCTACTTTTCCTGCTTGGCTTGAAATTTTAGGTAAGATGAAGTAATCTAGAACTCATAGTCAGTGGATCAACAGAGTCCCTGTTTCCGTGCCTGGCTGAGAGTTATATGCACGGAAATAAACAAGTGTGAGCATGAGATGAAGTCTCTCTGTACAAAAAGCATCTGGAGCATTGGCAGAATAAAAGCAATTCCCTTGGCAGTTCACAGCAGAGCTGACTTTTTTCCCCTCTGGTTTTATACTTTAGACCAAAATTCAGATTGACAGGAAAGGCCACACTTGAAGAAATGACTTTTCCCGTTAGTGTTTGATTTTCTGATTATATTCCTTCTTTGATGTGGGCTTTTCTTTCTCCTACATGTTGACAACCAAATTGAAATGAAAACCTGACTTATCTTAAGGTTTCATTAAAGGAAAACCCTGTGGAAGTTTTCATGGATGGAAATAAATGGTCATCCAAATTCTTTTAAACTTCATGAGCACTCTTTTGAACAATCCTAAGCAAGGGTTGAGTGTGTTTTATACTCAGAACAACTTGAGCTAAACTTGACTTTGTGAAAAGGGTGATTCTTCATTTTGTTTTCCTTTTTTAGCTTATTGCAATGAACTCAAATTACAAAAGTATAGTGAGGTCACAAAGTCACACCGAACTTAACCGTATAAAGAAAATGTAGCACCTACTTTTTTTTTTTTTTTTTTTTTTACTTTTCTCTGGCATAGTCTCTCTCTCTCTCTTTTTTTTTAAATTAACACATAATGTATTATTTGGCCCAGGGTACATGTCTGTGAATCATCAGGCTTACACATTTCACAGCACTTACCATAGCACATACCCTCCCCAGTGTCTATGACCCAGCCACCCTATCCCTACGCACCCCTACCCCCCAGCCACCCTCGGTTTGTTTCGTGAGTTTAGGAGTCTCTTATGGTTTGTCTCCTTCCTGATCCCATCTTGTTTCATTTCCCTGCCCCACCCCCCAAAACCCCCCGCCCTGCCTCTCGAATTCTTCATGTCAGAGAGATCATATGATAATTGTCTTTCTCTGATTGACTTATTTCGCTTAGCATAATACCCTCTAGTTCCATCCACGTCGTTGCAAATGGCAAGATTTCATTTCTCTTGATGGGTGCATAGTATTCCATTGTATATATATACCGCTTCTTCTTTATCCATTCATTTGTTGATGGACATCTAAGTTCTTTCCATAGTTTGGCTATTGTGGACATTGCTCCTATAAACATTCAGGTACATGTGCCCCTTCGGATCACTACATTTTTATCTTTAGGGTAAATACCTAGTAGTGTGATTGCTGGGTCGAAGGGTAACTCTATTTTCAGCTTTTTGAGGAACCTCCACACTGTTTTCCAGAGTGGCTGCACCAGCTTGCATTCCCACCAACAGTGTAGGAGGGTTTCCCTTTCTCTGCATCCTTGCCAACATCTGTCATTTCCTGACCTGCTAATTTTAGTCATTCTGACTGGGTGAGGTGGTATCTCACTGTGGTTTTGATTTGTATTTCTCTGATGCCGAGTGATGTTGAGCACTTTTTCATGTGTCTGTTGGCCATTTGAATGTCCTCTTTGCAGAAATGTCTGCTCATATCTTCTGCCCATTTCTTGATTGGATTATTTGTTCTTTGGGTGTTGAGTTTGAGAAGTTCTTTATATATTTTGGATACTAGCCCTTTATCTGATATGTCATTGGCGAATATCTTCTCCCATTCTGTTGGTTGTCTTTTGGTTTTGTTGACTGTTTCTTTTGCTGTGCAAAAGCTTTTGATCTTGATGAAGTCCCAATAGTTCATTTTTTCTCTTGCTTCCCTTGCTTTTGGTGATGTTTCTAGGAAGAAGTTGCTGCGGCTGAGATTGAAGAGGTTGCTTCCTGTGTTCTCCTTAAGGATTTTGATGGATCCCTGTCTCACATTGAGGTCTTTCATCCATTTTGAGTCTATTTTTGTGTGTGGTGTAAGGAAATGGTCCAGTTTCATTCTCCTGCATGTGGCTGTCCAATTTTCCCAACACCATTTGTTGAAGAGACTGTCTTTTTTCCATTGGATATTCTTTCTTGCCTTGTCAAAGATTAGTTGACCGTAGAGTTGGGGGTCCATTTCTGGGCTCTCTATTCTGTTCCATTGATCTATGTGTCTGTTTTGGGGCCAGTCCCACACTGTCTTGATGATTACAGCTTTGTAATAGAGCTTGAAGTCTGGAATTGTGATGCCACCAACTTTGGTTTTCTTTTTCAACATTCCTCTGGCTATTCGTGGTCTTTTCTGGTTCCATATAAATTTTAGGATTATTTGTTCCATTTCATTGAAAACAATTGATGGTATTTTGATCAGGATTGCATTAAATGTGTAGATTGCTTTAGGTAGCATAGACATTTTCATAATATTTGTTCTTCCAACCCATGAGCATGGAATGTTTTTCCATTTCTTTTGTTCTCAATTTCTTTCATGAGCACTTTACAATTTTCTGAGTACAGATTCTTTACCTCTTTGGTTAGGTTTATTCCTAGGTATCTTATGGTTTTGGGTGCAGTTGTAAATGGGATCGACTCCTTAATTTCTCTTTCTTCTGTCTTGCTGTTGGTGTATAGAAATGCAACTGATTTCTGTGCATTGATTTTATATCCTGACACTTTACTGAATGCTTGGATGAGTTCTAGCAGTCTTGGGATGGAGTCTTTTGGGTTTTCCACGTAAAGTATCATATCATCTGCAAAGAGTGAGAGTTTGACTTCTTCTTTGCCAATTTGGATGCCTTTTATTTCTT
>CM052886.1:76470956-76510440 GCA_028534135.1 Potos flavus | reverse complement strand
AAAAAGAGAAAAAGAAAGAAAAAAATATATATCTATATATATTAGACTTGTGATTAGAACAGAGCCCCACACCTGATTTTGGGTGTTTTTGGTCTGTTAGAAGAAACTACCTCCCAAAATTTTAAAGAAAGAAAAATTTATAAATATACAAAAATAAGGGTAAACCCTATGAAGGGATGGAATATGAGTGTAAAGATAAAAATTTAAAAAGATTCTAAAAAAGGGATTGATAAGAGGTTGGTTGAAAAAAGAGAAGAAAAAAAAGAAAAAAAAAAAGAATAAAAGAGGAAAGACTGTAATCAGGCTGGAGACTAGATCCAAGCCGTGTGCTAGATTTAGGGTATATTTTGATCTATTCGAAGAAATCCCAAAATTTTAAAGAAAAAGAAACCCTATATGTATACAAAAAAATAAGGTTAAATACAATGAGGGGATAAAATATGTAACAGTGAAAATTAGAAAAGATTTTTAAAAAGGTGTTGATTAGATACTAGTTAAAAAATGTTAAAATAGGAAAGAGGAAAAATAAAATAAAATAATACAATAAGAAATAAATAAAACTTAAAAAATTTAACTCTGAAAGATTAAAGGATCATGGGGAAAAAGCCATGAATTCTGTGTGTTGCTTCTTCCTAACTCAGGAGTTCTGCAGTTTTCATTGATCGGTGAACTTGGTCCTGGCTGGATATTTTTGCTGATCTTCTGGGGGAGGAGCCTGTTGCAGTGATTCTCAAGTGTCTTTGCCTGAGTCGGAATTGCACCACCCTTGCCAGGAGCCAGGCTAGGTAATCTGCTTGGGTTTGCTCTCAGGGGCTTTTTTTCCCTGAACGCTTTCCGTACAGCTTTGGAGGAGGGGAATAAAAATGGCGGCCTCCCAGTCTCTGGCCTGTAGGAGCGGAGAGCTCGGGGCTCCACTCCTCAGTGCGCCCTCAGAGAAAAGCAGTCAATCCCTCCCATCTCCCTGGTCTCCAGCCGCGCTCCGAGCTCACCTGGCCTGCGACCGAGCATTTCCGTCCCTGGCGCACGGCGGTTTGGAGTCTCCAAACCCAGCAGATTCCTGCCGCGAGCTACCGCACCACTCCTCCTGGAGGAGGAAGGAGGGGGTCTCTCCGGATCTGCCCCTTGTGGGGTCCCTGCTCGAAGAGCAGCGGCCCGACTGTGCCGGGATCATGGTTCAAGGTAAGCCCGAGCTGGTAGCTCACTGTTCGGCTCGGTCTCTGCCGTTGGCTTCCCCGTTATGATCCCTGGGAGCTCTGCCACCCTCAGACACCCCTGGTGTTTCTGTGACCCCACGGGTCCTGAAACCACGCTGTTCCCACGAGGGCTCCACCCCCCGCTTAGCCTCTGGAGCGATGTCCCTCAGTGGAGCAGTTTTCTAAAAGTTCCGATTTTGTGCTCTGCTCTCTGCGGCTTGCCGGGAGCCGGCCCCTCCCCCTGAGGTCTATCTTCCCGTCCCTTTGGATTCAGTTTTCCACAGGTCCTACCTTCCAGGAAGTGGTCGATTTTCTGTTCCTAGAGTTGCTGTTCTTTTTCTCTTCTATCTCCTGCTAAGTTTGTAGGTGTTTAGAGTGGTTTGATAGCTATCTAGCTGATCTTCTGGGATCAGACACTCTCTCTGCCTCCTACTCCTCCGCCATCTTGCTGTCTTCCTGTAGCACCTACTTCTTAATAGCTCATCTGAATCCCACCTCATGAGTCCCACCCTGATGATTGATAGGGACATCTTAAACTTGCCAGTGGAACTATTTCAATCACTTCATGTTTATATTTCTCCTTTTGGTTAAACATCTGGACTCTTCAGAATTTGAATAAGAACCAGAATGGCTCTGTTTTTTTTTTTTTTTGTTTTTTTTTTTTGGTAAATTACTAGTCATTCAGGTTTTAAACCCTTTCTTCTTTTCTTGCCCAATATGGCATCTGAAGACATTGATGAGGTATACTAAATATTGTGGCAGCAGAGGAGAATAGGCAAAAAGACCACTGGGGTGTCATCTGGATGCTCTCTGGGAGTAACTATAGAGTGGCTGGGCCAGCCGGCTCCTGGATGGGTAACTGCTGAAGTTCAGCTGGTCCCAGCTGGCTATTTGGACTTCAATCTGATGGTGCTCACGGTGGAGCTGATAGCCTTCAGTCTTGAAGGTCCTACAAAGAGCAGCCAAATGGGTCTTCTGTGACCATCCCAATTCCACTGTTCCATGCCAGGGTGAAAGTGGCTGCCAGAAAAGGTTTACCCAGAAACTTCCATCCACATAAGTCACCAGGGAGAGTGTGACAGCGGGAAGCCTGGTGCTTTCCAGCTTCCTCATATACCTATGGACGTTTTTACAGACTCTGATATGAATTGATTAAAGAGTAGGTTATTTACACAGAAAGCAAAAGAGAAAAGAAAATGACCCTATAATAATAAACACAGAGTACTTTCTTTTTTTAGTGGAATCTAGAGTTAGAACAAACTAGAAAATAGGAAATCCAACACCTGCATTATAAAGAAGCAGGTGTAAAGAGTTCCCTTGGATTCTGTGACATATCTGCTGTTTAAGTTAGCTCTAACCTCGGTCTCCCAGCCCCCAGCTCTGTGGTCTTTCCATGATCCAAGGTTGCCTTTCCTGTAAGTGCAAATTTCTATCTAATTTCCTGAATAGATACAGGCTGAAAGATCTGTTAAAACGATATGCTAAAATGTACCTTTTAATTCACTCTTTGGTTTGAATTAGTTAAATAATAATTTGGAGGCATCTGTGTGATAGAGATTTGGTTCTGTGATTTGAACTCCATCTCCCCAGCTTGGCCATGTGGCCTTGGAAAAGGCAACGAATGCCTTCTGAGTTCCAGTTTCTCTCTCTGTAAAGTGGGAACAATATCACTCACCTTGGAGATATGTGAAGTTACAGAATTGCAGTGTTTATTCCTGACACAGAGTAGTTAATATACTGTTACTGTTGTTGGTGTTTCTTGAATACTTGTGGTTTCTGAGTGTTTCTTTTAAAGCTCGAAATTTAAGAGAGGAGAGGGAGGAAAGGAAGAATGGGAAGAATGAAAAGACAAAGAGCCAGATCTCTAGATCATATTTTAGATCAGGCTTTGATTTTTCTTTAGAATTTGTTTCCTGATTACATAGTAACACCTACTCCTTCTTTATCTAACTTGGTGGTTATGAGAAAAAAATTGACGTCACAAATGGAAGAAGCACTGCATAAGCTAATGTTATTATTATACTTATAATGTAATTATTTCAGGAATCTTGGATAATCTACTTTTTAAATTAAGGAAAATCTCTAAAATACCCATCAGTGAACTTGGCAAAAGAAATAATGTAATATTTAATGGTTTACAAAGTTAGTTTCCTCTATATCATCACTATTTTTACGTGGAAAGCAAAAAGATCAGTGGCGGACTTAGATTTCCCATAAGTGTTTTCAAGAGAATTTTGTCCATCTAGGTAAAACTCTGCTGATAAACATTTCTCTCCTCTCTTAATCTTTAGGAGTCATACCAGTGCTCTGTAATTGCGCAAATGCTGATTCAAACTAAAGTATGGGAATTCTGCTAAAGAAAATATCCAGCCCTAGGAAAAAATTTTCAGAGTGCCCATTAATGTGATAAATCAGGTAATTTTTGAGCGGTAACTATACACAGATCTGTAGACTGGGAAAATCTGCAAAAGAGCTGCTTTCAACTTTAAACACCTAATTATCTTGGTAAGTAGCTTCATTATTGACACCAGGGAGACTTGTCCATGTCTACATTCCCTCTTGTATATGTATTTATCGACATTCCTACAGTTGGGGTGGAGGGAGTTTCATGAAGAGTTTTTTTTTTTCTAATATGGTAGGGAATTCTCTCATAACTGGAAATGCTTCCAGTTGGGAATTACGCTTCCCCCATCACTACTCTTTATTTACTACCATGAATTCGAACAAATTGTTATTCTGGGAATTAAACTAATAAACCAAATAAATAATGGGTGAGGTTACTCTGTAGTAGTCAACCTTTAAGACAGGCTGTCTGAAATACTTAGGGATAAATGTAACAAAATGTGTACAAAATCTGTACGTTGAAAACTACAAAAGATTGTTAAGAGAGAGACAATAAAAAGAAAAGATGCCATATCCTTGAACTAGAAAACTCACATTGTTAAGACATCATTTCTCCCCGAATTATTCTAGATTCAATGTAAGCTCAATAGAAGTCCTAAGACTTCTTTGTGAAAATTGCCAAACTGATTCTAATAGTTATATGGAAATGTAAAGGACCTAGAGTTGCCAAATAATTCTTAAAAAGAAAAATAAATTTGAGCAACTTTTTTTTTTAATTCAAGATTTATCTGAGAGCTACATAATCAAGATAGTGTGGCCTTGGTGTAAGGGTAAACAAATAGGGGGCGCTTGAGTGGCTCAGTCTGTTAAGCATCTGCCTTTGGCTCATGTCGTGACCCCAGGATCCTGGGATCGAGCACCATATGGGGCTCCCCACTCAGTGGGGAGCCTGCTTCTTTCTCTCCCTCTGCCTGCTGCTCCCCCTGCTTGTGTGCTCTCTCTCTTTCTCTGTCAAATAAATAAATAAAATCTTTTAAAAAAAGGATAAAGAAATAGATCAATGAAATGGAATAAAGAGTTCAGAAATAGACCAACATTTATAGAAAGTCAATTGATTTTTGACAAAGGTGACAAGGTAACTTGATGAGGAAGGGTCAATGGATAGGGCAGGGACATCTGGATATTTATTTATTTATTTATTTATTTATTTATTTTAAAGATTTTATTTATTTAAGAGAGAGCGAGAGAGCGAGAGAGAGCACAAGTGGGGAGGAGAGGGAGAAGCAGGCTCCCTGCTAAGCAGGGAGCCCGATGCGGGGCTTGATCCCAGAACTCCAGGATCATGACCTGAGCCAAAGGCAGATGCCCAACCGACTGAGCCACTAAGGTGCCCCACATCTGGATATTTAAACAGAAAAAAAAAGTTAGCCTCGACTCCTACTCACACTACATAAAAATGCACCCAAAGTGGGGCGCCTGGGTGGCTTAGTCCTTTAAGTGTCTGCCTTTGGCTCAGGTCATGATCCCAGGGTCTTGGGATAGAGTCCTGTATCAGGCAGGTTCCTTGCGCAGTAGGGAGTCTGCTTTTCCCTCTGACCCTCCCCCATCTTATGCTCTCTCTCTCAAATAAATAAATAAATAAATAAAATCTTAAAAAAAAAAAAAAAAATACACCCAAAGCATATCCCAGGACTAGAGTAAAATCTAAACATATAAAACGTCTAGAAGAAAACATAGACATTTTTCAAAATTTGAAGGGAGGCAAAGATTTTGTAGCTAGAACATAACCTTATCTATAAAAACAGATAAAGTGGACTTCATGAAAGTTAAAAAATTCTGCTCTTCCAAAGATACCACTAAGAAATTGAAAAGGCAAACCGCAGATCAGAAGAAAATATCTGTAATACATATACCTAAAAAAGGGCTTACATCCAGAATACATAAGGGACTCTTACAACTCAAAAATAAGACAAACGACAATTAAAAAGTGGGCAAAAGACTTGAACAGAATCTTCACTGAAAAAAATATGTGTATATATTTTATATATATATATATACATACACACAATGGTCAGTGAGGTCATGAAAATGAGGACATGAAAATATCATTAATCTTTACGGAAGAATAAATTAAAGCCACAATAAGATACTATTACAAACCCACTAGAATGTTAGAATTTAAAAAGATTGACAATATCAAATGTTGGAAAGAATGTGGAGTAACTAGAACTTTCATACACTGCTGTTAGGAGTGCAAAATACTGTAATTACGTTGGAAAACAGCTTGCCGGTCTCTTGTAAAATTAAACATATACTTCCTTATGATTCAAGCTAAGGCATTTAATTCAAGACAAATGAAAACCTCTGTCCACAAAAAGACTGGCACACTAATGTTCCTAAAAGCTTTCTTCATAATAGCCCCAACCTGGAAATAGCCCAAACATCTATTTACCGATGAATGGATAAACAATTTGTGAAATATTCACAATTTGTGAAATATCCTGCAATAAAAAAGGAACAAGCTACTTAAATGCAACAACACTGATGAATCTAAGAAACATTCTGAGCAAAAAAGGCAGACACAAAAGAATGTGCACGAATATGTATGCTGTATCATTGTGTATATATATGAAGTTCTAGAACAGGCAAAACTAATCCACAGTGATAGAAGTCAGATCAGCAGTGCCTGAGAAGGAGTTGGTGTTAACTGCAGAGTTTTGGGGGAATCTGGAGGTAGGGTGGTGAGAGAATTATTCTATCCTAATGTATACAGATGTATACATTGCGAAGCCCATCAAACTGTACACTTAAAATAGACACATTTTATTACATACAAAATATAATTTGATAAAGTTAAATGCATAAACAAACAAATAGATGATAAATAAAATAGCCAAAATCAGGAAAAGTGGAGCCTACAACGTCCATCTCACTTGGAGTAAGTGTGAAGAACGTAGGAGGATAGTCATTTTCTCTTTATGCTTTTATATTCTTCATAAGAGGAACCGGTTCCTACACCCTTCCCAGAGTTTCAGGTTCACTGCCTTTCTTAGCTTACAATATAATTCGAAGTCTTCATAAACATCAAATTAAGCAGTTGAAATTCAAATGCATTTCTACTCAGTTATTTTTCTGTCATTTCAATTTCAAGTATTCTTTGTTCTGTCTGTCAACTCAAGTGTCATCTCTCCTGCTTCATCATATTTTGATTGTGGCATCTCTAATATAATCATCTGGATCATGTTCAAAACGGGGAAAATAATTCCCTGAATTCGTTTCTTATTGGAAATCTCTTCCACATTTGTCTTGCTGTCCTACTTTCTAAGTAGTTTCTAACTAGTCTCCCTACCCTCAATCTATTCTACAAATCCCCATATGACTTCTAAAGTCTTTCCTTGATTAAATCACCTGCCTTCTGACAACTCTCCATTTTGCTTACTAAATAACAACAGACTCACTAGTTTTTACAGTCTGGATCCCTACTATCTTTCCTAATTAATCTCCCACTATTCCCCTGTGAGTGATAGATGTTCTAAATAACATTGACTACCAGTCATTCCTTGAGTATCTCCTCTTTTACCTCTACCCTTAGCTTATGCCTACTTTCCACTTGGGATGCTTCACCCTCCAACTCTGCCATTCTAGATCTCACCAGTCATCAAAACTAGTTTGCATGATCCCTCTTTACCATCACTCACAACTGATGTGATTCTACCTACTTAAGCATTTTTCCTTTTTCTTGCATTTGCTCCTATATTGGATCATAAACTCATAGAAGGCTGGGGCTCAGTCTCTGACATCTTTGTCTCTCCCATAGCAGTGGCTTTGAATCTAGTAGGAAAAATGCATTAATTGAATGAATCTAAAGAATGAATCATAGCATGCAAGTTCATGTAGTTGAAAAGCAGAAGAGTGAGAACCAGAAGTTCTATCTCCCTATTTTTCACTCTATTACTTTTTTACACCACTGGTGTTGGGAAAATTTCCCACAGGACTTTGAATTGCCTCCAGGAGAAGGATGAGGAGAGCACATTGCTCTAGACATTTAAAATTGAATCCAAGAAGGTAGTAAAATTTGCTGCAGGGAATCATCCTAGCAGAAATATTAGCTTAGATGCCTTTTCTATTTCTAATCTCATATAGTAGTAGAGCAAATGGACTGTAAAGTCCCCTATGGAAATTGTGACTATTCATTAGCTCTTTTCATATGCACTTTCTTTTTTGTTTTAAATGGAACCTGATTGGAGGCTTATAGCATATTTTGTATGTGGTCAATACTTTATGAATAGGTCTCAAACTTTTTTGTGTTTGAGGAATGCTTTCACAAAACAGAATTTTGGATAGTACCTTTTTTTCTTTATTATTTTTTTCTTGAAGTATAATTAACTTAAAGTGTTATGTTAATTTCAGGTGTACAATGTAATGAATGATTCAACAATTCTATTCAAAATGGGGCATCTGGGTGGCTCAGTCAGTTAAGCATCTGCCTTCAGCTCAGGTCGTGATCCTTGGGTCCCAGGATCAAGCCCCAAGTCTAGCTCCCTACTCAGTGGGGAGTCTGCTTCTCCCTCTACCCCCCACTTTGTGCTCTCTCTCACCTTCTCTCTCTTTCTCACACACTCTCTCCCACAAAAAAATAAATAAAATCTTCCAAAAAACCCAATTCTATACATTTTTCCATGCTCATTAGGATAAGTGTGCTCTTAATCCCCTCTATTTCATCCATTCTCCTCCCCACCTCCCCTCTAGCAACCACTAGTTTGTTCTCTGTATCGAAGAATCTATTTTTTGTTTGTTCATTTGTTTGTTCATTTGTTTTGTTTCTTAAATTTCACATATGAGTGAAATCATATGGTATTTAGATGGCACTTTTTGAAGGCAGTAGCTTGCACCTGCCTTTGTCATGGGACACTTCGTAGGCCACTCTTCAACACCATGATTCCGTTTGAGAAGAATCATATACCATCTTGACCAGCTTGCTTATATCAATGCATGTTCCAAGGAAAACATAAATTTTCTTTGGTTTGGCTTGACATTCACTATAGCTCTTATACCTTGCACCAAGTTGTACCTCAGTGCTCTGACAAGCAATACTAGAATGTATATTGGCTTGGTTGTAGCAAAAAATTCATTTCTGTATGGATAAAAATGTGATCATTTGCCTTTGACATGACACACATGTGGATGTATGCTACTTTACGTGATCAAAGTTGAGGCACTGGGGCAAAACAGACACACCACATAGTGGAGACTGTTGGCTGTCCTCCAAAATTCATCCTTTTTGTTTCATTGGAACAAAACTACAGGTGGACACATCACATGGTTGTTTAGCCAGAGATCCACTTCCCAGCCTCCTTTCTGCTCTGTGAAGAGTTGTGCCTGGGTCCTTGCAGATAATGTGAGAGAAATGACACGTGCTGCTCCCAGCTGTGGGCCTTGTAGCATGGGTGTGTGATCCAGCTTCCACCATGCAGCAAGGTCAATATCCTAGAGCAGAGGTGGACACACTTTTTCTGTGAAGGGCCGAATAGTAAGTATGTTCAGTTTTGTGACTATACAGTTTTTGCCTTATGGCACAAAAGCATCCAAAGATGACACATAAACAAATGGGCATGGCTGTTTCCAATAAAATGTTATTTATAAAAACAGGTAGCAGGTTGATTTGGCTCACAGGCCTGCAGTTTTCTTACTCTTGTCCTATGGTGAAGAGACTACGTAGACGAAGATGTGCCTAATGACTCACCAGCCCAGGCTGCTCAACCCAGCACTAGTTATGAAGGAGAAATACACTTCATTTTCTTTAAGCTGCTGTATTCTTGGGCCACTTTGGTCAACACTTTGGCTTTCCCTCCTAACCAGGACACATGAGAAAGGATTGTTGATCTTCCTCGGACTCAATTTCCCATTTGAAAGCAGGAAACTGTAGTTGGGCACTAGCCATTTCAGATGGATTCCTCACTATGTCTTACTTCTTCTCCCAAGAAGGCTTTAAGTTATTCCTTCCTCTCTATCCATTTTATTAAGGAAGACAGATTTGTTTTCCCAGTAGACATCTGTCCATTTGCCCTATTGTTTTATACTTTCTTGAAACCAACACAGGTATTCCCAGGGTCTTCTGAGGTCTGCCAAGCGTCTGGGGAGTGGAGTCATATCTAGAAATACTATATGAAGGAGGTAACATTTTGTGTGTTGAGGGGAGCTTTTTGGTCCCTCCTCTACTCAGAGTTCTCTTTCCTCTCCTTAGATGTCTCTTCTGTATCTACAGGCAGTCTTGGAGCATTGCTTTTTCCAAGCTGTAAATTAAAGCGACAGTTCAAAAACTTAATATGTCTTTTTTCCCCATTCATTTTGTTTTGTTTTGCTTTTTCCAATTATAAATTACATGACATTTAGAGAAAATTTGGAAAATAAAAAGTTATAGACAGTACAACTCCCACGCATAACCATGGCTAACAATTCTGGTGCATTTTTTATTCCTTCTTGGCTTGTATTTAGGCATAATTTAAGAAAACTCTTCAAAATCCAAAGGGATAAGTTTTAGTAATTAAAGCCAACAGAACTGGTGAATAATAGCTGTGGTGGTCAGTTATTTCTGCCTGAGGATCAGGGAGGGTTTGATGGAAGAGGTAATATTTCAGTTATGACTTAGATTACAAATTGAATTTTGAAGAAGAGTGAAAAAGGAAACAAATTCTATGATAAAAGAAAAACACGGAAGCATTAAAGCATCCATGTATGTGAATAATTTAATGGTTGACTCTGGTCCTGAAGAATCCATTAAAATTTTGTGCTCCAGTTTCCTTGTTTATGCATTGGAGGGAGTCATATTTTCCTTTTTATCATTCTAGAAAATGGAATATGTTAAGATAATCCCTTTTCAAGTACTTTGAACTCTTCAAAGGAAAGACACCTAAAAATCTACAGGATAACTGAGGTATCAGATTTTTGCCACTCTTACGATCTATTATGATTTTATTCACTAATATTTATTTTGTCGTCCAGAATTTTATTCACAAGCTAGAGCTTTTAGAAAATCGTACTTATTTTAGGTTAAATGAGAAAAATATTAGCTTAAGTTTTCTTACATGTTTTTTAATGTTTCTGACTGTGATTATAATACCCCACAATAACTTATAAAGTTAATTTTCAATTTCAATCATTATTAATTTGGCTGTCTCAAAATTAGGCTATATGTTATTCAAGTATGACTATTCACTGACATGAAAACAAATCTGCACTGTGTGTTCAAAAATAAACATTTTAATTGCAGCCACTTCCAAACAGTTCAAAGTATGTGTTAATATGACATCTGTAACATTTCAGATATTTCTGGTTCTCAGGTTTAAAAAAAAGCAATCTAAAAAGCAATAGAACAAAGGGAAAATATTGACAAGTAATCTGCTTAAAAACCCATGTGAATACTTGGAAATGTCAGATTTTTACTCATTATAATCTTGAACTCCCCATGTTTTATATGACAAACATTCTAGCCTCTCATTAGGTACCATGTCATATAACATTGTACACGATTACATTCATATTTAAGATTGTATTCTAATGTTCGCATGGACTAAATAAAAATCTACTTATTTAGATCTACACAAGAGTAATTTCACTGTCATTCTCCAAGTTGGATTTTATAGTTTTACTAATCAGAAGTAGGTTTATTTTTTATTTTTTTTATTTTTTTATTTTTTGGAGAAGTAGGTTTATTTTTTAAAGAAACTGTAATTCAGGTGTGACAGGTATAGAAAATAAACTCAAGTGTATAAGAAACATCTCAGTTCTTATTGCCTTTAAATGAAATTAGACTGATTCCAACCTCCCCAGACTTCCAGGAAACTCAATCTCAATCAGCGTTGGGGTCTCTGATTCTCTTAGGATCACAGCATCTGGGAGGTTCACACGGTATGGGGTAAGGAAAAGGGCTTCGACTTGCTGGGCCATCATGGTCCCAGCTGACATATCAAAGCGAAAATTCAAAATGTATGCTTCTTTGGAGTTTCATGGCTCTCTGTTCTGTGGTAAGGCCAAGGCTGCCAACACCTTGGGTTTCTCCAGTCTAGGCACACCATGGGGCTATCTTGTTGAGGTCTTGTTCCATTTTTGCAGAGACACTGTGCACAGTGGTGCACTTTGTGCCCTGGACAAAGGGCTAGATTGAGGGGGTAAAGGGGCTTGGAGCCAGGCTGCACCCTGCTCACCAGGCCCTGTGCCCTGGTAGGGGGCTGACTCATTTTACTCTGGACAAAGGCACCATTTGTTCGAAAGCTGGATTCCTTTTGGCTTACATCTGCCCAGAGGGGTGCATTTTCCAGTTGGCACAAAAGCTTCGTATACAGACTAGCGGTGGCACTTCCCTCCTTCTGGCATTGCCACGGGGCGCAGCACAAGCTACTGCCCCTTGCAGAGCCTCACACTGTTCATCCTCTTCCCACCACATGAGAAAGAATCTCTTCTCTAAGCATGGATGATTCTCAAAGGCATTCTTTTACTCCTTCTCTCTTTCACAACTCCCAGCACCATCTCTTTTGAGGATTTAGGATTTTGCAAGAGTGAAAAGGCCTGCGGCTACAGGTGGTCTGCTTTCTGCCAGCCAAGATATCCATGGAGAGGAATCACTAGGGCCTCACTACTAGCTGGGAACAGGAGATGGGTGAAGATTAAGAGTACAGAACGTGCCCTAATACTTGAAATCACCCACCACACAAGTATTAGGGGAAAATATTAAGTTATAATGTTTATGAATTGCTGCTCCTCCCACCTCTAAGGAGGAAGGATCAGTTCTTTGACTGGAGAATCTGTCTTGGACTTGAGAAGTACTGTCTAGGATGAGGAACCAGAAGTCAACACAAAGAATAAAAAGAAAGGAACGGGGATATAAGGTAGAGAGGAGCCCCAGCAGAGAGAAGAACAGAAAGGGGAGTCCTGAGGAAGAAGTGGGTCTGTTGACATGACAGTGGAATGTTAGAGAGATGACTTAGGAATGTATTATGTGTTGTAATTCTTCCACCACTTTCTCCTAATGCTTTTCTAAGTGACTAAGTGAAGATCTAATTGTTTTTCCAGCCTTTTGGGGGTGAGATTTGTTATTTTTTAGGCCATGTCATGTGCTGAGATTGTCTTCTAGGTGTCCTAGTATAGTTGGGTACGTGGTTATTCTGCATCATCGACCAGGGAGAGGGCGGTACCTCGCAGCCACGGACAGATAAATTAGGATCAAGGATGAACATGAAGAATAAGTCAAAGATGAACTGATATACCTTTATGAGAATGGCTAAAATTAAAAAAAAAAAAAAAGGAAAATGCCGAATGTTGGTTAGGCTGTGGAAGAACTGGAATGTTCCTTGATTGATAGTAGCTTGTAAATTGACATAACCATTTTGGAAAACTATTCAGCAGCAGTTGTAATACCTATAAAGAAGATATACATACCCTATGACCAACAAACTCCTAGGTGGGTGCCCAACGGAAGTGTGTATATTTATGTGCCAAAAGTCATATACTGTTCATCATAGCCTCAAACTGCCCATCAAACTGACATAAGAACTTCTAAGCAAACTGTAATATATTCAAGAATGGAATTCTGTATAGATCATTTTTAACTATGCATGGCAATAGAGGTGATTCTCACAAACAGTATGTTGAGTGAAAGAAGTCAAATGCAGTAGAGTTCATACTCTATGATTCTATACATATAGAGTGCAAATATAGGCAAAGTGATATCCGTGGGTCACAAGGATGGTGGTTACAATTGTGGAAGTGTTGGTGACAGGAAGGAGGTACAACGGCAGCTTATGGGGTGTTGATAATGTTCTCTTTTTTTGCTGGGTACTGTTTACACGGATGTGTTCAGTTTGTGAAAACACGACAAACAGTGCAGTTAATATGTGCGCGCTTTTAGCCATGTTTCTCAAACTTCAGTGAAAAGTGAAACCAAAAAAAAAAACAAAAACAAAAAAACGGAGTTAAATTTGGAGACACTTTACATCCTGGCTTTTTTATAAGACTGTAGTTCTCTCATAAAACTATTGGGTAGGCACAGAATTGAATAATGAATCATTTTGTATCTATCAAATCCTGACACAAAGAACTGAAAAATATAATTAGTCGAGAAACTTGGGAAATGAATTATCTTTTCTTAAAGATAATCAACATCAGAGGTTGTCTGACATTTTTGTTTCTCCCACAGTAATGCAAAGATGAAAGCAAAAATTAAATGAGATCATATTATAAATGACAAGCACAGTGCCTTTCTACAGGAGAATCAATAAGTGGAGCTATCTTTATTTCTAGTGGCTGTAACTATGTGGTCCAAGCTGAGGGGCACATGTTTATCAGGACAGTAGGTCTCCTATAGCCTGAAAGCTGTCGCTCACTCGTACCTGAGGGCTTGGACTGGATGCTAGTCCTGGTGTGGCTTGGGGTCCCCATGTGGTCTGTGGAAATGAATTTGCTTTTAAGGACTCTAGTTGAGCAGCTAGTGTCACTCGACATTTATTGTCTGCTTTCTGCCAGGCACTGTTCAAAGCAGAGTTGACTGGAGACAGGGGAGAAGCTGGTACACATTACTCGAGCCAGTTGTCGGGAAGGAGGCTTGAGGCGTGTAGAGGTTGTATAGCAATGCAAAATTTAGATGAACTTTTTTTTTTTTTGGATGACCCTGCTGATGGATCTTTCTTTTTTTGTTGTTGTTTTGGATCTCAACCTTTGAAGTAGGTAGGATTTCACAGAGGAGAAAACAAAGTCACAGAAAGATTTAGTAATTTGCTCAATGTCACACAGCTCTTGACGGGCCCAACCAGGATCTGAATCCTGAGGGTCTGACTCCAGAGGCTAAGATGCTAGCAATCAAACTATGCTGAGTCCTTGGTACTTGGTCATTCTTCTGTCCCCAGCTCCAAACAGGACAGAGCAGGATGGGCCAGCCACAACGCAAAGGCAGAAGGGTTCAGATGTTAGAGATTAAGCCAGACAGCAAATGATGCCTAGTCAGGGGGTCTTGGAAATCTCTGATAAATGTTTTGCTGGGAGGTTTCAAACACAATTCAAGCTTATTTAAAAGTCTAAAATAGTTTCTATGCAAACAAGAGAAGTCTCCATCCTAATGGACTGGGTGCATATCAATATCAAGTAGTCGTTTAAGCTATTCTCTCTTATTTGAAGAGTTTTTAATCAATATTCTGAGATAAAATACTTCAGTTGCCATAAAATTCCTTTTTGCATTTTTTAGTAATTTAAAGTATTCTTCTCCCTGTCAACCCACATTTAGAATACATTTCTTTCATATTAGTGGGATTTTATGTGCCTGTTAAATACCATGTGGAAATAATCAAGTCCCATTATGAACCCAAAGCCAATTCAACACCAATTTCAAAGCAGTTTACCTACTTAGTGTCAGCAGCTATGCACTTTTTAACTTGTGGTTTAACTTTTAAAATCCCTTTGTTTTAATTTTGAGTTCACATCTTTGGTATAAGTTAATTACTTTGGCGGGATCTGGACCATGTTGGAGTTTGCACCAGTGGGAGCAAGCGTTCACTACAGCAGGTGGCGGCTGTGGATGGCACGGATGGTGTCTGGTGGGGAGGCTTAGTGTTTTCTGGCAGATGACTAGCTTTTTTTCTTTCCTTTAGGCACTTTCCTGGACTTTTTCAGATCACTCAGGCTTGGGTTGGAGAGTTATTTCAGTAACTTAGAGAACTAATATAGATTTCCCACTAGCCTTTTCTCTTAGCCAGGGATCCTCTTAGCCATGCTTTCTTGACCATGTGTGTAGCAATTAAGTCATTTGAGGAACTAATACAGCAAAGAGGAATAAAGCGTGATGGTGTGGGGGCTACAAAAGAAAAGGTGGTTAAGTCTGAGAAGGCAGCCTTTAAAAACAACCCAAATGATAAGAAAGGGTGAGCCATGCAAAGACCTGGAGAAGAGCATTCCAGCAGAGGGAAGAGCAGGCACGAAGATCCCGGGGCAGGAATGGACCCGATGTATTTGAAGAACAGAGGGAAGGTCTGTGTATGTGCTAGAGTTTAGTGACATGAACTGGGGATGAAGATCAGCAGAGGAGATAGGAAGGCGGGCAAGAGCAAGGTCATGAGAACTTGTAAGTGATGGTAATGAGTGTCATTCTTACTCTAAGTGCAATGGAAAACCTTTGAAGAGTTTAAGGAGGGAGTGACATGATGCCAATTGTGCTATAAAGGATCACTTGGTTGTGGTGTAGGTAATGGATTATATGGGAAGAAGAATGGAACACTTAGGAAGTTATTTGTGTATTATAGGCAGGAGATGATGGTGGCTTTGATGTTATCAGTGGAGGTAGAGGAGAAGAGGGTGGATGAAGGATACATTTTGGAGGGAGAGCTGATAGGAATTGTGATGCATTGGATGGAGGAGACGAAGGAAAGATATGAAAGAGTGAAATCAAGGATGAGCAACTAGGTGAGTAACAGTAATATTTACTGAGATGAGAAAGACCTCAGTTATTCCTCACAATGGCTCTTTGAGGTAGTTCTATTATCCCATTTATCCTATATGATCCCTATATTTATTTATCCTCTCCTATATCTCTTTATATCTAATGTGTATCTATCCTGTATTATTCCTGTATCTATTATAAAAGAGAGGAAAATTAAACCTTAGGACTGTAAGGTAATTTGGCCTTGGACATGCAATTAGAAAGTAGTGAGCAGGAATTTGAGCCCATTCTGCCTGAATTCCAAGTCCACACCCTAGTCACCACTCTAAGATTACCTTTTAGTTACCAGCCAACAACTATCATTGACAACATTTTTAATATTTTTCTTTCAGGTTTAAGATGAATTTCCATATTTTAAACAGATCTGCGACATATAATTTTATAAATGATCTTTCCCATCAACTATTATATTAAAGTATTACTAAACACTCTTCATAACATCATCTTCCATGTAAACCATCATCCTTCAAATGTTTCTTTTCCAAAGAATAAGACTTTGAACATTAAGATGTGGGGAAGAAATAGGTAAATGGCCCAAGAAAGTTTCCTCAAGGAGAGAAAAATGTTTCATTTCTCTCATTAAATTTTCATTTCCCTAAGATTTTCACTCAAATATTTATATATATGAAAAATCCATACTTAACAAAAAACATCTCTTTGCACATTATTTGTGAACTGTTTTAAGAATTAGTTTTTTCTTCAGAATTACCTTCAAACTTCAAAAAAAAAAATCTTTAGGGTCTCAGCTCTGAGTGGTAGGGCAGTTCACCTACTTCTTAGTATCCAGATTGGAATTACAATATGTACACTGCCTCATTGTTTTATTCTGGATCCTGTGGTTTCAGGTAATAGAGACCTGATCAAGCTGATTCAAGAATAATAATAATGTGAATAATAGTTTTCTGAGACCGGGTTTTCTAGGAAGTAGAGATTGAAGCAAGCAGGAATGTTAAAATCTGAAGTCAATCTGGGAGAGGCAAACCCAGGGAAGCCAGAGTGTGGAAGAGGGGAAAGTGCAAAGAAAGATGAATCATGGGATGTGATGCGTTACCACCTTGGCTGCTGCTTCGTGGGAGCTGTGACAAGACACAGCTTGTCTCCTAGGGATTTCTCCAGACAGGTCCTATGGAGAAACCATGCTTTAGAGAAGTCCAGGAATGCGGGAAGGAGGAGGTTATCTGCCCAGCTCCCTCTCATGCCATTGGTCAGTTTGTTTCTGGGCGTCTGACTCCCTCTCACTTGCAGGTTGCATCATGAGGGACCTTTAGTAACCGTTCAGGAAGTTTGGTGCAGCTGCCTGGGGTGTCCAGGGGTTGGAGGGGAGGACCCTGCACTCCCAGCAACATGGGCTGTCTGGGAAGTGGGAGGTAGGGAGACTTCGAAGATGTAAGATTTGTGTCTGATATATCTGAACGTCAGTAGGCTGAGCACTATCCTTGGATTATCTTATCGAAACCTCGTCAAAGCCCTATAAGGTAGCTGTTATGTGCCTTAATTTATAGATAGGGAAATTTAAATAATAAGTGCTGGAACTACGTTTTCTTTTTTCTTTTTTCTTTATTATGTTCAGTTAGCCAACATATAGTACATCATTAGTTTTTGATGTGGTGTTCTATGATTCATTAGTGTGTATAACACACAGTGCTCATCACAGCACATGCCCTCCTTAATACCCATCACCCGGCTACCCCATTCTCCCACCCCCCTCCCTTCTGTTACCCTCAGTTTGTTTCCTGGAGTCCAGAGTCTCTCATGGTGTCTCTCCCTCAGCAGAGAAAGACAATTATCCTATGGTTTCACTCATATGTGGAACACAAGAAATAGAGCAGAGAACCATAAGGGAAGGGAGGGAAAACTGAATGGAACTAGGTTTTCATGTAGGAAGTCAGATTCTAAAGCTCATGCCTTAACCACCGTACTTTCCTTTTGAAAGCTCTGGACGAGTCCAGATGGTCTTATTAAAGTGATGAAATGAAATATACAGGGGACTGTCCTGGGAAATAGGGTTGGGAATTGGGCCACCATTGGGAGCCAGGCCAGCCCAGAGTTTTCAGAGTCATGTACCTTCACAGCATATCTGTTTCTTCCTATGATTCCCACCCTTTTTTTTTTTAATTCACTTTGTGAGTCAACCACCTTTCCTCCCTCTTATTTCTAACTAATGAATAATAACAGCCTCTGCTCACCTTCCATCTCTTCCCTGGCCTCTGTGCTAACTCACGGCATTCTATCTCCAACTCTACCCTTGTGGCATACAATGTCTATGTCTTGGTTTGCTATTTCTCATTTCTTACGGAAGCATTGGTCTAACATACTTTTTAGAGTGTGTTAGAAAATAACTTTATTAAGTTCTTTGAAAAGTGAATTCATTAGAAACTATGGGTAGATCACAAGACCTCTGTTTGGGACTTATGGGACCTAAGTATGCCCAGCAGTTCTCAGAAGCAGATTCTGAAGAATGCCCACGAATGTGCCAGCCCTGAAATGTTCTTTTTCCTTTTCTGCCTTTGTATAACATGGCCTGAAATTCAAGGCCCTTGAAAAGAGGGTCTGATTGGCTGAATGCAATTGACGTACCAGCCCTTAGGTACACCAGGCAATTTTCACAAGGAAATTAGTTGAAGGAGCCTCCAGTGATGCCTCGATTCACTTTCCCAACAGGATTGCACATAATAAGGGAGGTAATTACCTAGGAGGATATTAGAATGCTGGAAGAAAGCGGTGGATGAATGTTGGGTCGACAAAATAGGACAAATGTTTTCCGTGCCCATCCCATCACTTCTCTTATCGCAGCACACGACTCACCATCCGATGGCCAGTATATAAAGGGCCGTAAAACTGTGGCCAGCCTTCATGCATTTCCAAGTAACATCTAAATGACTTTCCAATGATCTATTTTGAATTATTTATGCCTTCACTTTCTTCTGTTTGCACATCCTAGATCTAATCATGGAAAATGACCATATTATAACCATTTATCAGACAACACTTTGGCATCATATTTCTTTATTTACAAATACTTCTTCAGCATTGGTCTTCAACTTACTACTGTGCCAGGTGCTATGGGAGCTAGAGGGGCCCTGGGTAAGATGTGATGATTGCTTTCTAGGTACTTAGCATTGAATGTAGGAAACGTAATACAAAATAAATAATATAAAATAAAATAATAGAATATAAAACAGTGCCTAATCAAAGACTAAAAGTACGTCTCTATGTGTTGGGGGGCTAGCCTGGCTGAGAGCCTCACTGGTGCTGACATAAAAGGAGCTACGTGCAATGTGTCATTTAAATCTGGGAGGAAATATTTTTGATCCAGGGAAGAGATTTGTGGTGTGGCCACTAGGTGAGCTTTTCCCAGGCTATGTTACTCTAAATTATAATTTTTTGCTATTTGTTTGTTTCAAAAGCTAGGATAGAGATTGATTTAGACTTTCTCTCCTTCCATGTATAGTACAGAGATTTCGTCCCAGGGTTATTCCCTTTGGCCACAGTCCCTCTCGGCAGCTTTGCAGGGAGGTGCTGCTGTTCTGTCCTTTTTTAGAGGCACAGACCTGGCCCGCCTGTCTCCTGCTATCTTTCCACTGCTAATGTCATAAGACGCCTCTGGCAGCATAAATAACTTTATTACGAAGCTGTAAAGTAGAGCAAGTTATTAATATTGTATGAATTGCATTCTATTCTTTTTTTTTTTTTCTCTAATGGTGGGGAGAGCTTACCATAGTCTGGAAAATATATCCTTGAAACTGCTGAGTAGCATGTATTGAATGAAATGAATTAGGAAGCTCCATCACCACTGGAAATTTTGATTGGAAGCTGGTTTTAATAGGTTCAGGTTTCCTTCCGAGATGCTCATTTTCTTCAGGAATGCCACGATTAAGGCAGCTTACCTCTCAGTGGTAACTACAAGGAATTGGATTTTACTGTGCAGTGTAAACAGATTGGGATCGATGAGATGACATTCTGAGCATTATCAAGAGGCTCGTGGACTGCTTTGTTATGAGAGGTAATTGACACTGAAAGCTTTTGAAAATTGAGGTTTACAGGAGCAGGCCCAAGTTAATGATGTTTTGTTTCATCTGAGGTATTTGAATAAGACATTAGTTGGCGGGTACTAATACCACTCTGTGCAGCTCAAGTTTAGGCAAGACGTTAACCTCCTCTACAGTAAGCAGAAGTTAAGTTAGAAAGGATAAAAATAAAATTCCCTCCAGATCAGTGCAATTACTCTGTCAGGAACAGAGAAAGAAAGGGGTCTACAGATATCACAGACTGTGCTTCATTTGATAGAGGTTTATTTATTTCCCTCGGGCCATTAATAACCACATGTTAAATTTTCTCCCTCCTTGATGTTGATCCTATCCTTCATTGTAAGTTGATTTAAAAACAGAACCCTCTGAAAAGACTCAGGATGCTAGATTCAAGTCCTGAATTTTCTACCAGCTGACATGATTTTCAGCTTTTTTGTCCCCAGTGATAGGAAACACTCATATTATTGATTTGCATAATATTGATTTCCCCATGGGGTTTCCTGGGAGTGTGCAATTCCTGACTCACTTCCCCAGGAATAGACGGACACACTTCTCTCCCATTATCCAAATGTCACTATTTTATTAGTAGCAACGAACTATTGTGACACACTTCCAACTGATTGTGGCCTCCCAGGTATCTTGACATCTGGCTGAGATCTGCGGCACTCACAGTTCGGCTGACCGAGAGTGAATGGCTTAATTTCTGTGTGCCTTGTTTTCCCTACAAGTGGGCCCCTTCCAGTTCTGAAATTTTACAAGCACTCTCAGAGAGCAGTAACCAAGGCAAACGAGGCCTCTTTATATCTTTATATCATACTAACAGAAGACATTGCCTCGCTTATTAAGTCAGAGTTCTTCCAATACCGAATTCTAAATTTGACAATGGCACAGGGCTATGATTCAGGCGCTGTTACACTCACTGGCATTCGACAAGGTTATGGCTACCCCCTTCAAAACATTCTAACTTCCTTTAATGTGCATGTTGGACCCATTAACTATTCATGCATAATGAAAACAACTATATTATGGTATTAATTGTTAGCATGGTATAAGCATAAAATTTACATTTGCAATTCATTCCAGCCATCAGGGCACGAGCCTGTCGGTTCCATGAGAGTCTGGCCTTCAGTCTGGTCTAGGTCTGGCACAGAGGAGATGTCTAATGACATTTGTTGAGTCAACTAACAACTTCCGCAATAATGAGGATATATGAAGTAGCAGTGTCTTTTACTTTTTGTATTACTAGACTCTTTGCCTGCATGGGACAGAAACCCAACTTGCTTGAGGGTAAGCAAAAAGAAAAGATGTTGCTGTGCGAGGACTCCTAGAATGGAAGGTGGGGGCCTGTCCTCAGGAATAGTACACAGAGACCCAAATCAAAGGCTTTCTATCTCTCTGTCTCACATCCTTGATTCCTTCCAGCTTCTTCTACAAGGTGACTCGTGGCCACAGGTAGCACTTGGGTTCACTTTCAGTTTTCTCTTCAGAAGGGAACCACCCTCTTCCTTAGTTTGCCTGGCTCCAATTTTTTACCCAGTGTTTGTTGCAAAGGTTAGGGGCTGGGCAGGGTTCAGCTGAAAGTCTTTTATCACAGATTTGTTAGTTCCTGTTGAAAAGTGGATTAAAGAAGGGAAAACTTCTTAAAAGGATATTTCTTAAGCATTTCATTTTAATGAATTAATTTGCCAGTCTTTTGATGTAAAGCCAAGACTTTTTTTTTTTTTTTTTTTTTTTTAAACACTGGGACTATTGTTTGGAGCTCTACCTTGCTCTTCTTGAAAAAACAGATCTTCATGCAGCTTTTCAACTGTGATTTCTTTAAAATGAAGAAAAGATTTAAAGATATGTGCAATCAATCTGAATGTAGAATCTTGCTAAATGTTTAAGATTCCCCCCTCAATTGTGTATAGGGCTTTTTCCCATGATTTATTTGACATGTGTGTGTCTCTGTGTGTGTGTAATTCGTCTCTGTTTTTCCCAAAACTTTTGGGATACATTCGACAAAAATAGAGCTTTCATTTCTGCTGCACTCATTCATTGTTTGTTTAATATCTAATGAAATTACATACTCTTAACTATGAAAACTAGCATATACATGTGGGAATAAAGGCAAGTGACTCTCGATTAGTATACAACTTTCCAAAGGGGCAACTGAAGTATGCAGACATCCAAAGAGATGCCAACTCTTAGTGTGCTTCGTGTGCCCGCTGCCAGCCGGTCTTGTGAGGAGGGGAAGGGAGAACAGCTGTTGCTAGGGTGACTTGGGTTTACCAAAGGTAATCTCTCTGCCTTTGAGTCCTCACAGTGCATGGAGGGACACACATGCACACGTAAAAACATGTGAAATGTGTACTATGAGAGCAAAGAGGAGGGAGTCACTATTTCTGCGTGAGCGCAGGCCAGTTGGAGCTGCTTCTTTAAGAACAGCAAAGGGGAGAAAGGACATGGCACGCACCAAGGCAGTGAGATGTGAAAGAACAATGCAGGGCAGGTGACCGTGTCTAACTACTGGGGGCCTCGGATTATTCAAACTGGAGAAATGGCAAAACAAATTTATGAAAATTGTGATAATTTTAAGTTTCTACTTTTCATACATTAAAACCGTTAACACACGTAAAAAGGGATATTCAAAAGAAATCACAGGATTTATTTTAAAAAGCCATCCAGGCAGTATAGACCTAGATGAGGCATATTAAAATTCGTATGATGAACATTTGAATGATGAATATCTTGTAAGTGTATATATGTGACTCTATGTGTAGTATCATCTGGAGATAATGCAAAAGCCTAACTTTGAAGTGGCTATAAATGTTCCACCACAGCCAAATGGCTTTCCTCCATGCGTGTCTTCTGGCTCATATGCACCTGAAGCGTGGTATATGAAGGTGATTGCAAATTGAAAATTGCTAGGCATGGATGTGATTTAGGGTATGTTTTAAAGAACCACATTAACCAAGCAATAATGGAAGATAAGAGAGAAATGATTAAGGATCTTGAAGCCGTGCTAAAAACTTAGGAATAAACGTAACAGAGAACCCCATAGTTCCCCTCTCTGAGAAAAGCTATTGACCGTCACAAGCCAATATTGTATTTTCCCATTTTTTATATCATTTTCTTATAAGGCTATGATGCCCTCCTAAAAGCACTGAATTATTGTGTACCCATCAGACTGGATAACAAATACTGAAAAATACCCTTAGTTGAGTAACTTGGGATGTGGAATGATTTGGCCATAAAGATAAAATTTTGGCTTAGGTTGAATTTGAAAAATGTTCGAGAAAATACTCAACATAGGAGCTTTGCACAAATTCTGATCTAGATAAAGTATCCCAGACTCTCACAGTTTTGGCTGCTCTTCTGCAAGCTTCTAGCATAATCTTTCACTCTGACATAATCTACAAGGGATTTGGCCAGCTATGTCTCTCCCTATGGCGCCGTATCTCTACCCTACCAGGTATGGCTCATGGTGATGGATGTCATAAACATGCACAGACAGCATGAACATAAAAATGTTGTGGTATCTCAAAGAAAAGAATAGGTAGAGAAATGCTATCTGTCAAAGAATGTGATGATCAAGTCTATTTTCTCATAGTTGTTAATAACTCCACACTTTCTAGAGGAAAAAAAGGAGTATACTTTTAGAAATATTATCAGGGAGGATACCCTTTAATTGAAGGAAGTATATTTGACAGTAAGTCATGATGGATTTTTAAGAGTGATGAATACTACTATAATGAACACCCATAAGCTGGAAGAAATCATGAGGTAGTTGACAGCTTTTCAAGCATCAGAAACTATCCTTTTAGCCCTGAGCCATGGAGTTTGATTCTTTCAGGGTTGGCCAGGCACTGACAGGGCTAACATGTTGACTCTCAACACGATTGACTGAATGGATTAAGAGAGATTTAAAAATATGCTTGATATTTCTAGGAGTCAAGCAAATGCAAAACTGTTTAAAATTTTGATTTTTTTTACTTATCATGGTGAGTTTATTTTCCATATGGAATTAAAAGATCTAATTTAAATGATTACATTATAGGATTACAATTCAATTATTGATCAATAACATGACAGAATTTAAAAAGCCAGTGCAAAATGGTAGATGGGCTAGAGGAAATGTGAAGGTCCAACTTTCAGATCTTTGCATTAATGATCAGACTCAAATGTCTGAATGGGCCCTGAGGTGATTATTTGTTTGGCCTTGGTTAAGAGATGCAGTTGTGAGCCAAAGTTTGTGTGACCTTTCTCCATTTATAACTTGTCCAGTTCAGAGTTTAAGAGTTTCTGGCTCTGCCCAGTTTATGAAAGGGTTAATTGAATTTAAATAAAAACAAAAAAGGAAAAAAAAAAGGAAATGTATCTATTTTGTTTACTGAACTCATGAAAGGGCCATGAATGGAATAAAATGGAATGGAATGAAATGGAATGGAATGGTGTGAATGGAATTATAAATAAACATCTTATTTCTACCTTTCCTAAGTTGTTTTACTTGAGGTAAACTTTACATTATATATATATATATTTCAACTTTACATTATATTATGTGTTGCTACTGCCATTTATCAACACTAATTTTACATGTACTAATCTATTTTTAAGTGAAGTTGGGAGTTTACCAGGGGCGATATTTTTTACTCACAGTAAGAAAATTTTAATATATTAATGTATATAAATATAAATCTATAGTGTAAACATAATATTTATGGAAACATCTCTAGCTATTATATAAATATTATTTACATATATTACTTATGTATATAATACATGTATATAAATTATATAAATATACATATGAAACAGAAGTCTCACAAAACAAACTTTTATTCTTACTACTAGTAATGCTTTTCGACCACTTTTAGGAACCACTGTGGTGTGTAGGGTTCCCAAATCAGTGTATCAGCACCATCCTGTTAGTCTAATCTCATACAGTTCCACAGAAGAAATGCTGTGCCAGCCATCGAGAGTAATTCCACTCCAGTGCATGGGGGGAGGGGCCAAGAGCATTGCTCTATGATCTATTCTACCTATTATTTCACAATTTGTAAAATGTCTTATGACTCTCTAGATTGACAATCCCCAATCTTTTTTGCCTCTCTCTCTTTCCATTTGGTGTCCTGGAGGAGAGAATTTGATCAGCTCGATTTAAAGGAAGTGTCTCTGCCTGCACTAATCAGTTGCAGACAAAGAGAATAAGATTCTTTTTTAAAAATTTATTTATATTATTTAAATTCAATTAGCCAATATATAGTACATCCTTATATTCAGAGGTAGAGTTCAGTAATTCATCAGTTTCATATGCCACCTAGTGCTCATCACATCACATGCCCTTCTCAATGCCTGGCACCCAGTTACCTGATCCCTCCACCCACCTCCCCTCCAGCAACCCTCAGTTTGTTTCCCAGAGTTAAGAGTCCTTCATGATTTGTCTCCCTTTCTTATTTCTTCCCATTCCATTTTCCCTCCCTTCCCCCATGATCCTCTGCACCGTTTCTCATACTTCACATATGAGTGAAACCATATGATAATTGTCTTTCTCTGACTGACTTATTTTGCTCAGCATAATCTCCTCCAGTTCCAACCACGTTGAGGTACATGGTAAGATTTTATCCTTTCTGATGGTTGAGTAATATTCCATTGTGTGTGTGTGTGTGTGTGTGTGTCTGTGTGTGTGTGTGTGTGTATAGATAGATAGGTAGATATCTTATTTATCCATTCATCTGTTGATGGACATCTAGGCTTTTCCCACAGTTTGGCTATTGTGGAAATTGCTGATAAGAGAATAGGATCCTATAGTCCTGGTATGATCATTTTCTATCCCAAACTTTCTGCATCAGGGGGCTAATTCCAGCAGGTGGGGATCCCGTGAGCCAAGCGGTCACCCTAGTTAGCATGTATTTAAGATATCAATATCCTTGGGATTTTGGACCCCTCTTCTAAGTTCCTTCAGGGCTCTAGTCCAGGATACAATGACAAGTAGGAATTATTATCTGATTTTACTGGAGGAGAATCCAAGAAATAAGGGGTGAATGATTTACTCGGAGTTCCACGGGGACTCCATGGAAGAGACAAGGCTAGATCTATGCCTTCTTACTTGTAGTGCATGGCAGTATGTTGCTTGATCAACACAGTGGACTTAGAAACCTTATTGTCATTACAACTGGTTTGTTCACGTCATTCCTTCAAAAAAGCACCCCCCTAAAATAAAAAAAACAAAAAACAAAACCCTACATATTTTCATTAGAACGATGCTCTTCAAAAAGTTATGTTCCCTGCTATGTATTTTATGCAATGTTATAATGGGTTGTTTGATCATTTACTCTGGTACTCATATAAGTCCAGCAGTCTATAATTTCCTGTGACACTCCCTTTTCCTTTTTATTAGATAGGGAAAACATTTCCCTTCTTTCATCTTTAGACGTGTTTTGTGTGTCCTTTATAATTTCTCAGTAAGATTGAACAGCAGCTCTGTGGTGACAGCAGTAAAGCAATTTGTGATCCTTCAAAAAGATGCTGGACAAGTAAAAATTATTACTCTGTGTTAACAAAGTAACATATGATACCTAATATATTTCACTCTGATCTTCCACGTCCTTAACTCTAGCTTCTCCAGAATTATGTCTATGAAGTATATTTTTAAAATGTGCAGTAGACATTGGTCAAACTGGAAGCAAAGATATGTTTTTGTTTTTTGTTTTTTGCTTTTCTCTTTCTTTTAAAAAAATTTAGAGCCAGCAGTATTATGCTGATGGGCATTCTGGGCAGTATTAAGGGCTGTTGGTTGAGGACATTGGCACCCCACGCTGAGAATTCTATAACCCTTTCCGGGTCTCTGTCAGGATCCTGGTGTAAAGATTTCTTAGTAAATATATAACACTCAGACAAGAGTCTGCACTTGGTCTAAATCATTCTGATGGCCATCTTATACTTGCTGACTATCCCATTAAATCTCTACACTGAAGAATAATGCTCTAAAAGTGCGTGTGTGTGTGTTTCAGAACAGATGTTTTAATTCAGAATGTAGATGACTACTTTTTTAAAAAAGAAAAGTTTCCAGGAGAGAAAGAAATATACTAAGGAACTCAGCTAGTGGTCAGGAAGGAACTTAGCGGAAGTAACAAGTCTGTTTTGTCAGAAGTTAGTATCTGATTATCAGCAACATGGGGAAACCTCTGGTTTCTCTTCAAAAGCCTGAGCACGGTTTTTAACGCTCCCCTGACGTTTACTCCCACTACCTGGCTCTCCACAGAGAAGGCTTCAGAGATTCAGTATTTTCTAAAACTTCCCGGATTTAATTCTCCCCTTCCCCTTGGTGACTGAACAGATTGCAACCTATACACCTCTTGCCCTTCCCCACCCCCACCCTCAACAAAATCTCTTCTCTTAGTTTTCCAAAAATGAACCTAAGGTGCTCCCTAAAATTATCACTCAATACTACCAGGAACTGAGAAGTCAACGGTACTGAGCAAGACATTTTCTGCCAAGGCCAAGGCAAAATATGTTCAAAGAACATTTAAGGGCAGAGGGAGAGAGTCCTGTATCCATCCATTCTTAAGCCTTTTGCTGCTCATGGATGTACTCTTCCTTCAGGGAAACTTGCTCTCCCCTCAAAGAACTTGCTTGTTCCAGCCTAACAGTGGACTATAGGGCTGTTCCGTTGATCTGCAAGTTCTCTCTGCAGAAGCTTTCCTCTTCCCATTTAAAGATTTATTTATTTATTAGAAAGAGAATGTGAGAAGGGAGGGGGCAGCGGGAGAGGGAGACAGACAATCTCAAGCCGACTCCGAGCTGAGTGCAGAGCCTGACACAGGGCTCGAGCTCATGACTCTGAGATCATGATCTGAGCAGAAACCAAGAGTCAGATGCTTAACTGACTGAGCCACCCAGCTGCCCCTCTTCTTCACATTTAAAATGAGCATAGAAACAACATAAGCCCACACAGGAAAGAATTCAGAGTGCCTGGCTGGAGTTGCTAGTAGCAGAGCACAGAGGTCTGGGGGTGTCTAGGCAAATTATTTATCCCAATTTACCACAAACATTCCACTAGATTCAGGGGTAAAGTGATTACTTTCCTGCAGACAACTGCCAAGTGGGTCTGATGTTTCGGTGACACATATTAGATTGTTCCCCAGGGTGGGGCAGGAATTTCTCCCTTAGGAAGCCATTACTTCCAGGTTGAGCTATCAACAAACCATTCCCTGTCTTTGGTCTAATTAAACTATGCACATTTGGGGGGCATAAAATAGAGATGCTGACATGTCAGCACTTATGCTGCTGACACAAATGTTCTGTGCATAGTTGATGTAAATGGTGCTGACATAAACCTTCTCCTTGAGAACAGATGCTAGAGGGGCTTTTTCGCTATCTTCCAGTGGATTGACTTTAAGCATTGTCTGGGCTAAGAGTTGAAGCATCTACTACTGATATTCAGTCCTCTACTATGATAAATTAACCTATTGATTATTCAATTACTTATTTCTTTTATGCCAATAACTACTTAAATTAGAGCATGACTTCTTTTAAAGTTCAGGATTAGAAGAATGCAGTACTGATTATCTTTGTACCAGCGTCTTAGTTTGCAGGGCTTTAAAGATGACATTTAGTTCCGGGTAGCAAATAGAGTCATGATTGTTTATTGTATAAAATAAGTTACATTGTAATACAGATTTCATGTTAATAGGACTTCTGAAGTGTTGCATTAACTAAGAGTTGCCACAGGCGAGAATTTTCTAGATAATTGTGATGAAAGCTGTAGATCTTCTTCAAGGAGAATTACATACACACTCAATATAATACACACAAATTTAAGGGGCTCAGGAACTCCTAAAGCTGCTTATGAACCCAAGGTCAAGAACCTCCTTCATTGGTTCCATTGGTCAGAGATGGCATTTGCCACCTACATTTGGGGATACAGTATTCCCAAGAAGGCTTTTAAAAGATGGGCACCTGGGTGGCTCAGTTAGTTAAGCGTCTGCCTTTGGCTCAGGTCATGATCCCAGGGTCCTGGGATCGAGTCCCGCGTGGAATCCCATATCAGGGTCTCTGCTTATCGGGAGCCTGCTTCTCCCTCTGCCCTTCCCCCCCGTTTGTGCGCTCTCTCTCTCTCTCTTGCAAAAATAAAAAAATAAAATTAAAAAAAAAGATCACATCTTCATCCATGGTATCTTTTTATAATATCGATACTCAAGAATTTTGTGAGTTAGGATCTGCTGGCTATTGGAGGTGTATGAGTTCAAGTCTTCCAAAAAGCTAGTGTCAAGGCAGGATTAGATGTGCCAAAGATTCATTGGGAGGAAATGCCAGTGAAGCATAAAAGAGGAGGGAGCAGGAGTTGGTAGGTGACCCTCCCGGTCTTGGAACTGATCTGACATCTGGGAAGAATCTCAGACCCCAGTGCTGTTCTAAAAAGTCTCAGCCAGGCCAACTAGGAGTCCCGGAGCAGAGTTTGCCCATTAGAAGAGTTGTACACTGGGGCGGGCTGGCCTGCCACACTTAGCTGCGTCTGCCCCAGCCCTGCCTGGGAGAAGCCTGGGGGAAGCGGCCGGGCATGAGTGCTGCGGCAGACTCAGAGATGCAGCCGGTGGAGGCCATCGGACTTAAACATTAAGTCCCCACGCAGGAACTCTTGAAAGGGGGTCTAAGCACTGGTCTTCATGGCCACCGCATGGGGTTAAGAGGGTCTTTTGTAGGTACAAAAGTGCAAGTTCTTCTCTTTTCTCCCACTTCCTTCCTTACGTTTTGATAGCTGCTACTCTTTGGTCAGGGTGACTGCCAGCCAAAGTGAACACAGGGACAGGTAATGTGATATTGTAAACTCGTGACTTGGTTTCTTGCCTCCCTATAACACTGTAGGCACGGGAATTGTTCAATAAGGGGTTGGGGTGGTGAGATCATTATCTGCAGAGGTTAAATACACAACCTTCACCTTTTGTCCAGGGGCACTCAGCAACAATATTCCTGCTAAATAGGAAGGGACTATAGAATTAAAAATTGCTGTTGAAGTGTAGAGCCCAGAATACTCACCAGAGTTTGACAGAAGCCATGCTAAATCCACTGTCTCTGTGGTCTCAGTGGGATTCGCTCCAAAGATTGGTGACCAGTTTTTTCTTTTTACCTCCCTCCCCCAACCAACCCTGTGGCCTCTTGGCCCTTTTGTTTCACTTCTACAAAATGTTCATGGAGGATTCCCTTTCCTAACCTGTAGAGCAGAGCCAGGCTACTCTCCTGGGGGCCTGTGTTCTCCAGGGGAGTGAGCTATACTAAAAGTGGGCTGGCTGGGAGCAGAGGGCAAAGAGACAGGGAGCAATGCTAAAGAGAGCTCCTCCGTGGTAGGAAAGTGAAATGCTCCCAGCACTTGGGAGTTTTTGATAATTCATTCACTCACCAAACAAATAGTCCTGGGACAGTTACTTTGTTTCAGACACTGTTCCAGGAGCTTGGGACCTATAAGAGAACAAAATAAAAATCCCCGCCCTTTGGTAGCTTACATTCTAGCGGGGAGACTTTAATACGTACATGAACAAAATACATAAATAAATTATATCTAAATAAATATACTTCTATAAAGCACAGCTTTTCTTAAAATTGCTTTTCAGCAGAAATTGCTTTATCCGCTATTACCAGAAGCAGAAGTCTGTTTTTTTTTTCCCCCCCTTTTAGGTTTTTCATCTTGGCTTCCTGTTTCTTCCCTAGGGAAGGAAATACTTCCTTTCCAGAAGTTCATCAGATATAACTTCCAGAAAGTCCCTGACAGAGTAAAATGACCCTGTGTGTATTGTTTAGTGAATATTTTTGATCTCTGCAAAACCTGCTTTTTAACTAGATCTTAATATATTTCCCAAAACCAGTTCAAAAAATATATCGAAAACATAATTGGTTAAAACCAAATAAAAACACACAGGTCTCCAGTTCTAAAATCAGTGGCATTAACCCACTGAAGGCCGGCATGGCACTGGATGAAGGCAGCCACAAGTCTCACTGATGATGATCTAAAATCCACAGATCTCCTCAGTGATAAATAGGGAATGGGACAATAAAAAGTACTCAACTGTGAGGAAGGTAGACATTTCAATTCCCCCTTTGCTACATTAAACAATACAATCTGCAATCTAGAGAGACAGGAGGAGAGAGCCAAGTGAGAAATAATGACTTCAAGTGTGTAGGAGTCAAAATTAAACCCTGACCCTATTTCAAGGCCCACCCCTAGATCAGTGGAGCATACACAATTCCAGCTGGATTTAATGGAAGTCTTTCTTCTTTTCTTTTTTCTCTTCTTTGCTTTTCTTTCTTTCTCCTTTTTCTTTCCTTTTTCTTTCCTTTCTTCCTTTCTTTCTCTCTTTCTCTTTGTGGAAGGGACTATTTAAGATCTTCTGGGTTCATCTTTAGGGAAAAACCAAAAACTGAGTGGATTCATATTTAGAATTAAATGATACATTTTAGGGGCGCCTGGGTGGCTCAGTGGGTTAAAGCCTCTGCCTTGGCTCAGGTCATGATCTCAGGGTCCTGGGATAGAGCCCCGCATCGGGCTCTCAGCTCGGCGGGGAGCCTGCTTCCCCCCCACCCACCTGCCTCTCTGCCTACTTGTGATCTCTCTCTGTCAAATAAATAAATAAAATATTTAAAAAAGGAAAAAAAAGAAAAAGAAAAAAAAATAAATGATACATTTTAAAAGACAATATGAATGAATCATCAAACTATTTCCTCACCCTCACTCCAGGCCCATACATAGATTCTATTTCTAACTTCTTAAAGAAACAAAAATTATCTTAGTAGCTGTGGGCAGTTGACTTTAATGCAACTTGATTGAGCCAACATTCAATTAAAAGACAATGTAGGTCACAACCAGAAATCATTTACGGAATGTATAGAAACATCCCCCCCTGCTCTTAGAATGGCTCTTTTCTTGGCTCCTGGGATACTCGGTTTCCTTGGATCACTTCATTTGGTTTCTCACAGATTCCTTCACTGCCTTCCTTCTTTTCCTCATTTCTTAGATAGAGGCAGAAGCCTCAGATCCAGTCATCGGTGCCCTTCTCATCAAGGGGATCCACTCCATAGCTTCCACTGCTGTGCTGTGAGCCCTGAACTTTTTTTAAAGCCTCAGCTCCAGATCTGAATATACAGCTACATGGTAAGCACCTTCAAATGGGTGCATGTCAAGTTCAAAGTCTGAAACAGTAATTCATTTTCTGCCCCTTCCCTAGTCTCCCTATATTTTCAGGATCATCTCTTTTTGTTCTCTCCATCTCTTGGGCCAGAAAACTTGGTCAGATCATCTTTGAGTCCTTTTTCTCTCTCATTCACTACATTTAATCACTGGGCAACTTGAATTTATTTTATTTTCATAATTGTGAATTTCCATTCCCAATGCGACTTCCCATCATTAGGCTCATATGAGACTTTCTGTCTGGCTTATTATAATAGCCTTTTAATTGGAATCTTTTTTTTCTCTCTCCCCTTCTTTCTTTAAGAAATACTGATCTATTCCTTATACTGTGCAAACATTGTGCTGGAAGCTTGGGAAACAAAAGCAGAGGGCAGACTCCCTCTGTGAGGAGCTCACAAAGCAGTGGGAAAGAAGGATGTGAACGATACTTACTTCCATATACTCTAATGAGCACTGCACACATGGATGGTGTGTAGGTGGCCCAGAGAGAGGGGTGATTCTTTTTTCAGGAAGTGGGCAGAGAGCCTTAACAAAAGGCTTAACAGAGAAGGTGGTTTGGGTCTGAGATGTGGGGAAGGATAGGATTTCACCAGATGGAGAGTCATGCGGAAGGGCATTCTGGGCCAAGGTAACAATGTGCACAAACTCACAGAGACATCAAGGTGTATGATATGTTTAGCAGTCTGATGTCACTGGAATGCAGACTGGGGTGGGCTGTGGGACAGGAGACTGATGGTGAGTTTGGCTAGACTGTGAAGTGCATTGAATGAGGTGTGTGAGTTTTGTTCTATAGATACTTCGGAACTGTTGCTTTCATGTCCCATGTCTAACTAAATACCAAATTCTGAGTAGAATCAATAAACTGATATGTGAATCTAATCTACTTTCTCCAATAT
Source organism: Potos flavus (assembly GCA_028534135.1). Classification (NCBI taxonomy): domain Eukaryota; kingdom Metazoa; phylum Chordata; class Mammalia; order Carnivora; family Procyonidae; genus Potos; species Potos flavus. Next base: position 76,477,336 of record CM052886.1, on the reverse strand, counting down.
CACTGACTCTGTCTTATTTCTGCCCTTATTCTTGGGGGCTCTCAGCCAAATTCCCCTTATAAAAATGGGAACACTTCCTTATCCAATCCTCAGTATTTAATTATCTTTTTCTTTTCTTATAGAAAACAAATGGGATTTGGCAATATATAGCAATATCAGGATCTATGTGCAAATTTCCTAGAAGACAATCTATACACACACATACACACATATATATTTTTTTCATTAAATTTTCACCACAGTTCTGTGAGAAATGTCCCTCTCTAGAAATTTTGCTTGCCTATTGTTTTTGGCTACTACAGAATGGAGAGATATTTCCTCATTGGTCTAGCCTCAAATAACATTATGAGTGGCCCATGATTTCTGCCACTCATTTCTGCCCTAAGGGATATAATGAAAACGACAGAACACTTGTCCCTGAACCTGCTGTGAGTGGGGAGCAAAGCCCTCTGGGTCTGGCTTTTTTAGGAGAAGTAAGCCATTCCTCCTTGGTGGGTCCCAGGCTGCTCAGGCTTTTGCAGTATTCCATGTAGGCAGAAGAATGCCAAGACAAGGCTGCTGGTATCCACTATTGCCCTGAGTAGAAAATAAATGGAACTGCAGAACAATCCTTCATCCAGTTTCAAAATGTCTCTTGGTGTTTGAAAACCTTTGTTTATTATTTATTATACAGAATCAAAGTAGGCCTATCTTGGAAAAGGGAACATTCCTAGTTTTGGAAAGATTTTTAAACAGGCTTTCACTATGCCTCACCCAGATTATTGTTCTGTAAACAGATTAATTATCTCCTTGCTTCCTGTCCCTCTTCTGTTTATTTTACATTCTACTCTCTGATTTTGCTGTTTAAAATGCATATCTTCCACTTCATGTTTGAACATTCCAGTATACTTGTTGTTGCTTATGGGATAAAGTCCAAAATTGCTTGGTTTAGCATACCTCTCTCCAACCTCATCAGCCATCCTGACTCAACAACAACAACATATGAAAGTTCCAGGAATAAGCCCCAACATATGTAGGAACTGTATAATTTGTGCCTCTATCAGGCATTCTTGATGCAGTTAAGAGTTTGTTATGATAAACAACCCACTCAGGAGCCTATAGATTGATTTCTGAAAGTCCCTAAACCCCCTGAAATGAATTGTACTCATTTTGAGTAAGAAATATATTAGAGCATTTTCTCAGGAGGATAAGCTCCACATCTTCTGTAAGATTTTTAAGCGGGTCTTTACAATCTCATGGTTAAGAACCATGGTAAATCTATTGAGAGCCTGGGCACTCGATAATCAAATTTGATAGAGTAATATACAAAATAAGAAGGATGACAGTGTTTTAGTCAGATCATCAAGTACAGAACCTCATAAGATATAAACACGGAAGCCCAGGGAATTATAATAACTTGCCTGGGATTATTTGCACACTGAATAATAGAACTTAGATTTAATTGTGCATTATCTTCTCTATCATTTGCTGTTCCATATATTTATGCTACTTTTTTCAACTACAGTAGAATAGAAGCTACTTGAAGGCAGGAGCCTTGCCTTGAGGTGATGATGATGATGATAAAGATAAGTTTGGAGGAAACTGATTTTAAATAACACGACTAAGGGCACAGGCTAATTGTTAGTAAGAATGGAACCAAGATATAAGTAATATACAGTGTTACGTATTGCTACTTCTTACATATTTAGAACAGTCTACCGCTTAAAAATCCTGGATGATGAGAATTTATTTATTTAAATCAAGTACATTCAATATATCAGGCAATTTCCAAGTAACTGTGAGGTTTTTAAAAATGAAATACTCTTGAAATGATGGAATCACAGATTTGCAGATCTGAGAATACTTCTGTTTTTCATGTTACTCAGTTGATTTATGGGAATGATTAAAGAAAGAAACTGCCGTTTACTTGAGATATCTTTTATCAGGCTATGGGAAGGAGAGGAACTTGCTTTACATTTTTGTTTAACCTTTACCAGATTTTTCAAATCCTCTCATTGTCTGTTTTACTGATTTATAAAAGGGTATAGGAGAGGTTTTACTTTGTTAGAGAGCTAAAGTGCCCTCTCCTGTTTTTTTTCTGTCATTACAGTCAAATATCAGTTAAGATACTTGATTTACTAGAAAAGTTATCCTTATAGAAATAAAAGCGATAAATTCATTCTAATAAAACTAAATTAAAACTATTGATTCTAATTATAAAAAAGGAAATTATCATTGACTAAGCATTTCTGAAGCACTTACACATTTTATTATTTGATCTGCAAAGAAAATCCCGAATATTTGCCTTAATCATGCTTTTGTGACTTATGTTTTAATCTTAAAAATGCAAATTCTACTTTATAAAGAACACTTTCAGCTTTTGGCATTGGTTTTAATTCATTTTAGATAGCCGAAATTTTTTATTATGTTGACTAACATCCTTTTTAATCCAATATTGAATATTGAATCCAATAGATATATTTCCAATTGAAATGTTCAGAAGCACAAAATAACTAAGGAGGGCCAATCCTGACTTTATTAATGTAATGAACTAAATTTACTACCGAGAAAAAAATCTCCATCTTTTTAAGATGTCATGTGATTAATATACAAAATAACTTAAAAACAGAGCTTCTTAAGCTTGTTGCAAACTTAAATTTCGACTAATAATTATGCATACGAGTTCCCTTCACTAAAAGACCTCGTTAGGTCAGATTCATTTTAACTGCTGTTACTAATAGCATCAATAAAGAATAAATAAATGTTATCTCCAAGTCTTAATATTCCAGTTACCTACGTACTGAGAGGCTTAGGACCTGCAGAGCACGTTCTTTTTACGAGTTCATAAATCTCATCACTTCAGAAGTATTTCTCTCTCACTGTCTTTTTCATAGGACTATTCCATCACTGCCACGGTTTTAAAAATTTTCTAGCTGTTGGTAGCTATTCAGTTCTTGCACAAAGACACAAATCCTGGCTGCTGGCCTTTTGGCATCTGCTAATATTTTCATAGACCTCAATTGAACTTTCAGTCTGTTCATGGAATTTCAGAGGCTGATGATAGAAACCACTTCTATTTGTCTTTTAACCCTTCACTTTTAATCCTTTCCATAATCCACTTGAAAGTCCTGCACTAGCAGGTTTAGGGGGGAGAGGGAAAAGAAGAAAATCTAGGTTTCCTCCACAATGTTTGAATCTCCCTTTCTTTTCATCCAGAGAAAAATAAATTAAGCAAACATTCAAACTGGGGACAATGTGGCGCATAAAACTAAGATTCATATTGGATGAACCTCAAACTTCTAACACAGTCATTTGAGCCTCTCCTGGGTGCCAGAATTAGTCAGCGGAAGCTGCCGTGAAAGCACATACAAAAAAGGGAAAATGGCTTAGCAGCGTGGAGCCAAAGCCAGCGGGTCCTGCCAAAGAGCAGTGAGCTCGCACTTAACAAACGACAGAACTAGACATTTGCCATAACACACAGGTCCTTCTTGGGCCCGTCAGTTAGGCACTCCCATCTTTTCTGAAGCCCTGGGAAGAATAGCTTTCAGTTTCCTTCCCTCACCCTCACTGACTCTTACCCCAAGGGAAGAGGCATGGCCTGGGGTTGCTGACTGTTCTGCCCCTGCTTCCCAAAGCTCAGCAGGTCTGGATCAGAGCTCGGACCATCTCAAGGTAGGCGGAAGGCCAGTCTCTGCAGCAGCAGCGTGAGGTGAGAGGGCCTCCCTTGCCTAGTGGTCCTTCCTCGGGGAGGTCGCCCCAAGGGCTAGGGTCCCCTATCGTGGGCATGCTGATGTAAGCGGTAGTCTGCAATTCAATGCTACTGGTAATAAAAATGTTAGATGGACACTTGGAAGATGATAAAGGGCCAATTTGTGATGATACAGTTTGTCTCGGATGTATTTTCCCCCGTGCCCTGAGAACGGTTGTATTGTCCGCCAGTGAACCTGTAGGGCACAGTCTTGGCCAATGAGCTTTAGCACAGCCACGCTGGAAACACCCTCAGCCAATGAAGTTTTCGTTTCTGTTTTTGTTTTTGTTTTTACCAGGCTATCCTGAATGTGTGCTTCTACAACGTGTACTGTTTAGTTAGTTGTGGCCAATTTTTCTAACATCGGTGTTCTGGCAAACCTTTAGAACTATACTGTCAGACAAATGCATGGAAGTAGAAATGTGGAACCAGTTGCAAGTAAGAGAAGCTTACCAGGATGGAAATTAAAATTGAGTTTTATATGGCCTTTCAAGGAATGTTTGCAGGAACACAGGAGAAAAATAAGCGACAATTTGGGATTGGTGGAAGTTCTTCAAAGTCCCGAGGATCATTATAAACTTTATGGCGACCCAGAGAGATTGACTGAAAACCCTGTCAATAGTAGTTAGAAGAACCTGTGTACAGCTTCATAGGATTTGAAGAGGAGACCAAGTGTCGGATGCCAGGCGCAGCCTATCTTCTTGGGAACTAAGCTACCCTGTCCCAGCCCTGGAATCAGCCGTTTCGCCTAGAAGCCTTGATTCCTTTCAGTGGGACCAAGGTCTGGAAGCTAGGTTTGCTTGTTCCTACTCTGCTCTTTGCTCTTTGACCCTTTCAGTGAAGAGACCTATGATGCATATGTACATGTATGCATATGCCTGCATATCAGTAGAGAGACACACATACATATATACATACATACATACATATATGTATACATACATACATACATATATATATACATATATATATATACACATATATATATACATATATATATACATATATATATAGACATATATTGCATGTGTATATATGCACACATAAACATTCATATAAATATTTAAAAAGATTTGAGTTTACACCAATTCCTCCAGTTGCAATACACTCCCAGAGGGTTCTTTCTTGCCTTCCAGCATTTCATATTTGTATTTCCTTCTTCCATAGTAAGAACTCTAGTTTCCAACAACATCAACACATTTATTCATTTGTACATATAAACACTTTCGTACATCTAAGAGTTTCAAAATTGCTTTGCTGGTGACATTACAATAAACAATGTACTAAGAAGAGTTTGGAATTCGTTTGTAGTCTCTCTCCCCATCTACCCCAAGACTGAGGGTATATAGTCAAATATTATGTTTATAAATTATTTAGATTGGTTGTTCCTTCCCAACCCTCTCTCCCTGTCTCCCTTCTTTCCTTAAGTGTGGCTGTAGTATTCATTTGAAATACAATTAGTTTCATGTGTTTCAGCTTGCTTTCAGTTTTAGTACTTTCTTTGTATTCTTACTGATTTAATTTAATTTTTGAATATGTAGATTACTACATATAAAAGGTCAAACAATACAAAAGGCATAACCAGAAATGCGCCACTGCTTCCTATATTCCTTTTACCCAATTTCCCCAACCTCTTGTAGACAAACGATTTCATTGTTTTCTGGTTCATGCTTCTTGTGTTCCTTTCTGTAATGATAAGCCATATATTTTAAAGTTTTCCCCTTATTTTTACACGAAAATTAGCGCACTAAACACTTTCTTTCGTATTTTGCTTTTTTCACTATTTCCTGGAAATCATCCCATATCAGCACAGAGCGCTCCTTGCAATCATGTTTCACATCTGTGTAGTACTCCATTTTGTGTATGTACGATCATTTATTCAACCAATCTCTTGTGCTTGACAATGACAAATAATACTCTGTATACAACTTTGTGCATTCATGTTTTCATATTGTTGGAGATAGACGGTCAGGATACATTCATAGAGGGAATTCTGTGTTGTGGTTTGTTTCGGTTATATATAGTTGGTTAGATATTGTCAAATTCCCCTTCTTAGGAATCACATTGTTTTCCCTATGGATCAGCAATATCAGTGCTGATCAGAGCCTGTTTTCCCACCTCTATCTTATCAACAGAGTATATTGTTAAGCTTTTGAATTTTGTCATTTTGACTAGTGAAAATAGATTTCCACGGGAATTTTTCCTCAATTAAAAAGAATTTTTTAAAGATTATTTATTTATTTATATTATTTATATTTATCAAATAAACACAGAGAGAAACAGCGAGAGAGGGAACACAAGCAAGGGGGAGTGGGAGAGGGAGAAGCAGGCTTCCCGCTGAGTAGGGAGCCTGACGTGGGGCTCGATCCAAGGACCCCGGGATCATGACCTGAGCTGAAGGCAGATGCTTAACGACTGAGCCACACAGGCACCCCTCAAAAGAATTCTTAATCAATTGGGGATTTAACCCTTTATCTGTGACATATGCTGTGAATATTTTTTCCTAGTTTGTCAGATGTCTTTGACTTCATTAATATTTTTGCCAGGCAAAATATTTTATTAATTTTTTTAGTAAATAGTCATATTTACTAACCTTTTATTGTATCTGGGACTTTAGATCATAGCTCAAAAGCCTCTCCTTTTTTTTTTTTAA
>CM052886.1:76448239-76470856 GCA_028534135.1 Potos flavus | reverse complement strand
TTTGGTACTTGTATAGTTTTCCTTTTTATTTTTAGATATCTCATCCATTTGAAGTTTATTCTTGGGTGTGATGAAAAGAACAGCTCTGCTTTTATCATGTTTCAGGTGGCTCTCCAGTCATCCCTATTCTATATGTTGAATAGAGCATCTTTGCCCCAGTGAGTCGAGATACCTCTTTTGTCATAAACTAGATTTGTATATGTAGTTGGATCTTTTTCAGGAGGTTTTACTCATTTCATTGGTCTGACGGCTCCTTCTTGTGCCAATACCATACTGTTTAATGATTGTAGCCCATTTTTATACCTGGTAGCAGTTGTTTCTCTTGTCCCGCAACCCCCACCCGTCACCCTACAGATCTTCATAGTCAGTAATTTCCTAGATATCCTTCTGTTTTTTATTCTTCATTTTTAGTTTTTTTTTAAATTTTATTTATTTGACAGAGAGAGAGATCACAAGTAGGCAGAGAGGCAGGCAGAGAGAGAGAGAGAGGGGGAAGCAGGCTCCCTGCTGAGCAGAGAGCCCGTTGTGGGGCTCGATCCCAGGACCCTGAGATCATGACCTGAGCCGAAGGCAGAGGCTTCAATCCACTGAGCCACCCAGGCACCCCTTCATTTTTAGTTTTTAATAAAACTAAAATTTTAATCAACATAAAGATGGCTTTCACTATATCATTATTAATAAATCATAGTAAACCTGGATTATGGGAACTGCTTTTGTAAACAGAGAAGAATGATAGCCATTTTATTCTTGACTGTGAGAAATACTTATTTCATCTCTTTACAAGTTGAATATAGAAGAAAATTATTTCAAGTCAATACAGCCTTGAAAAAAATTAATATTATTGCCTTATTCTTAATATCTTCCATTCTTCTTACTTTTTATATCTCACTAATAACCCATCCCACCAAAGGGTAAAGAAAACCAGGCCATCACCATGTTCTAGTAGCTCCTTCTTCTGGAATTTACAGTTGAAAACGATCTTTTATCTCATCGCTCTTTGAATTAATAGAACCCTCCATTGTATGTATTTATGTTCCTAAAACTAACTCAAGATGATTGTAGTCCACAGCTTCTGCCTTGGGATTGTGTCTATACTGATGTGCCCCTACAGAAGCCAGAGAAGATCAAAACAGCCCTGAGTCCATCATGGTTAAGTATGCTAGTTTAAATTAGAGTAAGCACAACTATAATCAATTTCTCTCGCTTCAAATATTAATTCAAGAAATCTGCTTACCTCAGTGGTCCACGAAGATCTATTATGTCTTAAAAATTCAGATTCTATGGAACTTATGTTTATTGTCATAGTACATTATCTCTTGTTTGTGGCATAAATTAGTATTTAAAAAATTATATCCCCCATCAAGTTTCATCAAAAACAGAGCCATTCTCTCCATTAACTCTGGAAAAATTTTGTAATCTCAAGTTCAAACCACATATTATAGTTGATCAATAGAATATTGTACTCTTTTGAGATAGTCCAAAGTTTTTAAAAAATGCAGCTCAAAATCAGAGAGGGACACAAACCATGAGAGACTTTGGACTCTGGGAAACAAATTGAGGGTTGCAGAAGGGAGGTGGGTGGGGGGATGGGGTAAATCACTCATGGGCATTAAGGAGGGCACATGATCTGATGAGCACTGGGTGTTATACACAACTAATGAATCATTGAACAATACATCAAAAACTAATGATGGGTAATTGATATGTTGGCTAATTGAACTTAATAAAAAAATTAAAAATGCAGCTCAAAAAATAAAAATAAAAATGAAAAAGCAGTTCAAAAGATATGTCACACCAACTTAGGTGCTTAATTTTAGGTGCCAATGATAAGCCAATGGACCATTTCACGAAGGCTTAACTTTTCAATCAGAAGAGATTGCCTTCAAGGTTAGAGAACTTTTGTTTTAGAAAACTTTGTGATTATTCTTGCTATTGAAACTTTAAAGCATTTTTTATCTTTTTATTGACAGCTTAATGTCTTTCGTGAATTATCATTTGATGTATTTTCCCCTTTTTTTCTATTAAAGTCTCTGTCTTAATTATTTAAGAGTCTCTCTCATATTATGTCTATTAATCCTCTCACTGTCATAAGTTTTGCAGATATTTCTCCCAAATTGTTATTTGTTTTCATATTTGGTTTGGCATATTTAGATACATAAGGTTTTAATTATCTTTATTTATATTGGTCCTTTGTATTGTGGATTTTTGAAAATTCCTGTAATGTTTGGAAGATTTTCTCCCATCTTCAGATTATATAAATATTTACCTAATTCACTTTTAAAAAGTGTTTAACTTTTTTTTTTAAGATTTATTTATTAATTCGAGAGACAGAGTGCAGCAGGGCAGTGGAGGGACAGAGGTAGAGAATCTTGTGCAGACTCCCTGCTGAGTACAGAGCCAGACATGGGGCTCAATCTCACGACCCTGGGATCATGACCTGAGCTGAAGGCAGATACTCAACCTACTGAGCCATCTAGGTGCCCCTAAAAAATGTTTAACTTTTTAATCCAGTTCCAATTTATTTTGCTATATGGTATAAGGTGAAGATCTAACTCTTTTTCCTGATAACCAATTGTCCTAGTATTATTTAAAGAATAACTTATTCTTTATCTAATTTGTGTATAATGATCTCTATCACAGACATAATTTTGCATCCAGGCTCTCTTTTCTGTTTTATTAATGTATTTTAATTATTGTAGCTTTGAAACAATTTCAATGTCTGGGCAAAGCAAGTCACTTTCAGTATATTCTTTCGAAATTTTCTTGACCGTTCTCACCTATGTTTTAAAAATAGATGAAGTTTCATGTAATTTAATAATTTTTTTTGTCCAGAATGTACCACATACATTAATTTCATGTTCACTGACAGACTTAGTTGTTTGCTGCATTTCAATCTGTGTATAGTATTGGTATGTTTCTATAGGTGAGATGTTGAGTCTGTTCGGGTGGTTCTCTGCTCTGATTTCATAAAGTTGAAATCATGGCATCACCAAGGCTGCTACATTCTTTTTTGGAGGTTCTGAAGGTAAATCATCTTCCAAGATCGTTTATTCTGTTGATAGAATGTAGTCGCATGTGGCTGTAGGAAATGATATTTTCATTTCCTTGCTGGCCGTAAGCTGGTGGTTGTTCTCAGCTTCTAAGATCTGCCTCCATTTCTTGGCCAGTGACCTCCTTTCTCTGTCTTCAAGGACGGCAATGGCAAGTCATTCAAGGACAGCAACGGCACCAGCCATTCTCATGTTTTGAATCTCTCACACCACCCCTTTACTTCATTTCTCCTTTGCTCATCTCTTTATTTCTCCACATCTCTCTGACTCTGTGTGTTTGTTTTGTATATGACATTTAAGAACAACTTATCTAGCCCTATAAAAAAAACCAACTGGCATTTTTATTGGGATCAGATTACACTTACAAATTAACTTAGAGAGAATTGACATCTTGATGATGTTGAGATGTGCTAATAAAGAATAAGAGATGTCTTTCCATTTTTTCAAGCCTATTTTTGTGTCTTACAAAAGTGTTTTATTGTTTTCTTCATGTAGTTTTTGAGCATTTCTTGTGAAATTTGCTCCAAAATATTTTATCTTTTTTGTTACCATTGTAAATGGTTTTGTGCATTCATTGTATTTTCTAGCTGGTTAATATTTGTGTATATGGATGCCACCAATTTTTACATGTTTTATATCCTGCTATCTTAATATTTCATTGTTTGAATTCATTTTATCTTTGATTCTCTAGGATATTCCATGGATTCTATCAGATCATCTGCCAATAGAGGTAGATTTATTTCTTATTACTCCTGTACCTCTGGTTGTTTTCTCTAGTCTAATTGTATTGACTATTTCTTTTAGACAATGCTGGATACTAGTGGAGATAGTGGGCTTGCTAACTTTGTTACTGACCTTAGTGAAGGTCAGTAGGTTACTGACCTAGTGTTTCCCTATTAAGTAAGGAAGTAGCCATTCATTACTATTTTCCTGAAAGTTTTTTGAGGAATGGGTCTTTAATTTTGCCAAAACAATCTTCAACACATATAAAGAAATTAATATCATTTTTTACACATAGACGTTAAAATGGTGAATTATATTAATTTGTTATCTAATATTAAGCATTTTTACATTTAGTATAAACCTTATTTGATTATGGTGTGTTAATTTTTTAATATGTTGTCAGAGTCAGTTCAGTAGTATTTTATTTATTAAAAAATTTTTATATCAATCTCATAGATGATATTGGTCTACAAATTTTTGTCCTATCTTTATCAGGTTTAGATATCAATGTTATACTTGGCTACATAAAAAGACTTCTTGACTTCTTATTGTCTGGGACAATCTATGTATCATTAGGATTGTCTGATCTCTAAAGGTTTGGTAGAATTCTCCTGTATGATCATCTGGGCCTGGTGCTATCATGTGGGATGGGATAGGTAGAAATCTTTTCCCATTTTTGTAAAAATTGGTCTAAGTTTTCTATCTCTACTGGGATCAATTTTGGTATAGTATATTTGCCTAAGAAATTATCTATTTCTTCTAGGTTTCAAATTTATTTGCATAAGGGCATGCAAAAGTAGATGTTAATAACTTAAAAAAATTTTCTTTTGGATCATAATTATTCCCAAATTGTAATTTCTACTTTTGTATATTTGTGATTTCCTTCCTTTTCTTGATAAGCTAGTGGTTTGTCTATTTTTGTTCATTTTTCTAAGGAAACAGGATTGTGATTAATTTTACCTACCATTTTTCTCTTTTCTACTTCATTTTTTTCTGATTTTAACTTGAATAATTCCTTCTTTCATTTGATTTACTTATTTTGTTTTTTGTGTAGTGTTTTGAGTTGGAAATTTAATTCATTTATTTTTATTCTTTCATTTTTATTGATCTTGGTATATAAATTTACAAATTATTCTTTACATTGCTTTAAATGTATTCCAAAATTTCTGGTACAGAATGTTTTTACTATTGTTATTTTTTCATAAATACATTATTTTTGTTTTATTCCCTTTTCACCCAAGAATTATTTCATGCAAGATCTTTAATTTCCAGGTAAGATGTCTTTTATTTTTTTATTTTATTTTTATTTTCCAGTTTTATGGCATTGTGGTCAGATGAGTTTTACAACTGCATTTTATGGTAAATATCAAAGTTCTCTTTGTGTCTTAGAACACTGGTTTATAAACTATGGCCTGGAGGTCTGTACCTTTCCTCGTAAGTTTTTTAAAAAATAAACATAAATGGAGAACTTAATGAATTATTTGAAAGTATACACAGAGAGTAACAATTATGAAGTTAGGAAACACTTCCACCTCACTTTTTTCCAGTGACAACCTCCTCTTCCCATTGTAGAGGAAACCAGTCTACTGACATTTATAACAATTAGTTTCTTTTCTTTAGTTGTACCACCTAAATATAAATTTCTAAACAATAGTTTCATCTTGCCCATTTTTTAACCTTATGAAAATAAAGTAAGTTTTTAAAATAAAAAGCTTTTAATTTTGAGATAATTGAAGAATACCATGAAATTGTAAAAGATAGTACAAAGAGATCTCGTGTACTCTTTTTGCAGTTTTCCTTACTGGTGGCATCTTGGAAACTTATAGCACAATTATCACAATCATAATATTGACATTGATACAATCAACCAATCTTATTCAGCAAGATCTTTAATTTTCTCTCCCCACCCCCACCACCTCATATCCAAGGAGTACAATCTCTTTTCTCTCTATAATCTTCCCCCAGAAGCACTGCCTCTAAGGCTGCTACTTCAAGCCCTGAACACTTTCAAGGCCTTTCCCTGTAGCTAGGGCTGTGAACTACCAAATTCCAATGTATGTTTGACATTTTTTTGTATGTCTCACCTCTTCCTATTGTCCCCTAACCCCACCTCTCTATGCAACAGGTTTCCTAGGAAGGTTTGCAGGTATTAGAAGCTTTGTTAGAATTTTTCTTTTTTTTCCCTCATGAGTGACTTGAAAGTTGCAGTGTTTTCTGTTCCCTAACAATGTTAAGTCATAGGTCTTGTGTAGTTTTATTTGTTCTCCTTGTTAATTGTATGGTTATTTTGGGAATGTCATAGAGGAGATTTGGAATCAAGCTACTGCTATTGTTCTTCAACCTCATTTAATCTCTCTAACAGTTTTATGAGTGCTATCACCTCTCAGTCCTTTGAATAGGAGGAAACTGAGGCCCGGAGAAGTTAAGTGATACCCAAGAAGTTGGTAAGCGGGACACTTGGGAATTGTTGATACACATTTAATAAACTCTCAGGGTTGAAGGGACTGTGACATTTCTGTTCCTTAGATCACTGCTATAACACACGCCCACTGTGGCTACCGAAATTTCTGCTTAGTATCTCCAGTGGTAAGGAACTCATTGCCTCCAAATCTTTGGATTCTTTAAAATGGCTAACAAGCTTTTTCTTATGTTGTATTGAATTCTACTTCTGTGTGTCTGACTTCGGTTCAGGTTATGCCAAGTTTGCGGTTGGGGTCAACAAAGTTCAAATCTAAACCTCTATCCTTGTTTTAGTGCTTTATTGTTGGAAGTCAGAAATGCATCCTGGTCTTCAACAATACAATTTTGAGTCTCCTTTACCAAATGTCCACATTGTTTTAGACATGTCCTACTTCACTTATACCTCTACAGAAATGAACGCAAAACTACTTGGAAAGTCTGACCAATATAAAATAGAATAGGATAATTTGTTCTTCTACTGTGGACATTATATCATACACTGATAAAATATCAATATATATTTAGTTTTTTTGTTTTGTTTTGTTTTACCATCATGTTACTCTACGAGTTGCAAGGTAGTGGTTAGGACAAGCCCTAAGTCTTTTTCCACGTTTGCTGATGACAAGTCATATGTTCCCATGCAGTCCTTGTACAGGTAGCTGTCTGACCCCCAAGGCTGGACTTCTATATTTATACCAATTCAATTTCATTACTTCCAACCTAGCCCATCTTTCCTTTTGGCTTGCTGAGATTTTACTGGGGTCTTGATTCATCTACTATAATACTCTGTCTTCTTGCTTTCTTTAAAAAATTAATCATAAATCCAACAATGTCTTTATCTTAGTAAACTTAAAAATGTGGTGTAGGGCAGGACTGAAACAGAGTCCTGTTGCCATTCAAATCTTCTAAATTAATGACCCTTAAAGCGGTATGTTTTAAGATACATAACAAGTTATGGGTAGAATATAACCCATCTTCTTTAGCTATTTAATATTAATGCATGTGTACCTGAAAATGTAGCTAAACATTTGAAGACCTCGTAAAACTTAGGATTTTTAATTTTGATTTCAGACAAATGGGTCAAATAATTTCTTTCAGTAGGGTAAGTCTTCATTGTTTTGCTGTCTTTCTACCCCCTACCCTAGTGTAGTTATCAAAGAATAAAATTTATACACATTCTTTTTAATAGTTACCATTATTTCATTTTAGTATCACCAGTGTGGATAACATCACACACTTTCTAGTAACTCTTTCTCAGCATGTATTAGCATTTTTATTTTACCTTACTGGTTTTTTCCTCCTCTTTAGGCTGGATGACATTCCGTTGGCCAACTGGTTGCCTCTATGCTCCTTACAATAGATTGTGACCTAATCACAGGTTTATTCACTGAACATGGAAGAATTATTATATATGGTGAGCATAAAAAGATAATTTCTTATTAAGATAGCAATGAATATATATTTTATTGAAATGTAATCAACATATAGTGTTATATTAGTTTCAAGTGTACAATATAATGACTCAATAATTCTATACATTTTTCAGTGCTCATCAAGGTAAGTGTACTCTTAATCCCCTTTATTTATTTTACCCATCCCCCCCTCCTCCTACCTGCCCTCTGGCAGCTTCCAGTTTGTTCTCTGTATTTAAAAGTCTGTTTGCTTTGTTTCTCAAATTCCATGTATGAGTGAAATAATATGGTATTTGTCTTTTTCTGATTGCCTTATTTCATTTAATATTATATCCTCTAGGTCCATCCATGTTGTTGAAAATGGTAAGATTTCATTCCTTATTTATGACTAATATTCTATTGTATACATATCCCACATCTCTTTTATCCATCGATCTATGCATGGACACTTGGGTTACTTCCATAATTTGGCTATTGTAAATAATGCTGCAATAAATAAAAGGATGTATTTATCTTTTTGAATTAGTGTTTTCATTGTCTTTGGGTATAAATACTCAGTAGTGGAATTACTGGATCATACAGTAATACTATTTTTAATTCTTTGAGGAACCTCCATACTGTTTTCCACAGTGGTTGCACCATTTGCATTCCCACCAATAGTGCGTGAGGGTTACTTTTTCTCCACACCCTTGCCAACACTTGTCATTTCTTGTGTTTTTTATTTTAGCCATTCTGACAGCTATAAAGTGGTATCTCATTGTGGCTTTAATTTTCATTTCCTTGATGAAGAGTGATGAGCATCTTTTCATGTGTCTGTTGGCCATCTTATGTCTTCTTTGGAAAAATGTCATTCAGCAATGAATATATCTTATAGGAATTTATCTTCTGTGAAATTCTCCTACATAATATACATCCATGTAAGCTTAGTACAGTGAACGACCATCTTGTTCTAAATGGAAGGTCAAATATTTTTTTAAATGAAAGTTTGTCACATTTGGATTTATATCAACTCAATGAAGCAACCCAAAGGCTTACCATAATTAAATAGGTCTTAGACCAAACCCAGAGCCTACTGGAAGAGTCACACTTTGCACAGCTGTGTCATTTCATCTAGCCTTTATTTGCTAGTTGCTATTACCAACAGAAAATGCTGATGCTTTTTAAGTTATCAAGAAAGTCTTCACCCTCTAAAATAAATTAAAAATTAATATATATGTAGATTACACAAAAAATGATTGAAAACGGTATCCCAAAATTTGTATACTAACCATCATTGTTTAATATGAACAAAAATTTTGGTATGTTTGAGATCTCCCAGGTTTTGAGTGCTTTAATCAACACATGAGAAATAACTTTAAAAATGTCCATGTCTTTAAAAAATAATACTTCATAGAATGTTTTTGAAATGACAGAATTATAAGGATGAACAGATTAGTGGTTGTCAGGAATTAGAGGTGGTGGAGGAAAGAGTGAGATCTTTGTAGTAATGGAATACTCTGTGTATTAATTGTACTGGTGGTGACATGAATCTTTACATGTAATAAAATGCTATAGAGCTACACACATACATTGTTTTTTAGCCTTGATAGGGTACCATAACTTCGTAAGATGTAACTATTGAGGGAAATTGGGTGAAAGGTATCTAGGCTCACTCCCTCATATTATTATTATTATTTTTAAAGATTTTATTTTATTTATTTGACAGAGAAAGAGATCACAAGTAGGCAGAGAGGCAGGCAGAGAGAGAGGGGGAAGCAGGCTCCCTGCTGAGCAGAGAGCCTGATGCGGGGCTCAATCCCAGGACCCTGGGATCATGACCTGAGCCAAAGGCAGAGGCTTTAACCCACTGAGCCACCCAGGCGCCCCTCCCTCATATTATTTTTGCAGCTTCCTAAAAATCTACAGTTATTTCAAAATGAAAGTTAGAAAACAACTATACAATCTATCCATCATATAGGTCATTCTACAAGTTAGCTCAGTATCATTCAACAGCTATTCACCAAGGTGAAACATAGGCACAGTAATTGCCTCTAATCATTTCTGTATTGAGGCAGGATTATAAACAAACTTAAAATAGTTCAAAAAAGCTATTGAATGAAGGGTTAGGAATTTTGTGATTAAATGAATAAAGTAACCTTACAGAATTGAAGTAGCCTAATGGTCAATCTGCAGCAAGTAATAGAGAAAACCACAAGTCTTTAAAAAGATAACTGCTAGTTTAGGGGAGAAAGCTTCCTCTTTGTCTTTTTCATCCTGCAGGAACACCTACTACCAGCATGTCATTAGTCATTCAGTAATTCAAAAAAATGCAAAAGGTAGGGTCCTCAGGGTCTTCTGTTTACTTAGGTTGTGGGAGCACAATCCTCAGGAAAGAGGTTCAGAACCTCTCATGGTCATTGTCACGGTAGTCGGTGCTACGCAGCTAAGTTGTTTAGTGTACTCAGCGGGTGGATTTGGAAATCTCCGCCACTCTGAATTTAAACATGAGAACCTGGATAATTTGGTGATTGCATAAACAGAGAAAGCAATGTATATATGGATGATGGGGTGACTTTACAGAGTCATAGTGTCTTAGGGACAATTAACCTAAAAAAAGGTGTAGTCATATACCAACTCCACCATAAAAACTATAAGCACTGTCAGGAATTTGAGTAAGACTCAGGACAAATTAGCCTTCTTCACCTGACATTATTGTTAACAGTCTATTGCCACAGTGTGAACCTCAGAATTAAGGAAGGCAAAAAAGAGGCCACCAGATCATGATATTTAAGTTCCAGACCAAATACATGGACCAGAGAATGACAGGAACTTTTCTTCTACATACTATTAATCTTGGATCAGATTGTACTTTTTAAGCACTTACATTACTATCGTAAAACTAAAAGGCAAACAAAGAAACTAAGTTTAGGTTCCTGCAGGTCGTGCAATATTAAGAGAGATAATAAGTGAAAAAAAAATTAACTATTGGGTCAGAGAGTCCTGGATTCTAGACATATATCTAGCACCAACAGGCTATAAGAGTTTGAGCAAGTTATTTAGGCAAATCATTAAGTTTGGGCTAGATTACATTATGGTTACAAATAATCTTCTCCATCCTCAACCTGAATCTCAGGAGTTTACCAGAAGAAAAATTTCCTTTTTATGTCCAACACTGGGTCCAGCAGAGGGCCACTGCCTAGCATAGTCACTCAAAGATTCAGGTGACAAAGGCTCCATTTTGACAAGCATTTCACCACCACAGGGGGAAAGAAACATGGCAAATTGTATAGAGGCCCTTACTGTGCTTCTGTTCCCATTTCACTGACCAAAGCAAGTCACCCCTAAACTCAGAAGATATAAGTGCAAACTTTTCATATGCCAGGGGGGAGAGAACTCAAAATTTGTAAACAATCCCACATCTTCTTCTTCTTCTTTTTTTTTTTTTTAATCCCACATCTTCTTAAAAATCAACTTCAGTTTCATCCCCTGGAAAAATTGAGACAATAATATCTAATTTAGAAGATACTTGTGCATATCATGTAATATGTAGGAGCAGATCTCTAGCACCCCCTCGCCCAGGTTGGAATCTCAGCTCTATGCTTGTTAGCACAACTTTGGGTACTTTTCTTAATTTCTGTCACTTCAGAGTCCTCATTTGAAAAGTAATATTCCTGCCTATTATTTAATTGTGAGGATTAAATCAATTAATATAAGCAAAGTGTTTAAAATAGTGCCTGGTGCATAATAAGGACACTACGTACTTACTTTTGGCCCCTAACATGGCTTCTGGAATACAGAGAATCTTTAGTGATGACTGGTAGCTATCACAATGATTATTATTACCAGAACTGAAGCCACACTTGCTGTTGCCGAGCACCGTCTTACTGATACTTGTGAAATAAAAAAAAAGTCAGTAAAAATCGAATCAGATTCCACTGACTGAGCTGGAATGGATTATGTAGAATTTGAAAAGGTTCACTGAAGCATAGATTTGTAGCAAGGGCAGCAGCTGCGGTCCCCACAAAACTAGTGGAGACATCTTAGTTGTTTGCCACTGTTGTCCAGGGCCATCGCTATGCTCTCTTATTCTGGAGATGAGTGAATATTTGTGGAGTGGGACGAGATGGAAATGGCCCAGCCAAACTGCAGTGACGGCACTGTATGAACAATGTCTAATCAGAGCGCACAGGAAGGAAGGTGGAGACTTGGCCTCGTCAGCACACTCACATGACTGGGCTAGCAGCAACACTAAAACCAGACTATTTTAAAATTCAAAGGTGGTTTTAAAGACATGTTGCCTTTTTTTTTTTTTTGGAATGTCTAAGTCCAGCTGTTTAAAGCATTTTAGTCCATACAGAAATGCCAAGCTTTCCAAGTGACTGAATTATACAGTGAAGTCCTGGAAGTTGGCAGATTCTAAAGAAATGGGCATTACCAAACTGCAGAAATAACTGTTTTACCTTATGAGACTTGGAGGTTAAAATAGGATGCATTTTTCTCTTTGAGTCAAAAAGAAGCACTTTAAGGCCATACTTGGTTTTTTGGTGACAAAGCTTTTGATGAACTCAACATTACAGAATGTTTGGCAGTCACTCTAAGATCATAGGGAATTTTTCTGGCCAGTCTGGAGGCAATTTTTATGCTTTAATTATGATTATTTTTAAGATGATCCAGATCATCATATTTATCTTTCAGGCCTACAGGCTCCCAGGTAGTACACTACACAGGTGTGTTAAACCTGAGACTCTATAAAGTGTATTATTATTACTCTAAATTATTTTTAAGAATGTGTAAATTTATTTTGGATGGATGGGCATACTACTACTTTAATCGACATTAGTTTTTGTTGTTTGGGACTGTTCCAGGCCTCATAAGACTGTCATTTCCCAGTTATTGTGACAACCAAAAATGCTGACACCCATTTCCAAACACCCTTGTGGGGCTGCCTTGTTCCCAGATGAGAATCATTAAGTGGAGCTCATTAGCACATGTGACTTGATGCGGGAAGGAGTCAAGGTTTCTTAGTTTTGGCAATATAAAACATCCTCAAACTAGTGTTTGAAGTTGAAGTCTTTTCTTAAAAAATAAATTTTAAAAGACAATTTTAACAACCACAAAACAATCTTTTGTTCAAAGAATGACAAAAATTCAATCACAATAACCATTCTAAAGCTAAACAAATAAGAATGCTAAATTTACAATCTATTTGTGTATTTGTGTATTTGTATATTTGACCCTGACTGGGAGAGGGCTTATATGTTTCTAAGCTGATCTTGGATTACCTGGCTATGGAAATACTTTAAGGCATCACCGAATCAAGCTTGCCTTGACCTTGCCCGAAACGTGGAACCGAAGCAATGTAATGCATGGCAATAGGTGAATGCCTCTCGTCATCTGCCATTTCACTCTGATCTTTCAGTAACTTGATGACTTCATGGAACCGGTACAGTGAGATTTCGAGAAGAATGGTGTTCTGTGAAATAGGACAGTATCTTGAAGGAAAGAGGATGTTTGCTTAAAAGCCAATTTGCTACGCAAACTTATGGATGTTGAACAGTTTGTGCCAGTTTCAGAGAATCTTCTTCAAGATGTGTGCTGTTACTACGTTTTGAGAGAAAGATTGTCTGGGAGAAAGAATTTCTCTACGTGACTGCTTGAATTAAAAGTTCTACCTGTCTAATTCAAGATCAGATGATTTAATTTTTTAAATTTAACTTAACTTTTTTTTTAAAGAAAAATACACAATCTGAAAAGTGCAAAAATAAATTTCAGCTTGAAGACATTTCATGAAGTGATACACTTGTGTAACTAGTACTTAGACCAACATATTGCCAGCGTCCCAGATGTCCTGTCCCTCATGCCCATGGCCACTGGTTTCCCACCCTGCAAGGTGTAATGATAATCTGACTTCTATCACCACACATACAGATTAGATTTGCCTGTGTTTAAAATTATTATAAATAGAAATATAATGTATGTCCTCTTTTGTGTCTGGCTTATTTCGTTCAACTTTATGTTGTGAAATTCACTGATAATTTCATGTGAATTGTAAATTGTTCATGCTCAGTACTCTGGTATTCAGTTGTATGAATAGACCACAATTTATAAATCCTACCATTAATGGGCATTTGTGTAGTTCCCAAGTTGGGGCTGTTACAAATAATACTGCTATGAACATTTTTAGTTATTTCTTTTGGAGAACATTCTACAAATTTCTGTGGGGTAGAAAACAAGAGCTGGGACATAGAATATGGATATATTCAGCTGTAGTAGATACCACTACACAGTTTTCTGAAGTGGTTGTCCCAACAAATGCTTCCATCTGCAGTGTTGCTCCATATCCTTGCCAATATATTTTTTTCTTTTTAATTTACCCATTGTAGTAGTTGCATCTTTGCACTGAGCCGTGATTTCAATTTGCATTTACTTGATAACTAATGAGGCTGAGCAACTTTTTTTTTTTTTAAAGATTTTATTTATTTATTCGTCAGAGAGAGAGAGAGAGAGAGCACAAGCAGGCAGAGTGGCAGGCAGAGGCAGAGGGAGAAGAAGGCTCCCTGCCGAGCAAGGAGCCCGATGTGGGACTCGATCCCAGGACCCTGGGATCATGACCTGAGCCGAAGGCAGCCGCTTAACCAACTGAGCCACCCAGGCGTCCCAGAGGCTGAGCAACTTTTTATGTTAATTGGTCATTTGCATATCCTGTTTTTGTTCAAGTCTTAGCCCATTTTTTGAGTAGGTTGTCTGTTATTAATTTGCAGGAATTCCTTATTCTGGGTACAAGTTGTTTGGTATATTTGTTGTAAATATATTCTCTTATATTATCTTTTCATTTTCTTAATGATTTTTGATGAAGAGAAATTTTTTTTTTTAAGATTTTGTTTGTCAGATTGAGAGAGAGAGGGAGAGAGAGGTCACACAAGCAGGGAGAGCAGGAGGCAGAGGGAGAAACAGAATCCCAGTGAGCAAGGAGCCCAATTCGGGACTTGATCCCAGAACCCTGGGATCATGACCTGAGCTGAAGGCAGACACTTAACCGACTGAGCCACCCAGGTGTCCCAATGAAGAGAAATTCTTGATATTATTTTTCAAATTGTATTTTTTTCTTTCCACTAGTATTGTCTTGTGATTTTTTAAAAAGAATTTTGCCCACTCCAAGGTCATAAATATATATATATTTTTTTCAAGAAGCTTAATTGTTTTACCTTTCATGTTGAGTCTATAATCTGTCTAGAATTTTTTTGTGCATAGTATGAGGTAGAGGCTAAAAATTAATTGTCTTTAATAAGGGCACTAAATTAACCCAGCACTGCTTATTGAAAAAGCCATCCTTTCCCTATTATTCTCAGTATCATCTTTCTCATTAACAGTGTCTCTATTCTGTTTTCCCATTCATTGTCCGTATGTTTGTTGCTACACAAATAGTACACTATTATAGTTACAATGACTTTATAATAGATGTTGCTATATAGTTGGTAATTTCTCCATCTTCCTCAAGACTGCGTTAGTTACTCTTTTGCCATTTAAATTGTAAGTTTTAGAATTTCTCAATTTCCAAACACCACACACACACACACACACACACACACACACTCAAATTTTGTTTGGGACCTTACTGAATGTACTTGATTAACCTGGAAAGAATTAGCCACTTAACAATTTGGCCTGTTCTCCATGGCCATGTTATGTCATTCCATTTTATTCAAGTCTTCTTTAATTTCTTCCACTAATATTTCATTTCCAGTGTAGAGGTCTTACATGTCTTACATGTCTTTTGTTAGATTTATCCTTGGGGTATTTGAGTTTTTGTTGCTACTATGAACAGTTTATGTTGCTACTATGAATCTCACTTTCGTCTGTTGCTGATTTAAGAAATAAAACTGATTTTTGTATATTATCCACATAACTTTTCAAGAATAGAGTTAACAGAAATAACACCCAAGAAACACTGTTGTGATTGATAACTTGCTCTCAGCAGTTTTAAAAGGGAAAAAGGAACTATATTTAGATCCAGAGAAAGCTAAGCAAGAGAATTTTATCGAAATAGATCACCACTAGGCAGAAAAATATTTATATTATAAAGACATACTAATTTAAACAAATAAGGACAAGGAGACTATGAATTCATAATCTACCATAGAATATATTAGACTTATTTTTGTTGAGTTTTTTTGACACAATTAGGCTTGCAAAGAATTGTCCGTTAAAGCTTAGATTTTTTCAAATATATATAGAAGTTTACATTTAAAGTAAGTTTGCTCCTTTAAAATGTTTATAGCATTTGCTTAGGGAACAACAAATATACAAATACAGTGGAAAGATAAATCATCTTTATCAGTATCTAGAGAACTATACATTTGACCAAAGTAAGCACTAAGTTAATAAAATCACTTGTACAATATACTATAATTTGAAAATATATAATATATTGCATTATACTGGAATATATATATATATATATATATACACACATATCTATATATTCAAATTATCATTGTATATAGGACAAGTAAATTTTATTAACTTGGACCTTACACTGTATATATATATATATACACACACATGCATATGTAAGAATACATATACATTTAACCCCTACATTACCTTCTATTATATAACTGCTTAGCAATATCTTCTCAGTAAATGTATATAAATAACAGTGACCTCTCAAGCATGTTTATTAATACTACTGAGCTATGTCACAAAACAGTGTAGTAACAATGAGAACATATTTGGAAGAATAATGTTAAGTATAAAGGCTAACAATATTATATAGATTTATATCTAGAGGTTTTTCATAGACAATGAAATAAATTTTCCAGAATAGTTAAATACATTTAGTTTTGAAGGATTGAAAAAAACAACGATACCATTGAATAAAATTGGATATTTTAGATACATAGATTAAAGAAGGTGTTTATATCCTGACACATTATACATTTATTTGTAGGTTCATGAGAGTAAGGATTTTGTTACTGTTCACGGCTGTATCCCCAATGGCTAAAACTGGCACACAAAAAGTGATCAATGAATATGTGTTGGCTGATGGAATGACTATCAGCACAAATTTCAGTAAACTTGAAACAGCTGCATTCATGACTAAAAGACAAAATCAACTTACATCTGAATATCTGAAGGTTTCCACTTTACATGTAGGCGAAATAACCAAAATGATATGAAACACTACATGGATCATTTCTCTCCTACTCTGAGCTGCCTTTGCATTTACCCATATAACCTGCACCTCCTAGCCAAAGTAAAATTTGAAACATCCATAATAATGATTTTTTTGAGAAGACTGTAGAGCATTGTCTCAAAGAGGTCCTCCTTAAGCCTGCAGGCAAAATCTAAAAGGGTTAATGACTCAACCAAGCTGGAGTTGCTCAGCGACTACTTTGTCAGTGTCTGCCACTGCTGCAAGGCCAGCTTGTTCAAATACTTCCTTGGAATCACATGCTAAGGTAATTGTATTTATACACATTTTTTTTTTGATACTCACATGAAACAATTGCTCCTATTGTCTTAGATCCTGCACTTGGCAAGGAGGAGAAACAAAAAGTTCCTCTAATACTTTTAAACAGTAGAGTGTCTTTTGGTTTAAATGACTGGCATATGTTGATATACCAGGACAATATCTTTAAGTAATTGTGTCCAGATTCGTTTGATATTCAAAACAAACATTAAGTTAGTTTTTTAACCTCTTTAAGTGTTTGCTATATTAGAATATACCTTATTATATAAATATGCTCTATGAAAAGAAGACTTATTTCATATAGATTAGAAAACAACAGATTTTGTCAAGTTCAATAATCTGGACAATAATTAAGCCAAGTTCAATAAATCTTTGATTTAAAATATTTACATAGAAGAAAAAAACAAAGAGTCATGGTTTTTCTGGTTAAGGCTTTACCTAAGAATTAGTTTGTGTAGATTTTTCTTAACATTCTCTTGCATCTCCCCCGTGATCCTATCTTTCCTCAAGATGTGTAACTAACCAAATTCTGGCTTTAAATAGCGGGCCTTATTCATATTGCTTATCGTTACTACTCTAAGCCCGGGTCTCTAGACTGCATCTAATTCTTGACAAAATAGCAAGCCCAGGACACCAAAACTTCTGCTTCAAAAAAAGCTAAACTCAGGGTAGAAATGCTATGCAGGTTAATGGAGAATTGTTCAGCTTAATGTGCAGGCGCTTAATCCATTTTTGCTTTTACAGACTGGGCTAGAGCAACTCACAAAATGTAGCCTCAGCCTTGTACAGGTCACCAGAACTTTCATCTCTTGGGTAGTTGGCAATTTTTTTTTTCTAAATGGGGTTGGACAGATCAAGGATGACTGATCGGACAAATTATTTTATATTTGTTAGTATGACTCAGTCAATTTACTTTTTTTTCCTTCTAGAGTTGACCTCATAAATAAATACTGGATAGGATTAATTACAAGACACATATAAAAATACTCCAAATCCATTTCTCTGTAGTTGATTTCCAAGGCAGAGAGAGTAAACAGCCTTCTCCCAGCTTTCTTACTTTCCACAGCTGAGAGTGTAGGATGTTTACAGTATCTGTCGCTCAGGGTGGGGTTGGCGGTCAGCAGCACAAGCCTCAGGAAACCCAGCATCATTTCAAGATACCATAATGTGTTACAGGAAAAGATCTGAAAAGTATACTTGGAAGTAAATTATGGCTCTTTTAGGACTGGGGCTAGAAGGGTGGGTGAGGAGGCCACAGGACACTGCTTTCTCGCCGCCTGTTTTTGTCTTCCTGCTCTGCACATCCTAGGATTTTCCTGGGGTCTACAGCTTTGGCCTTGTCCACTCACAGATTCTGTTAATGTCAGATATTCAATATTTTATGATTTCCCGAAATGGTCTCAAAAGATTCACCCACTCCTTAAATGGCACCCCTTCCTTTCTGTACGTGGGAAGATGTGAAATCCAGCATCTCTCACTCTGAGCTCTACAACTTTGTTCCAGCTCACTCCTGCATGTAACTGAGAACAATGGCTGAACTGTGCTTGCGGACAAGAAGACCATCCATCAGTGTAATTACTGAAAGTTATTTTAATTACGGGTTACATAGTCATAAGCTTGATCAACTGACAAAATGTAAATATGCTAGGACACAAGTTATATGCATAAAATGGTGCATTGTAAATTGCTAACAAAATGCTGAAATTTTAAAAAACTGAATATATTTGGGAAGGAAGTAAATCTGTAATTAGAGGCATATACATGAATGGATTTAGTCAATACCTAAAGTTCTTTTCTAAAAATGATTTATTCAAGTGGTTCCTGGACTTCATTTGTTATTATTGATCTACGATGTACTAAACACTTGGGTGAAAAAGAAAAACATCAATACTGTATATCACAAAACAACCTTCCACACCACATTGTAAACCCAATTTCAAACTATTACTGGACATTGCTCATTCATTCATCAAACGTTTGTTAGTGCCTGTCATATATCAACCGTGTGTTAAATTCTGAGTGATGAGAAATGAATGGTATCATCCTTTCCCTGAAGAAAAACATGGTCTAATCTTCCAGACGGATACATAAGCCTTTGTTATAAGAGTGATAAGTGTTGCGGTGGGTCAAAATGACACTTCTGAATTGGCTAATAACCTAGGCTGAGTTTTGAAGGTTGAATAAGGTTGGCTAAGCCGAGATGGTGCTAATATAGGTTTGGAAGGTGTGGGCAGGAAAGGGGATAGTGTAGTTTTAGATGTACCAGAAAGAACAGTCACTAAGTTGGAGAAAGAAGACAAAGATAATGTATGCTGAGACCTTGAAAAGTTCAGTAGAGTTAGAGCCAAAGATGCATGTGGGCAAAGGGAGGTGAGGTGAGGGGTAGAAGAGAGTGGGAGACAATGAGGGTCCTTATATGCTAGGCTAAGAAATTTGGGCATTATCTCCAAACCATGGAAGCCAGTGAAAGATTATAAGCAGGCAAGTGGCATGACCATGCCTGTCCTCTGGAGTATACTCCACACGTGAGGCTGCAGGTAAGGAAAATAAGAAAAGGATTAACGGTATAGAGGAGAGCATGAGAATCTTCATTAGGGAAGTAGCAGTAAGGACCCATAGAAAATAAATATAAGAAATTAGAAAAAGAACAGAACTCAGTGAGTGACTGCCTGAGGGGATGGAGAAGTCTGGCTTGGGTAATAAGGCCTTTCACACAGGAGGGAATGAATATGAAGAGGGGTAGAGGAAAGAGCTTGGAAGAATGCCAACATACCTTTAGTGGTGGATCTGGGCTAGAAAGTTTATGAATTCACATTCGAGGCATATTTAATTCTGTCATAACTGAAGGGATGGAGACATTCTGAAGGACTAACTCAGATAAGTCTGTTCTTTATTCTCCTGCTTCTTTGCCTCCACTTGTCCCCCACAGATGGTGAATGCCCACACATTCTTCAAACCCCATATCCATTATTCTGGCCATCCTCTGGCCATCCTCTGGCCATCTCCATCCCTAATATCGGTGCCCTTCCCCCAGCCTGCGGAGCAACTTTTCGTTCCCCACTTTGACCATCAGGGTACTCTGCATATTCCTCTCTCACAGCACTTATACTTTATTGCAATTAGTTGCTTATCTATCTCTTTATAAAACACCATGTTTCATTTCTCTTCTCTTAAAAAATTTTCACAACCTGTAGCCAAGTTTGTTTGGCACTACAGGAGGTTCCCAGTATGTGTTTGATGAAGGAATTGATGAGTAAATGTATGGTGCCTGGTTATAATGAGTACTTAACCAGTTCCTGAACATGTGTTTTTAAACTCCCAAATAATTCAACGTTAGGCTGCTTTACTTTTCCAAGGAACTTGTGGCTAAGAAGATAAATTACTGCACCATAAGCAATCTTTCGTTCAATAACAGCAAAACCTTTTGGAAAGTTAAATTTGCATGACAGCAGTTTGATTTGTTTTATTTTTTTGTGATGGATTCTAAATGAAGAAAAATCAGGGTACAAACAGTGCAGAGGAGAAGTGAATGTAAACAGTTTATAAATGGACAAGAAAGAAAGGAAATGACCCTAATAGTTGGTTTTGACTATTGAATAATCATTTAAGAGTTTAAAATGTTCTCACTGGGAAGAAACACACCCTAACTAAATACAGTCATTAAAATAATTTTAGTTACATAAAATGATTATTTTAACCACTCAAAGACAAAAATCAGAGAAGTTCCTGTTGTAACAAGAAATCTACTCTCTTCAAGTAGGGCTTCTGATTTCATAGGCATTTTAGTTACATAAAACCAATCTCTGATAAACCAGTAATTTGGTCACTTTGAGTGCTAAATGAAGAGATGTTTATTTCAAGTGTATATATATGATTACATTTGGTACTTTTTGTCTTAAAAAAATCTTTTTATCTATTATCTGATTTAAAAAATATTCTGCAACAGTACCCATCAGCTTTCGGGATACACAGTGGCTTTCTCCATATCTGTTTTTAGGTTAAAATGTAGCAGCTTAATAGTACCATGAATGACTGGAGAAAAACCACTGTGACCACTTTTGAAGCTTGACATATCTTGTGTACTCAGGATTTTCCTGCTGTGCATGCCTTGCCCTACCATGGGTGTTACTAATTCTTCGCCAGCCACCAGGTCTCCTATCATTGTTGCATTTTAAGCTGTTGCAAATTCCCTGGTGAGGATGCCTGCTTATATCTTATTCCATGGGCATATCTCCACAAGCCACTTTGCCGCCTGCTCTCTTCTCTCTCTCTCTTCTCTCGCCCAGGCCATACACTTGCCATTTCACCTCCCATGCCACTTTCATTTTGCCCATTTTGTGAGATGAAAATTTAATAGGAAACCATCACCCCTCTCAATTGGAAACTAAATCCAAGCGTGACAAACATATTCTTAATGAATAATGGACTACATAGAAATTTCCAGGAAACTACTATGAGAAAATCACAATTAAAATGTGATGACATGCACTGTATTTTCAGCCTCCTTCATGTATAGTAACTTTACTCTAACTTACTCTAGTTTGTATTTATCTGAGATCCTAAAGGAAAACTGCAAGTATAGACCACATTACTACCACTATAATGCCTGAATAATCAATGATAAAGTGACTTTAAAATAGAAGTGCAGAATATCTTAATAAAATTAAGAGATTTTATAAGTTGGAGATTTATCCAACTCAAAAATTCCATGGTTTTATTTTCCAATCATTTGCTCTGAGAAAGTCTACTCCTTCTTTAATTAACCTTTCTCGTTTATCCTGGAGCAAAAGCTCTTCTTCCTGAACCCCAAAGTGCTGTCCTTTGAATCTGTGCCTGAAGCGATTCCATCTCAGGTTTTCACTGTGGCTTAAATCTAAAATCTAAAAAATTCTATAGTTGTGAGGTATAGCCAAAAGTCTGTGTCATCTTTGTGTAGAATGCTGTGAGTAGATTCACAGTCAGTGTGATATAAACTGTTCAATTACACTTTCCTCAAAAATTTTTGGGCTCTTAATTTCTCTAGTTATTTTTTCCTTTACACTTACTATTTCATTTTTTTGTACCCAGAAGAGAAAATGTGGATGAATTAATATTTTTTATGGCCTACCAATATAATTAGCTTCCTATTAAGTATGCAATTTCAAGGTTGTGTGTTTTTTTAATGTTATGGGTGCTGGGGTGCCTGGGTGGCTCAGTGGGTTAAAGCCTCTGCCTTCAGCTCAGGTCATGATCTCAGGGTTCTGGGATCGAGCCCCGCATCGGGCTCTCTGTTCAGCAGGGAGCCTGCTTCCCTCTCTCTCTGTCTGCCTCTCTGCCTACTTGTGATCTCTCTTTCTCTGTCAAATAAATAAATAAAGTCTTTAAAAAAATGTTATGGGTGCTAAAGGTTTAAACTGGGTTCAAAAACATTTTTTTTAAAGATTTTTTATTTATTTATTCATCAGAGAGAGAGAGAGCACAAGCAGGCAGAGAGGCAGGCAGAGGCAGAGGGAGAAGCGGGCTCCCTGCTGAGCAAGGAGCC
>CM052886.1:76373100-76447739 GCA_028534135.1 Potos flavus | reverse complement strand
ATCCGAGGACCCTGGGATCATGACCTGAGCCGAAGGCAGCCGCTTAACCAACTGAGCCACCCAGGCGTCCCTCAAAAACATTTTTTAAACAGCAATTTTTGGAGTCCTCTCCCCATACATTCTGTGAGCAATGTTATAAATTACATATGATTCTGACAGCTTCAGCCATGATAAATAATTATGGTTCCTGTGTTTAAAAGTCTGCTAATTTTGGCTCCAGTCATAGTGATGGGAGTGTCACACTGACAAAAGAGAAGGTGTTCTGGCAGTGTTGTCACACTAATGTTCATTAGAAAACTCAAATGGTGGGCCTGCCAAGATTTTAGTTAAATCCTAAGTATTTACTACAGACATCTGAATTAACTTCGGAAATAACTTCAGTGCTGTAGAGCACTGAAATTTTATAGAGCAAAATTTATAGAGCAAAATCTTATATTACTTAGTGGCATGAGTTCATATTTTGATGAGGCTTATCTCTCCACTGAAGAGGTTTTACCAACGTAAAGTTATTCTGGCCAGATACTATCTTTTATGTACAAAATACACAACCCATCCCTATTTTTAAAACAAACTGCGTGTATGTATGTGTGTGGGGGTATTTCTGGAAAGCTACACAAAATGACAGCAATAGTGACCTCTGGGGAAAGGAGGAGGGAACTAGGACTAGGTATCAAAGAAAATGTCAACTTTATTGTCAATAACTATTTTTTAAAAAAAGAGAATGTACTCATACTTCTATTTAAATAACATATATTATACATATACATGAAATTATGACTGTATATATCCGTAAAATCTGTATGTATATACAGATTTAATTTTAATTAAAATTCTCTAACAAAATTACATAGGGTTCAATTGGAGTTCTGGCCTCTTTACAGATTTAATCAAATTGATTAACTGTGGCTTTGGGTACTCTCTAGAACTCTCTCTGAGCCTCAGCTATTCCATCTATAAAATGATAAAATAATACAGATGTATCTCATGGGGTATGCCAAGTTCACTCTCAATAAATACTTATCTGTAGAAACACTTCATAACATGTTATTAGTTGTAATAGTAGTCTCAATATTTCATGTTTAGCATGCAACAATGTCTATTCTTTCTGCCTTAGTTTTCTCCTGTATAAGGGCATGGATCTCTTTCTTCAGCCCAATGTGGAAATGTAAGGGATACTTGCTGCTCTTGTCAGTGGGGCTTCCAGCTCAAGTATCCCTGCCACAGAAAAGTATGTAGGGCTGGGAAGGGAGAGGCCTCTTAAGGTACATCCTAGCTGATAAAAATGATTAATTTAAAAAAGTTGCAGACAAAACAGATCAAGTCAGAAAATATTCTAAAAAAACAGTACCACCAGGTGTCACTGTAACCTAAAGCAATGTTGATCGTTCCTCTTCAGCTGGAAAGAAATTTACATTACAAGCAAATACGATCTTACAAGGCTTTCCATGTCGTTAATTTATACTATCACTAATTACTAAACTATAGTTACTAAATTCTAAATAAATGGATCACCACAAGCTTTCATTAAAAAAAAAAACATAATTAATGACAATGAATGCTAAATGATTTAAAATGCAGTAAGTAGATCTTTGGAGGTCAAGGATTTCATATTTTCAGTTTTGCCTTTTGGGAGGCAAACCTGAAGTCCATAATAATAATGATGTATCGTTTGACTAAGATTTTATCAGAGAACAAGTGAGTCTAGTTGACTGCTCAGCACTTTTCTTATTCTTAACTGGATATTTGGTATCCATCTTAAAGTAACAACAAAAAAATAACAGTTGGAAATTCTCATAGCTGATAAAATTATAATTATGAGTTATAATATTTATTTTAGAGATATAATTCATTTTAATAATTACCCAGGGATTTTAACATCACTTTTATTCTTTTCAGGCCTTAATTTCTTGAAGACATAGGACTGCTTAAAGCAAAATGTATAACACTATATTTTGGGTTTTAAAATATATAGCTGTATATATACGGCAATAATAGCACAAAGGATGGAGGGGAGGTAAATGAAACTATACAGTTGTAGGATATATATATGTATGTGTGTGTGTGTGTGTGTGTATGTATATGTGTGTACATACACACACACACACATATACATATATATATCCAAAGTTAATTCAATAATAATTTTAAGTTGATCATAATAAAGAAGCATATTGTAATCCCTATAATAACCATCAGAAGAATAATGCAAAGAACTATAACTATAAAAAGTCAACAGAATTAAAAAGATACACTAGAAAATGTTTGTTTAACACGAAAGAAGGCAGGAAAGGAACAAGAAATACATGACACAAATGGAAAACAAATAGCAAAGGGGCATACCTAAATTCAACTATATCACTAGTTACATTAAATGTAAATGGACTAAATACTCTAATCAAAGATGTATATTATTGGGCCAAGCTGTATAAAAAAGCCAGACTCAACTACATGCTATCTGTAAGAGACACACTTTAAATAAAAAAATAAATAAGTTGAAAGTAAGAGTTTGGGAAGATATACAGTATGCATAAGTAAACTTCAGTGGCTATATCAGGAACAGGTAAAATAGACTTCAAGAAGTATTATGAGAGTCAAAAACATTTCATATTGATAAAAGAGTCAATACAGGGGGGATTTATAAGAATTGTAAGTATATATGTATCCAATGATAGAGCTAAAAAAATATGTAAGGCAAAAAAACTATCAGACTTCAAAGGAGAAATAAACAATTACTATTATATTTAAGTTGATGACTTAAATATGCTTCTTTCAGTAATGAATAGAACACATAGACAGAAAATTAGTAATGACAGAGCTATACAAAACTATGAAACAGATTGGTTCCATTGATATTTATAGAGCACTCCACCAAACAACAGCAGAACACATATTCTGCTCAAGTACACACAGAACATTAATCAAAATAGATGATGTGTTCAACCATAAAACAAATCTCAATACAGTTAAAAGGACTGCATTTACACAGAATATGTTCTCTGCAAATAAGTTAAAATAATAAAAAGATATCTATATAATTCCCAAATATTTGGACATTAAATAACATATGTGTAAAGAACCCATGAGTCATAAAATAAATTACAAGGGGAATAAGAAAGTATTTTGAACTGAATGAAAATGAAAACACAACATCAAAATTTGTGGGATGCAGTTAAGACATGCTTAGAAGGAAATGTATATGCTTATATTAGAAATGCCTGTGTTAGAAAATTAGAAAATTCATTTCTCTTAAGTGGGCTTCCAAATTTAATAACTCCAGTTCTCTTATATTCTGCTAGATGAAGATGTTCAAGGAGTAACTGCCAGTTTTCAAAAATTTTTTGGCTGGGATATATTTCACATTACCTTTGTGAATAATAGAGGAAGATAAGAAGCAAAGAAGTATTTACTGTATGCCTACTAGGCCACAAATGGTGTACTTAAATGAAAAAGCTTTTTTTCCTTCTTCTTCTGAGATTCAGTGAGGTTATCCAGAGTCACAGAGCTAATAAATGATGGAGAAGTTCCGATTTGGGTCTACCTGATGTTAAAGCTCATACTGCTACTATACAGCAGGATGCGTGAATTCTTGATTACTGGTCATCCTGTGGTCCACTTTGGCTCCTATATTTCCTTTTGCTTAAACTTTAATCTGTTTAGCTTATTTCCCATTATAATAGTTTGTTTCTTATTAAATGAAGTCTGTTATGATTTATTCGTTGTAAACTTATGAAAGACAAAGCAACTGTCTCTATTTCTGTCATATAGGTTATAAAGTCAAAATAGGCAACCCTCTTGTTTACTATATTATACTAACTGCTGCACAATCCCTCCATGTGGCTAGGCAGAGGCAATATGCACTTCATGATGATGAGAACATGCTTTTCACTTTGCTTCAGGAAATACATCTGGTACAGTATGCTTGAAACTCTAATGCCATCAATTACTGTTAACATTGAATATTATACATTCCCCAAACAGAAAAAGAAAATGCCTCGATTAAAATTAATTCCACTGAATTACCTGAATAAAGCACTTAACAGTTCTGGGTTATTAAGACTGATCAGATTTTAAAATAATAGCTAACATTTTTTAGTGGTTTTCATGTTCCAAGCCCCATGCCAAATGCTAATTATCACAATGTTGTAAATAAACCCACACAGATGAGGGAATTGAGGCTTAAACTTGCTCAAAATCACACAAGAGTTAAGATCTAAACTCAGGTTTACTTCTCTCAGCATCTGTGTAAATATGCACACCCTAAACAGAGAAAATATGAAAAAATGGAAACATATTCTGGTTCTAAAAGCTTCATATTAATATCTATTGCTACCAGAAAAGTACAAGAGGATCAGATGTATCTGGATAACTTATAGGCTCTTATAACTTCATGGGGTACAATATACAATTTCAAGTTAATTCTCTGGGGATCACGTAATATCTTTATTTTTTCTTGACTATCAATGTTTCAATATGCAATAATGAAGTAAAAAAATGCTTGCTTCCACAGATATGAATATGTAACTCCCAGAAGAATAAATACAAATAATAACATACAGAGATCACTACTTTTTTGTAATTAAAAAATTCAAGTAAATGAATTTTTGGCATCAGCATGTTGCAACTACTAAATTAGCAACATTTAAACATACACACCACACAGGCATGGCTGCAGCAAATCTGTTATATTTATGTGTGGCTAAAAAATCTGCTTTTGACTTGGTGATATTGCTTAATTTAGCTTACCATAAAAAATAAAGGGATAGAATAAAAAAATAGATGGAAATGTTTGTCATCAAAATGAAAACAATTTTAACAGTACAGTAACTTGGTATTATGTGGTATATCAACATGATATAGTCATTTAAGTGATTAATATATTTAAGTATAATGTAATATTTTTAAAAGTCATGACACTACTTTCAACGTACCAAGTGACTGCATCTGTACAAAAATGGGAGACAC
This sequence comes from Potos flavus, assembly GCA_028534135.1. Classification (NCBI taxonomy): domain Eukaryota; kingdom Metazoa; phylum Chordata; class Mammalia; order Carnivora; family Procyonidae; genus Potos; species Potos flavus. The sequence continues at coordinate 76,442,777 of CM052886.1, read as the reverse complement.
TCCACAATAGCCAAAATATGGAAGGAGTCCAGATGCCCATCGACAGGTGAATGGATAAAGGAAGTGTGGTACACACACACACACACACACACACACACACACACACACACACACAGGAATATTACTCAGGTATCAAAAAGAATGAAATCTTGCCATTTGCAACAATGTGGATGGAATTAGAGGGTATTATACTAAGTAAAATAAGTCAGTCAGAGAAAGACAAATACCATATGACTTCACTCATATGTGGAATTTAAGAAACAAAACAGATGAACATAGGGGAATGGAAAGAAAAATAAGATAAGATAAAAACAAAGAGGGAAGCAAACCATAGGAGATGCTTAACCATAGGAAACAAACTGAGGGTTGCTGGAGGGGAAGTGGAATGGGGATGGGGTAACTGGGTGATGGGCATTAAGGAGGGCACTTGATATAATGAGCACTGGGTGTTTTATGCAACTGATGAATCACTAAATTCTACCCCTGAAACTAATAATACACTATATATTAACTAAATTGTATTTAAATAAAAATTTTTTTTAAAAATAGGAGACACTGTACATTAATAGGCAAAAACAAAAATATTTGGGTGTGAATAATAAGATTATGAAATGAATCATTTTTCTTTGGGAAGTTTTGGTTACTATTTTCTCACTGTTTCAACAATTTTTAAGAAGACAAAGAAAGACATGAGAGCACATAGCCTCACAATGATGAAATTTAGAGAAATGATGTAATGTTCTTTTTAGGTTGTTCAAATAAAAGATGTTTGCTCACCACACAGCAATTGACTGGGCTTTTAAAATAGTAGCAAAAATATAAAAAAGGTCTCCGGTGTCTGATTATATTTAGTGAAACTTGAATAGCAGGTGACTCCATATATTTTAAGAAAACTTTTGAAAATGATTTCCTTTCAGCAGCACTGAGGGTGGCATTCTTGTGCAGTTTTTTGCCATTGTATATCGACATGACAGAATGTTTTCCTGTGATACAAAACAGAACCCAGTAGACTCAAGCAAAGAAGAAAATGTGCTGAATTTTTAAAAGCAAACTATAGTAAAATATTTCAGGACTTTGTTACAGTAGTACTTAATCTCTATGCTTTTCTAATTGTGTTTATAAGGACAGATTAATCACAGATATCCATCTTTTCCATTATATTAAAATTAAAAGTACGTTTCAGATAAAAAAATAAACTATGATAAAAATCTTATGAAAGTCATGGGGTTGTAATGTAAAATATAGGGAATGTAGTCAATAATATTATAATAACTTTGTATGGTGACAGATGGTAACTAGACCTATCATGGTGATCATTTCATAATGCATAAAAATATCATATCACTATCTTGTAACCCTGAAACTAATATAATATTATATTTCAGTTGTAATTCAGTAAAAAACACCTAATGATAAAGGAATATGTAATCCTGTTACCTTTGCAAAATTGAAACTTTTGGCCCAGTCCACTCTGTCTCCTCCCCACCAAGAAAATCTTTGAAAAAAAAAAAAGAAACTCTAACATCTGAAAATTCATCTGAGAGCTATACATAACCTTTCCAACTCATCTAAAGGCTGGGGAGCTTGCAAGGGAAGCAAGAAAAAGTTCAGATGCTTAAAAAAAAAAAAAAATCTGGCTGGCTCCAAATCTAGTTGCTTAACCACCAGTGCCCAAGTGTCTCTAGGGAAGCAAGAGACATCTGTGGGTTTGGAAGGAGAATAATTTATAAACATGAAAGATGTGTTTCCTCACTATCTCACCCCTCTCTCCAAAGGGGAGGAAAATAAGGCAACACAAGTTAAATGTTGAGGAGTGAAAAGTTACCTTAGAATTGGACAAAAGGAATGAAACATAAAATTGAATCGGCCATTTTTTTCATAGATATTCCATGTTAAGAGTTTCTGGAGAAAAACTGGAGCACTTGATTGATGTGCAACCTTCAGATTAATTATAACTGATATTCTGGCCTTATTCATTCTGATAAGAAGTTGACATATGATAAGCAGTTGCTTGTGATAAAGTTTAATGCACTGCCCTTTACGTTCCCTATGCTTTTTCTATTAAAGACATACCAATAAATATTTACAAAATTAATTTATCTCTACTTGAGACATTTTATAGGGTCATATGAATACATAGAGTCAGCAGGTCTGAGTTTGGATGTTGGTTCCACTTACCACTTGTGTGACCTTGGGCAAGCTCTTAACGTCAATATAATAAGTTTTAAAACACATGACAACAGTGAATTCCTCATTAAGATGAACTTCGAGGTTCTTAATTGTCAAAATTTAATAGGGACTTCTGCCTTTAAAAAAATTTAAGGGTTTATTACGTACTAGGGACTGTTCTAGACTCTAGGGATGTAACTAACACTGAGTCTCTCATCTCATGGTACCCATTAAGAGACAAAATCAATTAAGAAATTAACATACAATCTGACAGTTATGATAAACACTTCAAGGGAGAGTACAGCTGGTTAAGTGATCAGTTGGGAGGGAGTGCTATTTAAATGAAGGTGGGGATCAGGTAAGGCCTTTCTTACTGAAACTAATTGAAGCAAGACTAAATGAAGCAAGGGAGTGGGTTGTGTGTATGTCTGGCGTCACTTGTCTGTTGAATTTCATGTGTAACAACTGAGTGTTACACACATTACTGGAAGCTACTGTATAGAGAAACAGGGATTTGGAAGGCCTGGGAAGTACAGACTGGCAGGAACATGTATAAAGGAAGAGGGGAAGAAAACAGCAATAGGGAGAAAAGAAAACATTGCTTTCCCCACTGTCTCATATGTAGCTTCTTGGTTTGAACATAAGCATGCTGGCCTACAGGATCTCTAAAGGGGTGAAGGAAAGCTGGACACCTAGGCTCTTGAAAGGCTCCAAAGGAAGAATGAATATTACTTTTATGCAGTTTTTCCTAGTTGGGCTACTAAACTTTAGACTCAGGAATAAGCTGCACTGGCAAATGGGAAAAGGAACCAAGCTAGAGTAAACCAAGGGGTCTTAAGCCGATTGTCTTATATTTCTCCACATACACCTATGGTCCTTTTGAGATCTGTGCATGGGGTATGATTAACTTTGAACTCTGTATAAGAGTCAGTACAGGTGTAACCCACACCTAAACAAAGAAGGACTTTCAGAAAATGATTAATACAGCCCTTTGGAGAAACAGTGGGAGAGATGGATGTTGCGTAAGCAATTCTCTGAAAACTCTCCGAAGAACATTAGACTTAGGCAATGTAGTAAAAAATTGATTCATTGTTCTGCTAGGTCTTTTTTCCCCTGTGCCAAAAGAATTGAAATTCTCACATGGCAGTTCTAAGTTCAAAGACACTGACTTCGGATGACAGTGCCATTTTTATAGCATGTTAACCACTGTGTGTGAAAGTTATCGCTAGTATGCACTTGAGTTACTGGAATGAAGTCTATTAACACCAAATGTTTTAGAAAACAAGCTGCTCCAAGTTTCAACTTCTTAGGGTTTATTTGTTACATAGTTCAGCCAGTTTCCCAATCTCTCTAGACCTTGACACCATATTTTGTTATAATTTCAGTAACTTGAAAAGTTTCTGCTTCTGCACATGCTATGTCCCAGTTTTGGACTGTCTCCTACTTAGAACAGCTGCTTTACACTCAAGCCCCACCCTTCAGCCTCTCTGAGAGAAGCCAGGCAATAACGGACATTTCTGAGGAGGGTAGGAACCATGTCTGACTTGTTTACAGCTGTATCCTAAACTCTTAGCACAGGGTCCAGTTTAGAATAGCTCCTTAATAATTACTAAATGAATAAACCAATGTCTAAAGACCTCTGTTTGAGATCCACATGATCTTTTATCTTTTCTGAGAAGGACCTGGGAGAGAAGGTGGGCAGGTGTTACTAGTACAATATGACTGTTGATTTTTATTTCTTCCCCTTTTGATAGGCTTACTGAACAGGCATACGGAGGAAGTATGTCGGGCAAAGTGTATTTGACCAAGTCTCTCATGTCCTTGTGGAGAAATGTAGTCTGGATCCTAATATAACCAGGAAGATTCACAACTGCTGAACAACTGTGCCCCAAAGGAACTGAGGATCGGAGAGAGATCAACCTGGAGGAGAGCACTGAGAGCCAGGGTTATGGTGCTGTCCTTGCCTGGACATTTCCTGTGCAACGATTTTAATCTCTATCAATTATCTTCAGTTAAGCTAGAGAGTAAAGGCTTTCTGACATAAAATTCTGTTGGGTAACTAAGTCAGGATCCAAAAGGCCTTTGTCAGATTAGTGCAATGGGCTGATTCTAACAATTAGGTAGCATTTCTAAGAAATTTCTTACGGAATGAAGGTGATGTAACTGTAGCTCTTGGGATGTCTTCTGGATAAATGTAAATGCCTACATTAAATTCAAGTAACGAGCCAAACAAGTACCAACTGGGGCAAAAGAGCAATTCATGTGAAAAAGGAATGAGTTTTAACTGACATTAAGCCCAACTTGAATAATACTGATGACTGCCCCTAAAAAGCTAATGTGATTTTAGCCAACATTAAGAGAACTGTGCTATCTTTAGAAATCAACCAAGTATTTATGGAGCTTCTATTTGCATTGTTCTAGGTGCTATGTGGGATAGAGACATATCAAGCATGAAATCCTTGCTTTTAAGGCACATTCTAGTCAGAAGATTAGCAGTCAGAGAACAATGTAAGATATGTGATATGACAGACTAATTATCAAGGAAATGGCCCCTCAAAACTCCTACACACACAAAACCAAAACTGAAAACAAAAAAAAGCCCCAAGGCCTGAATACACTCCACAGGCACACATAGTCCATTAATTGATATTTATAACCATGGCCCAAAGTCATCGAGAACCTGCTATACATAAGGTCCATTACTCTCTGCGTATAGACCAATAGAAATATATCTTAGAAGTTGTCTTTTTTGTTTGTTTAGTTGTTTTAGTTTTAAATGGGATTTAATTCACTTATCTAGAAAATTAAATTATGAGGATCAGCTCATTCCTGAATGGGGTCAATGAATCAGGTACTACTGCACACAGCGAAGCACTGAAGTATACAGGTCGATCTGTAATGCTTGAGAAAAGAGGGAAATAAGCATTAGAAGTCACAGAAATGAAGCATTCCACTCCAAACTCTATTGAGCCAAGCCAGATCTGTGGGCTCTCAGCACTTGGAGGTCGTGGCACAACCAGAGACTTTGGGTGATGACAGGAGGACAGGGGGAAAAAACAGCTGTTTCCACACTAAATCCAACATATAATTTACCAAAATAGCCAAAAGTTGCACACATCATGCGCCCTTTACAGTGATGGTGCACTATACACCAAACCATGGCACATTTCCTTCTCAGGTGGGATTTCCAGTGCACGAGACCCTCCCTCCTTTGTGCCTATATTTGGATTTAAATTTTTTTTTTTTAAATTTTATTTGACGGAGAGTGAGAGCACATGCAGGGGAAGCAGCAGAGGGCGAGAGAGAAGCTGACTCCCCACTGAGCAGGGAGCCTGATGCGGGGCTTGATCCCAGGACCCTGAGATCATGACTTGAGCCAAAGGCAGACGCTTAACCATCTGAGCCACCCAGGCGCCCCTGGACTTTAAGGCTGGAAAAAAGTGACACTAACAAGTAGATACATGCCTCTCCAAATGTATGGCCTCTAATCTCAGCTGGCTCTCAGTAAATCACAGAATAGCTTCCACAGATAGCTTTTTTTTTTTTTATGCTCACAGCAGCTTCTCCAACCTCCTCCTCTTCCCTATTTTCATCCCTCTCAGGTGTGACCTACCTCACTCTCTATTTCATGTGGTACATTCTGTCATAAAGTACATTACTGTGTCCCAGCTCAAATCTGTTCTATGTCCATCTATCATTTCTTTTTCACAGGAAGACACCTTTCCTGTTCAAGACTAAAATTCCTTTATCTCTGTGAAGCTGTTGATACTGTTGACTTCTCCTTCCTTGAATTCTCTACTACCTTTACACCTGTAGCCCCATTTTCCTTCTCCTCTCCTGGCTCCTTTTCTGGTATCTTCCTCCACTCAGTTTTCAATGTCATGTTTCTCAATTATGTTCATGGTCCTCCTCTCACACTTACACGGGCAGCATGACCCAACAGTCGCTCTTCCGGAGTAGGCTCTGCTCTCCACACCTCCATCCTCTGCACATGCTCTTTATCTTCCCAGTGTATCTGCTCAAATGATCCACTTGCCCAGGGTCTACTTGTTCCTCAATATGTTCAGAAAGTTTTTTGAACTGTTTCCTGATTCTTCTCTGTACACCCCTGCCCCTAAAACTCTCAACAGACTTCTACCATAGGTTCTCTCATGCCATCAATGATTCTCATGTTTTCATCAACTTTTAAGTTGCCAACTCCTTTAAATGAAGCTGCACTGTTTTTTGCCATATCTCTGTGTGAAGGGCTCAGTAAACACCTATCGAATGGATGTATTTTGTATGTGCAAATGCGATGCTGGAGATCAGGAGATAATGAAATATTGTCTGGATGACCAACTGGTGGGGCTGCCATTTGACAGGGATGTGGCCCAAGTGACTTAATGTCTCCAATGAGAAGAAGAGTTTATGATGTTCTGATGTTTCTGTACCAAATAAATCTACTTAAAGTTACTTTTTAAAAAAAGACTAGGTATTAAAGTCTAAATAGACTGTACAATAAATTGAAAGGTAGATCAGTGATTATTTTGCCCTTCTTTTTTTTTTGGTAGCAGACACTAACTGAAATACTTTTGGGTAACTATTGTTCTGTTTATGGTGGCATGGGTTACTGGCTAATGAAGACCTAAAGCATTTTTGTGTCCTAGACTTGTAAACCTAGTAGGTCCTAGAAAAAAGAGGTCTATCTTTGTTCCTCAGCAGAAGACCTCTTTCTACTGTAACTACTAACTAGCCACCTGACCCTATCCGATAGATACCCCAGACCTAGGAAACTTGTGTTTAGCCCCTGGAGACTTCACATGGTTGGAAGCAAACAGGAGATGATGACAAGAACATCATTTCCTCTGCTTTGTGTATTTTATTTTTAAATTTTTAACATAAAGCTACTTGGGTTTAAGGCTTTTTTAAAATACCAGGTCTTATGGTGAATATGCAAAAGAAAAAAACTTCATAGTTTCTGGAATGGTTGGAGACATTAAAAGAGCTCTGGTTGCTGAATAAAATCACAGTTTTAAACCTTCCTGAGAGACTGTTATTTCCTCACTAATTCCCCTTAAGCAAAATATTTAAGATCAGTATGAAGAGGCTACAGCTTTTTATTCTGAGGATTACCTTTCATGGAAATGATAAAATGGAAAAATAATTATTCCACAAAGTTCAATAAAAGAGCCAAATCCTCCCAACAAATCCACAGATACCATTACCCTTAAATACCCTCCACTTATCGGGGGGAGAAAAAGAAAACTTCCTTAGATCCATTCAAATATAAAAACATTCTTTACTACATTGAATTTTATAAAATCCCATTGTTAAATACTTCCTCTCAAACTCCTGCCAAATGGGAGGATTACTGCCGAAACAGACAAGGAATATGTGACCTCCTCTCCCTCCCCTGATGAACATCAGGGTTACACTTTGGCACACATACAGATCTATTTTCTACAAAGGATGCAGCTTTTCAGAGATGTGAAGGATCTGGAATGAGAACACTGGCCCTCATCAACCCACTTCCTCTATTGGAAGGGAGTCTCCCAAATAGTCCTCTAAAGGAAACACTGGAATGAAGTCACCCATGTTTAGTAAAGTAACAGTAGCCTGATGATGTGATTGTTTCAGAAGTGATACAAAGCACAGCGGTTGCGGTTAGACCGAAAGTTCACTGGGACTTTTAATAATGAAATTTTAGATAAATATTTGCACAGATGCACACACATATTTATTTGTTCTGCTTCAATGGGACTCTTCCAAGTGCTAGTTTCAAAATATAAACAGTGGGAAACTGCTGTAGTAATGACTAGCAAAATACAGCAATTATTTGCAAGGGCTGAAAACTATTCATCTAATAAAAAGTAGGAAGCTGTGTGGGAGAGAAAGGAGTGAAATTCTCTAGCAAGTAAGGACAGTTGGAATTTAATAATTCACTTTGGCGATCATATTTGTTTAGTCAGCAAGCCAACGTTCCTACTGTGCTGCACAATGCCAGGGACAGTCTTCATCTTAAACACCCACCATGTTGAGAGAGCGAGTATTTCTAGCCAAGCTGCATAAATACCATCACTGCAGCAGTCCTTGAATACAAAGCTTTTATTACATTTCTCTGAGCAGGATCTGTAAAGCCCAGAAAGGACTCTCATTAGTTCAGAGATTAATTTGGCAGAGATGCTATCAGATTATTTGAAAATGTGTTATTAAGCAATATTTCAGAAGCGGCCTATGTGGCAGCAGATAGCCATGCTCTAGTAACAGAGTATATGATAGGCTCCAGATTACATTTTTTAAATCTCCTTAGTGATATAAACAGAAGCCAAGACGTGAAAAGCTCTCATCGTTTTCTCTTCTTTATTTAGCAATGGTTTCCTCTTCAAAAATATTTTCCTCATCACTCTTAATTGAAATTAATTTCCTCTTCAAAGGTGAAGAGATGCAAAAGTGAAGAGCTTATAAAAGAATATATATTGCTATAGTATCAAGAACAGAAAGATGTAATTGATGATCAGACTACCACAATCGGATTAATGATACCCATTATGCAAACAGCCCAAATGTATATAAAGAACAAACAACTGGCCACCTATGGAAGGAACATATGGGAGTCAGGAATGCAAAGAAATGGAAAGTATACGTAGCTACCATATGTCTGCGTACATCTATTCATACAAATATCTTTGTTTCTTATGCTTATTCACTGGTTCTCTTTTATTTCACTCATAAATATCATTTAATTGGCTAAATTAATACTTCACCAAGATTAACTCTTGGTAACCCAGAAGCCGTAGACTTGGCTTTTCATGTAGCAGATAATCAAATACTGCCTAGCGAATAATTTTTTCTATGGTACATATATGGTAGAAATGTTTGTGGAAAGAAATCTAAATATTCTCTCAATGGAGGTGGAGAGAGAATTAGGTATTTGGAAAAAGAGGCATATATGAAGAAGCAACAGAGTTTTGTAACTCCTGTACAATGATAGAGACTTGCAGAGTTAGTCTCAATCTGGAGTTACTTCCTTTCCACCAAAAAGTGTCTGGTGTAACCAGTCCCACTACCACAGTAGGGGGCAGATCCCCACCGAGAGCACAGTGCAGGAGAAGCCAAGCAGCCCACATATCAGAGACCCAGATTGGAGCCTGGTGGCACCAGAATGAGAAATGACTTCCTGGTAGCACATGGAAAGGTGATTTTTTTTCTTTTTTTTTGAGTGCATAAGAGGAAAGTGAGCATTTCAGAGAAACAGTTGAGGAAGACTAGAAGTGAAAGTCTGAATTTAGAGCAATAATAGACTGGAAGATTGGAAAATCTTCAACCATATACTAAAAGACCTGACCAGGAAGCTCCAGTTCTGACATGTGTGGAACAAAGAACCATCATGAAGAGGAGCAAGTCGGAATCGAGTCCCTCAGCCACAGCTGTCTATGTAGTTGGTTAAGTGCCCTACTTGGAAGATTGAAAGTTAGTGTCTGTGTATAATTTGACGGATAATAATTTTGCTTTAAAAATCTCTTTAGACAATTGTGAATAGTTCCCCTCTAGCAGTCGTCACAGTGCTTGCTGAAGAGGGCAGCTGTGATATAGAAAAATAACATTCTATTATGGCTACCTTTGCTAAAATAGCCTCTTTCTGCAGGCTTATCTGACCCAGACCTCAGAATCTCCTGGACTAAGAACAACTCACGCCATTGTGATTTAGAAGTATCCTGGTGCTAGAGAAGACACCAAGACGGCCAGGAGACAATGGCAGCATTAGAAGGCCCTAGTCGAACAGAATATATAATTTCATTTAACAGCTGCAGAAGCTCATTAACTACGCTGGCATGAATGATTCTTTACAACTACAAAAAGAAAGAAAAACAGCAGCCTATTTACAGATGCAGGGAGAGCCATTCCTTGTTTTCTAGCTTTCAAGGGAAACAAAACATTTCTGCATAATAACTTTATCCTATAATTCAACACTGTTTAAAAGTGTAGCTTGCCGTAAGCTTAAAGAGATATTTTTGTGTCACATATTCCAAACCTCCATAATATTCCAGCACGATTTCTGACTGCATGGCTTCCAGGTTCCCTATGACCTACTAAGGGCCCAATTGGGCAACAATCCGGCCAGTCCAGGCAACTCTCCAGCATGCACACTCCCTGCACTCAAACATTTCTCTCTGAACACACCCCATACTTCATGTCCTCAACTTGAGGACAGTATAGCTCAAATGCTTTCCACAATCCTTGAGCATCTCTTATTTTTTATTTTAGGTTCTCTGCACTTACTGAGTGACCTTGAGCCAGTCACTTAGCCTTTCTGTGCTTCAGGTTTTTTTATCTGTAAAATTACGATAGCACTCGCTTTCACAGGGCTATTGTACAGATTAAACTATGAGTTAATACAAAGCATCTAGAACAATGCCTGGTAATAGCACCCCATCAATAAACATCAACCAGTACTTCACTATTATTACCACTACTTAGGACATGATGCACCACTATTACTTATTTCCCATGTATTTCACCAACTCCACCTAAACAAAAATTGTTTGAGGGCAACTATTGGCATCGAGGGAGAGTATGGGTACATATTAGCACCCTTTCATGCCCCCTTCCCTCTTCCTCCCCTGCTCCCACCTCAGATGAGTACACAAAGAGGAGGACTGTTGCTGTGGTGGGGAATGTTGCTGACATTTTGCAGTGGGGGGGGGGGGGTCAGCTGAATGTTCATGAAGGCATGGGCATAGTTTTTATCCCATTTGGACAAACTGTCTTGTGGCTGTTCTTCCTCCCAGGAATAAGTGTTAAGGTATGCTCTGGGATAGGTCCCTGTTTTTCTCTTTCACCTTCTCAGACACTCTTCTTCAAGATCTCTTGTAAATAGAACTGCCCAGTGTGGGAGCTCTAGGCTAAAGGAGTGTGAAATAAATGATTCCCTAGTGCAGCCTGCTTCATTAGTATTCCCTACTGGGGCTGAAGAGGATGCTCTACTTGGTGATACTACTGTTTGCTTCTTTCCTTAGCATGTATTTCCTGTGAGATCTCTTCAGGAAGGGGTGGCTAATCTCAGGTAGAATTTCGGTAATCCTGGGTTTCTGGTCCACATGACATTATCTCATCCCACCCTTATTAGCAATCACAGGGATCAAGTCTTTTTCAACTTTGTATCCTTTAGCCCCTAACATTCACTATTGTTTATACAAGTGGGCCTTCAATTATTTATTGAAGCGAGCTGTTATTCATCTTTAAAAAAATATTAGCCACATTCTGATAGGGTCAGTCACTATGACTGAGGTCCTATCATTTAATTAAACTGAATCCAAAATTCAAAGAATGTTTCACAATAACAAGTACTAAAATTTGATGTTTATCAGTAAATTCAAATTCATAACTGTGACCTAAAAGGCGCAACAATGCCCCTCCCTTGTTTACTTCTCCGATCCTATCTTGCTCACTCTGAACCAGAATACTTTTTAATTTTTGCCTGATCCAACTTCTGCTCCTCTGCACTTGCTGTTCCCTTTGCATGAAATACTTTTCCCCCAGAGTTTCACATGATGAACTGCTTCTTGTTATTCCTATCTCAGGAAAGAGAAGGAGCCCATAGCCTGAAGAAAAGGGAATAAGACTTCCCCTGAAGAAATGATACCTAAAGTCTGAGTGTACATGGGTGTATGTGTGCATGGCTGTATGTGTTTCGGGGTAGAGGTGGGTAAGATAAGAGTATTCCATCTATGCAGAAGGAAGAGCTAAGGCAAAGGCTTGGAATGCAAAGGAATAGAACAAGGTTGTTTGCAGAACTGAAAGTCAATGTGGCTTCAGCTTAAAAAACCCAGGATAGCAGAAGATGGGCTATCAGCCGAATCATAAAGACCTCTTTCAGGGGAGGATGCAAAAGAGGGGCAGTAGAGCATTTATGCACTGTGGCTCTCATGTACTATCTTAATTTAAGATACAGATTAATCATTCTTCATAAGAAAAAATATTTCTGCCTTCACAGGTATTCCTCTATTCTTCCCTAACTTAAAAATAATTAGTAGTGCTAGGTATCAGTCACCCCTAGGATTTTCATATTTCCTTTAGTAAAGTGAGCTACCACATCCAAGATTCAGGGGATGGGACATCTTCTCAGCCCCTGGGACCTTGTTTTCTAACCCTAAACATAACCATAACTTCTCTTAGTACTAGTCCTGGGGTTATCTCAGGTGGGAAACTGAAAGCATTTTTAAAGCTGGTTTTAATTAGCTATTAGCATATCACACACATTGAATTTGTACCAACAACCTGAATAGATTCTTTTCTACACACAAAATATTATATTTCAGTAAACTGAATTTTGACAAATTGAATTTATGCTATTAAGTTAGCCTTACGCGTTTGGAATTTCTAATAATTCATGATAATTGATTTTAACTACTCAGAGATTTAGGAACAACTTACAAGAAATTGAGACAATCAGCCCAAACACTGAAGCTAAAGTGTAGAAAGGTTAGATGATTGCATCACAGCTGAACATCATTCTTCTCATGAACAAACAGTGTGCAAATTTCCTAATTTCTTATTCAATGTCTGACTGTCAGAACTTATTTTAAGCAAAATACAGATTTACTGTGGTAAGAGAGTAGAATGAAAATTAGAAAAAGAAAACTATATATCTGATATGGCCAAGAAAGCTACCGAAAGTATATGAAAAAGAATAAATGTTTCAAAATTAAATTCTCCACATGGGCATTCCATAGTTGAAAGATTATAATTCCAAAGATAATTTTAATCTAACACAATAATTAAAGAGTAAGGAATGGAGCAAAATAATTTCCTTAATATGCACTTAAAAGATCTGTTACGTATAAAACATCAGTACTCAAAGCTGAATATCTGAATTTGCAAATTTTACCAATTCTCTCACTCATTACAACATACTTAACACTCAGTGCAAATAAATCATTTAAACAGGACAACTGTTTCTATTCATTAACATCATACATCTTGCAAATGTATTTCTACTGTGGAAATCTTCACTGCAAGTGCTACTCTTTTATGGCATGAGGCATTTATTTACGTACATTTTCCTTCATTGGTATAATAAACATTTATTCTCTTCAAGAGTTTAACTCTAACTGAAAAACACCAAAATCCAAAATTCAGAAATGGTAGTTCAGTCTCTGCAAGGAAGCACATTGAGAATAACAAGTTTATATTATATTACCCCACTGCATAACATTTTATATTTTCCAACACTCTTTTCAGTAAGGTATCTCATATGTGAGATCTCCTGGTGTCATTTTTGAAATGAGAGCTGTAGAGGGATTCTGATTTTACTCAGTTGTTAAGGTGCCTGAAGGAGTTCATTCATTAATTTCTCTAACCATGCAGGGCACTGGAGCCTTTGGGGACAGTAAGTTCACATTTAGTGGTTATGCTGAATGAATTCCCAATCTACTTTGTTTTAATTTGCATTAAAAAGACTCTACTCTCAAAGTACTGCATCATTAAGTTTATATAATAATTAGATATACAAATTAGGAAAGGCAGATTAAGTATCACTTGGCAACATTAACTTGCCCACCACCTTCACACTGAAGATTTGAAGAGTGTATATTAGCGAGAGATACTTGTCTGTGTATAACAACTGAAGAAGCCTGTTAAGAATACTTAATTCACTGACTATTATTTCCAATAATAAGCACCTTCAGAGGATGAGATTTTTTTAAAAATTTTATTTACTGGCTTTTTGCCATTAAGAAGAAAAAAAATGAAGGGGGAAAACAATGATCATAAAAACCCCAATCTCTTAAATGATTTAATAGCTTAGTTAGTGCACACAAACAACTATAGTAATACTATCAACCGTATCTTCTATATCTATTTAAAATAGTTCTTCTTATATAATACCGTACAAAAAAAGTCTTGTTCATTCTTGTGATATTGCTGAGACAATTCACTAAGAACCACCTTTAAGAATTCAGTAAGTCATTTAAAAAATTAAGAGAAATAACTTCCAGTTACACTTCTGATACAGAAAAACTGGCATCTTTAGTTATTATTTTTAAGCCACCACAAACTGACACCACTCAAGAAAGATCCCCTACCCCCAACCATAATAGCTACAATTTTAGCTAAAGAACACAAGGCAATTCTGATAGCATCTGGTTGGGTGAGGACCTGTTTCATAGGTATAGCTACTAATTCCCATGAGGACCATATTCTTATTCAGCTTCCTTTGCTTCCACTGTCCTCTAGTTTTAGCTATTCTTTACTAGAGGAAAGACTTCACACGTGTAATATTATGGATAGCATCACTACAAAATGGAGTTCAGGTTCAAATTACAGTTTTATGGTCAGGAAAAATCAGTATCATTTAAATGAGTCATCACTGCCACTTTTAGACCTCTTTCACTTCCTAAAGAATTATCCCTTTTAGGGATGTACCCATTTTTATTTTTGCAAATCACAAATAAAAACTAAACATAAAACAGTTATGATGATTACAGCAACAGTCATGTTACATTTATCTAGCACACATTTAACAAAGTTTTAGTCTCAGTAACTGATCTACTGTGGCCCATTTCAAGAATTTTATGTTCTAATCGTATGTGATATTTTATATGCTGATATGAACAGAAAAATTTTTAAAGAATTTGTAAAGAGAAAAAAATTCGTAAAGAGGGAAAACCACATGAAAGCAATTAGCAATAGTTTCTGATTGATGCTAAGTATTAATTTATCCTATTTAAGTGAACAATAACTTTATGTAGTTGTAGATATATAACAGTGTAAATTCTAAAAGTTGGATATTTTTGTGAAATAAAAAATTGCATCTAGTGCTTAATCCAAATATAAATAGCATTCTTTTGATGTTATCTTAGAATAGCATTTAAAAATTTTTTTCTAGTGAAATATGGGGCCCAAGGCATAATAAATTATAAATATTACTTTCAAAACTACCCAGCATGTTTTCTGGAGGTTTGTATTTCTCTGTTTAAGAACATTTGAGAAAGTCATAATTTTTGTAAATTAAAATATTCTAATAAGTAATCACTTAAATGAAGGAAATAAATAGGTGGGAAATGGAACATTTAGAGGGCAGTGAGGTGAGAAAGGGGATATGAAATTAATATGGGAGGAAACCTGAAGAAAGTGAAGGTCAAAGAACTAGGAAAAGTTTACCCATTTCTCCAGACCTATAGTTATTTACCTAGGAAATGTGGTTAAGTTCCGTGGGACACAGCGAGTTATTTGCTCTAAGTGTTTTAAGTTTACCTATTAAAAAACAAGCTGCATTCTCCATTCCAGACCCCGGGGCCTGGCAGATGGAAAGCCTCCATCCCTCCCACCCGTTTCAGGGGCAGTGTACCAACCTCTCACGGCCCAGCATGACTAATTGAGGTTTTTCACTTGATGGCTTTATGTATGAGAGAAATTTAAAGGCACTTCTATACATGTCTCCTTCCTTCCTAGCTAATTAGAATGTTCAACTGTACCTTGTTCAAATTTTAAATAGTGGTCAAAATTTAAATAGTGGTCACACCGTTTCAGCATCACCTCTTACTGACATTATCAGTGGGTATTAAATAGGAAACAGAAACTATAAATTCTACGCTAATGACAATACTGCATGTTTAGAAAATACTTTGTTTTAGATGACAAAGGATGCCATTTTCCTCTCCTTTTGATGTCTCATTTCTACTATTTAAGTGTCTCATATTAAATGAATCTGCCATAACACAAACATAGACTAATGAAAAAGACAAGTTATTAGATCCTTCACAGAGGTCCACAACAGAATTCTTTTAAAAGTATTAGGTTGCCTTCATATAATTAGGGTAGTATTTGATGTATGCATCATTTTTAAGGGATATGTGCTATTACACAGAGCAAAGTTAACAGTTCGACTGAATGGAGACAGTATCAATAATGGCCTAAAATATTATTTTCATCAGCTAAAACAAGAACGAGTAGATTTTTCAAATATTGGTTTATCTTAGGCACTTCAATAAACTGACAATGACTTCATTACTTAAAGACTGAACCTATAAGGAAACAATAAGTTTACACAATAATGTGAAAGTGAATTAACTCTTCATTCTGGCCTTTACTTTTTTTCCCCATTTTCAAGTAATTTAGACTTCATTCATAAAAATGGTTGTGAATGGATCCAAAAGGCATCTATTTTGAAATTACAGATAAATATAAATAGTACGACAAATCATTTTAGAGTGATTTGTGAAATATTACGCTAGTATACTTTATTTTTTAGAACAAAAAGACTATAATACGTTTCCTCACCTCTCTCAGGGATACTTTACCTCCTTTTCTCTTTCCTTTTTTTTTCTTTTTTGATATCTCAAATTCTATACACACACAGAGTATCTCTCCTCCTGCCCTGCTGTAGTCCTCTAAAGATGCAAAGAGATGGTTTATTTTTTTTTTCTTTTTTTTTCAAAGAGATGGTTTAAAAGTCATTTAATTTATATCATTTTCACTCAAGCTTTGTGGAAATGAATCAAAGGGAAAGCGAGGTATTCAGTTTTAGTTAACAAGATAATTGCTCCTAAAGTAGCTCCTTGAAGTCTGAGGCAGTAGGCAGCTGCAAACATCCGACTGAAAGCCCATCTGTGGCTTCACAGCTTCCAGTCGAGGATGTTTACAGTCGCTCACTGTCAAGAGGGATATACCTTCCTTCTATTTGGTTCACCTAAACACTGGTCCCTAGCAGGTGGTTCTAAGATGTACAAGCAGCAATCCTGTACAGTACTAAATTCTCATTCCAACACAGAAATATTCCAGAAGATGTCTCAAAAAAATCAAAACAAAAAGCTTCATGTCTGTTATTCATCTACCAAGTTCCTGTAGGAGTTTGAGATAGATTAAGGCAATGTATGCAAATTGCTTTCATCCATTATTGTTAGCTAAGAAACAAACAAGGCAGGATTACTTAATAGGGCTCCAACATGTATTATGCAATTAAAATCCTTCTTTGAGTGAAAAGGACCAAACACAGAAACTAAATTATGTTAATAACACAAAGTGCACATTAACATTAAATACTAAATTTAAGTGAGCTTAGACTCTCAATGAAAATATAAAAGGTCTATTTCAAACATTATAAATTCTGATAAAAAAAAAAGACTTACGTGCTTTTATAATATCACTTTTGCTCTGAAATCTGCTCCCAGAGACAACTTGTATCGTCAGATGGTTTTTGAAAGCATATGCAACAATCAGGAGAAAAACAGAAAGAAATAACGAGGTCTATAACAGGCATACATCAGTTTGTGGATCAAAGTTCCCCACTGGAAAAACACAGAACCTATCACTCATAACAGAGTGACGCACAGTAACTCCAAATTTGAATGTTTTGAATTCCACTCCCATTCTCTTATGAAAATAAATGAGGAAAACTGAAGCTAAGCTCTATCAGTCACTACTCTCCTGTAGGAATTCAAAATGCTTCCTAGTCTAGTGAAACATTAAGTTGATACAGAGCAGTGGGTGTGTCTTTCCCCAAGATTTTTTAGATGAAGTAACCATAAGGTTCTCAGGTTGCAGAAGTCTTAGTAGTTTGTGACACCAAACCCAAAACCAAAACAAAATGCACACAAACAGTGTCTTGTTTACTAAAACTAACAAATGTGAAGAGCTCCATAAATTACTTTTTCAAAGCAAACGGTAACTCTATCCCATTAAGGTTAAGAAAGTTAATCTTTGAGGCAGCAGGTGAAAACAAGCTGAATTATGTTGAGGCCTTTTTCTTTATTAACTAAGGACTTTGAACTATTAAAACTTCCTAGGGAACCACGTTTTCTCAATGGGTCAAGTCACATAGGGGAACAAAGCAAACTTTATCAGTGCTGTGCAATTCTACATTCCTGAAATTCTTAGTACTTGGCATTCACATATACCATTGCTGACTAGAGCTCCAGTCAGTTCACCAAACTCAGCTACAGCTAAACCTTGTGAACCTCTCACCAAGACACCCACTTCTTTTAAGTTAGTCACAAATAGGCATGGTACTCTGTAATTAAAACAGTTAAATACCAAGCCTCACACCCTGTGAAGACATTATATAGCAGTAACGGTTTAGCAAAAGAAAATATTTTTACTTCCATACATTTTTCTCAGAGTGACAGATCCCCTCCTTGTCTTGGAATCTTACCACTTAAAATTAAAAACGGTAAGTGACTAGTACATATTAGGCAACCGAACTCAAATATCAATTGAATGAACATGTGAAAGAGGTCTTAAACCTTAGCACAACTTTGAGCATCCAGCCTTTTGCTCAGAGCTCTATGAATAAACATAAAAAATCTGCAAAGCACAGAAGATGGTAAAATCTTAGTTACAAGGGTGCATCAATGTATTTAACAAGCATCAGTACAGTACACGTCACTGCCTGTATACACAGGCTTCCTTTTTAGCCGAGCTAGATGAAATCTATGTGGAAGGTGAAGCAGATTTATCCCAACAAGGTGCTGAACAATTTTGCCAGTTTAAGTGAGACTCAATGTTATTGAAAGCTATGTGCTTGTTTCCTGGTAATTGAGCAACATCTGTTCCATTTAGAGCAGCAACTCTCAAAATAAGAAGGTGGCAATGGAATTATCAGGACAGTTTCTTCTAATCCCACCTACCTGGACTGCTTGTTGCCCTATCCATTTTGCAATTCTTATTCAGAAGGGGAGGGTGCTGAGTGTGTGCATTTTGCAAAATCTATCAAATGATTTTGTTATATGTTCCTGGCAGAGAACTACTAATCTAGAAAGATGAAACTAAATAAATTTGCTTGAGGCTAAAAACACTTGCCACTATTTGAGAAATAGCACCAGTAAATCCATTTAAAAAATCATGAATTAAAAACAAATATGGCAGAATAAGACTCATCTGTGTCCAATACATCAGATCCTATATATTGTCTTATATAACCCTGGAAAAGTTCACAAAAAATTTCGTTAGTTCAAAATCATGAAAATGCTTGCTGCTCTAGTCCTGTTAGATAAGGTCGGCAAAGATCTCTCCACCCAAAAGTGCAGCTCTGGATGTCTATATCTTAATCAGTTTTATAACCTTCCTCATATTAGTTTTAACTCTTTGAAGGATTCATTCCTTCTGGTGGTGGACAGTTTAGGACTGGTCACAATTAAATTTTAAAATTTTTTCTTAGCTACCCTGAACCATTCAGTCTTGAACCCTCTTACCGATTCTATAATCAGTAAGAATACAAAGAATAAAATCTACTTTAGAAATTAGTTTTTGTTCAATTAGCATTCTCCAATAAAATGGTAGTGAGAAAATGAGAATTAAGCCTGATAAACTGTATCAAGTTTATAGCCTTAATTTTAATATATCATTTTTTTTTGTATGCCAAGCAATGTTTATGCATGATCTCATCTTATTCCTGCTATGGTATGATGAAACATTTACTATCATCATCATCATGCAGATGGGAACACTAAGCTTGGAGAGCTGGAATCATATACTTGCTTTCCTATTCTGATGTTTTGCTTATTGTGAACTCTCCTGAATCATTTGTGGAATTGGGGAAGGCGTTGGTTTGAATAAATATGAGATAGTTAATGAAAATTCAATAAAAATTGTGTTTAAATGATAAATTGGGCATAAAAAATTAAATGAAAAAACTTTTAAGAGTAGAAACGAATATCCAGATTGGTGATAAAACAATTCATTAAGTTACTCATTTCAACTGACATATATTTACTCATTTGCCAAACTCTTCCTTAAAATAATACTGATTTACAATCTAGGCCAGGGTTCCCCAGAAAGGAACTCTCCAAGCTTATCAGAGTTTTTCAGTTGTTAGTACCCTACTCCCTCATCTGCCCCAGCCCTTCCCCTCCTACTCTGACTGGCTTTCTCACTAGGGAGGGGGATTCCAAGGGCCAGAGCATCCTAGCCTTCAGGCTAATAAGGGACTTTCCATCCAACTCCTCTCCTCTCATCTCTTTCCCTTCCCTTGGGCACATAACTGTCAGCAGTTCCCTGGCTGCTTCCCTCTGACAACCTGCTGGCTCAGCTCTTCCCCACCTCAGGGTTCCATTAGACTCTTCACAAAGAGCAGCTCTCACCTAGGAATACCCTCCTAGCCCTGTTCAGATATAAGATCATATTTCTAGAGGGCCATTAGGTGAATTTAAGATAAATTTCATTGTAATAATCCCACAGTAGAATTCAAAAGTCTTTGTTTTTTTCTTTTTTTTAATCAAAGCTGTCAGATTAAATTCCCCAAATAGCAGAAATTCAACATGATTAGTACTATACCTTCACAGTAATGAGAAATTATTTCAGAAGAACACAATTCTATAATAGAAAATGCATTTTAAAAATATTTGTTTATAAATTTCACAATTAAAAAATCCATTTCTAATGTAGGTCAACTGTACATAGTTGATATTTCTATGGTTATTTTAAGCAAATAAAATGATTCTGATGCTCTTAAAGAAAGAATTGAAAATAATCTGTTATTTGGTTCATTATTTTTTTCAAATAGTTTAGAAAGTATTTCTTAGTAGTAGCCCAGGTTAGAGACTTTAATTAATCATTTTGTATAAAATGTATCTGTAATTGCCATAGAATAGCCAGATTATTGACATACATAGAAACTGACTCTTTCTGAAATTATGTAATCATTAAAACATGTTTACAAAGCTATACAATGATATAGAACATCAGTTATCCCATCAGGTAAAAGAAAAGCCAAGAAAAAAACTATATGTATGATATAAATATTACCATGATAAGATGCAGAATATACATAAGATTTTTTTCTACTTTTCTATATTTTAAAATTTTTCTTGAATGTGAATACTTGAATACAAATAATCAGAAGAAATTGACCCACTTCAGACATAAGAATTACAGCTGACCCTTAAATAACACAGGTATGAGCATCACGAGTCCACTTATACATGACTGTTTTTGATAAATACAGCACAGTATTATAAATGTATTTTCTCTTCCATATGATTTTCTTAATAACTTTCTTCTCTAGCTTACTTTATTGTAAGAATACGTACATACAACATACAAAATATGTTTCATATGTTGTATGCATGTATACATATATAATATGTACATGATTATATAATACATACAACATATAAATATATATTATATATATGTATATATACAATACATACGACATATAAAATATGTGTTAAATGCCTGTTTGTATTATCAGTAAGATTCCTGGTCAACAGGCTATTAGTAAAGTTACTCTATTAGTCAAAAGTTGCACACAGAGTTCTGACTGTGTGGGGGATTGGCACCCTTAACCCCCATATTGTCCAAGGGTCAACTGTAGTAGCTCTCTTATCTCAAGAGTAATATAGACAGTATCAGACATTTCTCAAGTATAGTTCTCTATCTAGATAAATCTTTGCAAGGAGAGACAATCGCATGAGCCTCTTCCCTGAAAGCCATGATTCTGCCTCAATCACTATTTTGTCCACTGGAGTAGCCCATCGTGTGCCTTATAGGTAGTAAGGTATTTAATATACACTGGCTGAATTTTTAAAATGTTGATAAAGAGATTCTTAAAACACACCTTATTTGTAATTATCTAGCATCCTTCTTTTGCAAAATTTATAAGCTCATAGCTTTTTAAAAAAAATTTTCCTCTTTAAAAGTGATGAAATAGACAAAAGTTAATAATTGGACGAAGTTTAGAGCCAAAGCTATAGTACAAAGATATGAGAACTGTCTTGAGACCAGTTGATGCTTCTGCCAAGGTGGGAAGACAGGGAGCTCTGGGCCCTTTTAATAGAGACTGGCATGGACTGATCTCTGAACACCTTCGAGCCCTTTTGCTCTGTGGAGGAAACTACAGTACCTATACCTTACAGAGCTCTTCTGAGAAGTATGTATATGAGAAGAAGTATACATACAGATATGTATGAGAAAGTACCATGCACATGTTAGTTATTTTTCCTTATTATTTCTTTCTGATTATGAACATGTTAAGGGAGATTAATCAGAACAGTGTTTACTAATGGAAATAAACTACTAATATCCTTTGGGCTTTTAAACAGCTACATGATCTCATTTGACCTCACTGAACATCAATTTCCTCAAGTGTAATAAGAGACTTAATCAGATTCTCTCTAAAATCCTTCCAGCTATAAAATCCTATGACTCTAATTCCTTCATTGCTTTAATTTATGAGGTAGGGGTAGGAACTGAAATGGGAGAGGGTTAGAAGAATTTTTAAAAATTAAGCATATACAAATCATGGAAGCAGACTTCTTTTAACTAGTGTGATTTTTCTTAATACAAAGAAGCACCAATTACCCTGACTTCATTCACCATCACTTCCCACACCCACACATTTTTAAAAATAGGACTACAAAACAGTTTGAGAGTATATTTACAGACACAGTAGTCAGTAGCTGACTTATGAAGTTTTCTATAGAAGAACTTAATTATCTCCAATACTGTCTGGCATGGGAATTGGGTTATAAAGAGCAAAAGAATAGAGGCTCATCTACCTTATGCCTGTGACAGTGACATAGCATAGAAAACAGGGACAAGAAAAAATTCTTATTCAGAGTCCAGCCTTGAAATCAGGTTGCAAGACCTCCACACCATTCCATGTAGAAACGGCAACTTAATTTGAAATAGCTCACTGCATCTCAAAATCAAAGACACTTTCAGCAGTTTACTGCAAGTTAATGTTTAACTTATACTGTTTGGGGCTATCGGTAGCTTAGTTGCTCACATAAGGATTTTCGAGGTTTCCAACAAAATAACTGCAAACGCCTAAGATAAAACCACACTTCAATTCAAAATATAGTTATTGAAAAACTCATGTTATCATTTCATCCTATTTTATTAGCCTAATTAATAACG
Organism: Potos flavus; assembly: GCA_028534135.1. Classification (NCBI taxonomy): domain Eukaryota; kingdom Metazoa; phylum Chordata; class Mammalia; order Carnivora; family Procyonidae; genus Potos; species Potos flavus. Next base: position 76,419,773 of record CM052886.1, on the reverse strand, counting down.
TGCTCACAGTAGATTTGTGCTAAATTTGAACCACTAGGGATAGCTGATGAGGGAAATATAGTGTGGCTGGCCCTAATTTCATTTGTAGATTTTAGCATTAAGAATGGAGGCAAAAAAGCTTAGGTCAACCAAACAGGACAGCCACAGAAGCAACAATGACAAACCACCAACTACTGTTTTGTTCCTCTTGCATCTGGGGAGGAGAATCTGAGAAAACATGGGATGATTTCCATTAGCTTCTAAAAGGCCAGGTTCTGTTTCTGCCTAATTTTAAGAAAACAGTATGGTAGTAATCTAGGATGTTCAAATGGGAAACTTGTGATGAACAGTGGAAGAAAGTAAAAATTTCCATGAATAGGAAAGGATAAAATGAAAAAGAACAAATGAGAAAGAAGAGTCCCCTTTCACCTTTTCTATTCCAAAAGGGTAATTTATTAGTGATTCTTTTTTTTTATATAAGTTTATTTATTTATTTATTTGACAGAGAGAGAGATCACAAGTGGGCAGAGAGGCAGGCAGAGAGAGAGGGGGAAGCAGGCTCCCTGCTGAGCAGAGAGCCCAATGTGGGGCTCGATCCCAGGACCCTGAGATCATGACCCAAGCCGAAGGCAGAGGCTTTAACCCACTGAGCCACCCAGGAGCCCCAATTTATTATGATTCTTGAAATGTCTAAACAATATGTTACTGCCATGCAATGGTTTAGGGAAAAAAAAAAATCTTGGCTTTGTTTTACCAATGGGGATCGAATCAAACCTGTTAAGATCAGAGCCTTCTACCTGAGAAATGAATAACCATTTAAAAATAAATTAATTTCTTCAAATCAATACTTTTATCATTTGATTAGCTCAATATTTTTTAAACTGGGTGTTTTTCATAAATGCTACTAAATAATGTAACTTTCTACTGAGAGCAGGATAAAGAGAGAGACTTCAGGGGACCATAAAATGAATCTTCAGAAAGTTTAAGGGTAAAAGTGACCATATTTTAGATTTTCTGGGAACATCACAATTTCAGTGATTCTGTCCCAATACAATTATAAATCAGTAAGAAATACTTTTGGACCTGTCATCAAATCAAGAAAAGTCATTAGAGATGATTTAAGCAGCATCCAAAGAATCCTAAATTCCCTAAAGAATTAACCTTAGTTTTATATTCTGTGCACCAACAGTGCCAAACTTTTATTTTACCTACGCTATCTACGAAGAAAAGATTTATATACAGAAGAATAATTTTAACTCACTTTAAAAAATAATTAATGAAATTATCCTAACTTAGAGTTTTTGAAGACATTAATTTAAAAGAAATCTACCAACATTGGTTGGTATTCTAGAGCCTGAAAGTCCTAACTTTTCTTATTTTTTCTTTCCAAAGCACTTCTTAAAATTGCCTCTGGTATTTTTTAAATGTGCTCAGAAGTCCTAGGGCTCTGGCAGTTTTTTAACTAATAAAATAAACATAGCAATCGAGTACCTACAGTTCTGCTAACAGTATTGTTTGTATTTTAAGCCCTATCCACAAAGGCTACAGAGAAAAATATCCAGTATAAACAAATATTACTTAGATACCAGTGGCATCTCAAAGCAGCACACCCAAGTCTCAAAATGCAAAAGGGAGAAATTTTCCACTCCCACGGCGCATAACTTCCTGGTGAACCTCGTGTCAGGCAAAAGAGAGAGAAATTGCCTCTGTTACTGTGAAGTTGGGGAGGAGGTGTGGGTGTGAAGCAAATCAGTAATTCTCTTTCTTCATTTTTTCACCATCTCTTTTCCTCCACATATCTCTTCTTTTCCATGATGTCTCTCTCCTTTCTCATATTCAGCTGTTCTCTCATCTTCTTCCATCCCCAATTTCAACAGATAAGATAACTTTGTCCTTTTATCTCATTGCTTAACATCAGTCACTAAGCTTCATACAACACACACACATAAACACTACTGAATAGTATTTTCAAAGGAATGCACAAATTAGGGCAAGAAAAGTAAATGGAGTGGGCTGGGGTTAAGGTTGGGAAAAAAAATTTGTCGTTTGTATTCGCAATGCCCAAACTTCCAGCTGAGAGGAAGCCAAACTCTGTAGGAAGAAAGAAACTTGTCCTGAGAAATGCTAGGATGAGGGAAGGCATAAAGGTCCATGCAACCCTATGAGAATCACAATGAGCCAGTACATCCCATCTCACCATGCAGCTGAAACCCATGGCAATGGTCACTTCTGATGCAATGATCACCTCCCAGAACTGAAGAGTGTCTCCTCTAAGTTTGGCTTTTGATTCTATAGCCCAAGGCTTAAAATTGAGGAAGGAAGACATACTGCTCTTTAAGACTGGGTTGAGCTAAGTGTCCCTGACCCTTTCCATGTAGACTCATCTTCCCAAAACTCTTGCACATCTTCTTGTTGATTCTTAGCACTACTGCTAAGTTATCCACTCTGCCTGTATTATCAGTCTCCCCTCACTTAAGGCCTACCATAAAATAAAACTCTGTTCTCCCAATTGCACAATGATAATAACTCTAATTATATAGTAATAACTATAACTATAGAGTCAAGATAATTCAAGAAACTAATACTTGTAAAGTGTTTAGAACAGTGTTTGGTAAATGAAAGAATGCTATAAAAATTTGTTAAATAAAATGAAAATAAAATAAATTATCTGTGAATACATATATATGGATTCAAATGACAAAAAACTTTGTATAATGGTAAAACAGACTTCAAACAGAAGAGAACTAATGTCTTGATTTTGTCAGTATGTGTCATCAATCCAGTTGAATTACTAAGAGAGATTACCCAAGGAACCAAGCTTTATCTAAACATTTTGTATTTAACCAATTCTAGCCTGGTCTTGAGATACTTAGATTATCAAGGAAGAAATAAATCTATCTGTTAAAACCAGTTTACAAAATGGAAGTGTGAGAGTTCACCCTTAGTCTGGGATATCCCATATCTGACTCTTCAGCCCTGTAGTCATTTGAATACTTTATGCATTATTTGGATAATATTATTTAAGAGGCTTCATTGTATATTGTAAAAAAGGATAGAGTTTCAAGTTAAATATTTGGACTAAGGCAAAAGAACTTATTTTCCCTTGGAGGTGGGGCTATAATGAGATGAAAAGGACAGCTGTAAGTTGTAAAACTGGAAACAGAAAAAGGCAGAAAAAAAGATAGGACAATATGGAAGGAGAGACAATGATGAGAACATAAGGTCAGTTTCATGAGATGAAACTGTTTACCATGCTTATAATATGTGAATAAATAAAAGATATAATGAGATTAAAACTTATTCCAACCAGGGAACAAAATATACCGCAAATATGGAGCTACATATGTGAAATGTATAAAATGACCTCATGAAAATAAAAAACTCTGGTTTAAACTCTATCTTCTGTATTTAAAAACTACTTTTAAGATAAAAATATTTTGAAAAATACATCTGTAATCTCAAAGATAAATTAGCAAAAAATCAGAAATGACATGCTTTTATTTTTCTAATGACATTTAGTAAAAAGTGTAGCTACTTTTTCATGACCACTAGGAATATTAATTTAGAAGACTGTAAGACAGCTAACCATATTAAAAATTATTTCCATAGACTGATTTCATAAATTTAATACCAAGAAATTTTTAAACAATTCAGCAGATGTTCTCTAGGTGATAGTAATAAAATGTTAAAAAAGAAACATATTTGACTTTTAAAAAACATGTACATCATTTATAGTAAAATTAAATTCCACTCACAGCGATTCAAGGAATATAATTAGAGTTTGCTATGAAAACAAATCCTTTGAATTCTTGTTTAATAAGAAGTATTAGTATTGACAGTTTTAATCTACACAAATGGAACTGAAAGATTTTTTAAATAATTTTTTCAAAAGTTCATTAAGTTAAAAATATGTAGTGTTGAGGTGCTAAGCGTCTCTAAATTTTAGCAGCATACCTCGAATTTTTGCCAGAAGTAGACTTTCACTAAGCAAGAAATTTCTATTACTCCTATATTAAGAAACCACACCCCATACAACTAATGACAGGAAAGCATTTCAATTCAAACCTCGAACACTATCCAGCCTGAAGCAAAGTTTAAAAAAAAAAGATGCAAAAATAAAACACAACTCATATTTTCAGAGAAGAAAGGAAACTCTTGCTAAATAAGTAGCAATTATGCTGAAGAATTTATATGCTAAGCACGACTGAATGTAAAAACACCAGAGCAGTCAACCATAGCTTTAGCACTTTGAGTATGATTAACAGAATGAACTTTCAAAGGTCAATTAAATGTCAACACATTTTAAAGAGATATTCTTCTTAAATCTGGTCAATGTATAACAGTACCTCATAATTTAGGGATAGATACCCTTCTTTTTTAAGTATAATGTGCATGTGATATATATATACATACAGACACAAATTTACATGTCACCAGCCAGACTACTATGGAAGTCATCTAGTGTCTATCCTAGAATTTGACTATTTTGATGTGTTTCAATTTATGAAATGATCAAAAAGAAAATATAACTTTATTTAATATATAGCACTATCCAATGAAGATAAAACACAAAATTTTAAATGCTAAGACTTAAGGTTTATCTAATAGCTGACCCTATTTATTCCATCATAGGAAGTCATTCACAAGATAACTCTTTATTATCTGTAACGAATCATCCTGCTACCTAATTCACCCCTACTAACCTTCCTTGAATGCTTGTGGTTAAAAAGCTTACCAAAAAAGGTACACGGGATTCAAAAACTGCCAAGTTTAGCATTAGAGATCTGTGGGACAGAACAAGTCCTGAAGGCACTGAGTGTCCATTCCTGACATTTTAATCCAAGAACTCAGTAAGAATCCCATTCCACATAGGGAAGGCCAAGTTGTCTCAGAACCTCAGAATGAGAAGGGACCACCAACATCATCTGACCCAAACCTTTCTACATTCACGGCATGTAGAACCACAAAGTTAGAGCAAATTGGCTTTGCTCCCACAGCTCTTTAGTAGACATCAAGTCTTTAAAACTTATAAATCTAGTATTTTCTTCTCTATATCAAATTTATGCTATATTCTTTCTCCATTAGGACTTTAAGACCAGGTTATAATTAACCAAATAGCCGTGGCTACCACCGGAGTTCAGAACAAGGTGGAATCTTTAAGGAACTGATGATCTGGGAAGGCTCCAAGGAGCAGTTGGAAATTGAAGAATGGGTAGAATCTAGATGGTTCAAAAGGAGGCATCACTGATGAGGCAAGCAATATGGGCTTAGGCCCAGTGGTGAGTGAGCAGGCCATATTCCAGGAACTATGGAAAGAATATATTTAGAGTAGAATGGGACACTATTTTTAAAGCCACCATATAAACCAGGCAGAGGAGGTTCAATTTGACATGGGGACATACAGAAAGTGATGAAAGGCTTTTGACTTTAAGAAAAATGATGTGAAGATAGCAATGACTAGCCCTGCAATAGGTTTTCAAGAGAATGGAGGTAGGGAGAAGAGAAAGATTTGACAGGCCTCATAGGGGTCTGTCTACTAATGTTGATATTTTACAGGACTGTAAGGAAAAAGTGAGCTAATGAGAGAAAAAGTACTTTGAAAAGTAGAAGAGCTCTAGAAAGTAAAGGTATTTTTCAAAGTCAGAGGGCAGTGGCCTCTCTCATCACATTGCCATGTCTTGATGCCATACACTGCTCTAAAAAGGTAAATTTGGAGTTGGATTCTAGATCTATTTCTTTGGGGTTAGAGATAGAAATCTCTTCCCTTCAATAACTCCAAAGGCTAGATGCCAAAAGGAGAGACAATTGCCACCCCTAAGCTACTGCAAAGTTGAGGATCACAGATACTAAAATCTAAAACCAGGATTAACATTTTGAGGCAGACTAATTAATCAGTGTTTCTCAAAGTGAGTCAAAAAATAGTATATCAAGTGGTATGAAAAGGGAGGAGGGTAGAGGAGACAGCACTTGAACCAGGGTGACACATGGGGAAACCTAGGTTACTAGCAGGGCCGCAGTATGCATCCTTCCCTTGTCCCTTTCCCCTCTGCTCAATAATTACTATTTAGTGGTATGACCTTCCCCGTGTCAAGAGTGACTTATCTCCTTCTGCGTTGTCTTCCTCTCTTACCCCTCTTCTACAGCAACTCTCCAGGGCTAAAAAGGAAATTAAAAAGTTACTATAATAAATTAAAAGTACATATATGGAGTATATACTGAGTGACAATTATTACCTATCACTAATTTGTATATTATATAATTCCCAAAACAACTCCTATGAGGCAGGTACTATTATTCTCATTTTCCAAGGAAGGAAACTGAAGCTTACAGGATTAAGGTTGCAGCTCAAAGTCACCTAGGTAGTAAATGGCAAAGCCGGGATTTAAGTCAGGTGTGGCTGACTCCTTAGACTATGCTTTGAACTTCTCTCCTAAAGTCTTCCCTTTTTCTTCAATAAACATGAAAATATGGAAATAGTAGGGATTTTATGGACACAGAGATTACAAGAGCATTATACAGGTTTGTAGATGAAAGTTTTAACTATATACAGCAAGGGGCCTGGGTTCAGCCACACACTTGACTGCCAAATTATCAGCTTTAGAACTCAAATCATCAAATATGAGTGTTAAACTATGTTGAGGGGATAGCTTCCCATTCAGCATTCTAGCTCTGTTCCCTCTCAGGCCTTCTGTCCCTTGGGGTGCTTTCCCAATTATCTGCCTGAAACCTCATCTCCTTACTTGATGAGGAGGCAGCTGGAGGAGAGGGTGGTGGGACTATCCCATAGAAGAAGGGGTCTCTTGGCCCTGCGCTCCAAAGCTGTCTTAATTCTGCTTGTAGACGGTATTTTGGTTTCCTTGTAGGTGGTATCTTGGTTTGCTTGTAGAAGCAGTTTGTGAGGGGCTCCCTGGCCACAGCTAAGAGATGAAGCTACCAATTCTGGTGCCAGAGGGGAAGTGATCAGAGCAGTGAGAATGGGAGGGGGGAAGGGGTACTTTTTAAATGTTCCTGGGGAAAGCAACAGTTGCCATTAAACATTGGCAAGAAAACTCTAACACTAATTCTCGAAATTTAGTGTGATTCTCACTTTGGGAGGAGCTTGTTAAGAATACAGACTCTAGGTTCTGCTCACAGACATTCTGATTCTTTAAGTATAGGAAGTTGCCCAGCAGTCTGAAGTTTTGCAAGTGCTACAGAAGATTCTGATACAAGTGCTCAAAAGACCGCACTCTCAGATGCGGTGCTCTAACTCCCTGCAAAGCTGCCCAACCAGCAAACCTGCTATGAGGAGAATGCACATTCTACAAAGATAGCTCGTTGTTCAAATATCAGTGCTATGTTTTAGGCTGAGTAGTCACTTTTAAATAAGGCCAAGAGGCTTTCCAGAAGTTTCCAGGCTTACAAATGTTGGGGACTTACTTTCCTTTCAATAAATAGATTATTACACAGACTCCTTAGGAAAATCAGAATATCTTATACATGAGGTAGTCCACATAGTATCCCTCTGTACACATAGCATTTGTCTAGATTGAAGACCTTCTTGGAAAGATGCTATTTCCAGTGCTTATTTTATATTTGGTGTAAGATTAGAGGTAATTTTCTCACTATAGATTTAGTTGATTTCAAAAGGTATACTTTCCTTCATGCAACTGCCCTGAAAGGTTTGTTTCATGTTATTTTAACAATGAGTTTAAAAATCAGATATCACTCAAGTGAAATATAATGGTTATGATTAGGCCATTTAATTAGACATTCAATCACAATACAAATAGCTAGTGATAATTCAAGAAATATACCTTTTCAAAGGTTTGTGTTCTTCAAAGAAAGCTAGGTCATAAAATATATTATGTTAAATCTATATTGCTATCTTTCTCTTGGAAACCCTATCAATTTTCTTTGTCTCTTTCCAAATCTGTATCCTTAATTTTAAAATATAAACTTTCAGGATAGATACTGGAATTCAACTCAGTTTTTCTGCCAGTTTTCTTTGACACCTTCTTTCTTCCCCCTAAAGCATGAAAATTCTCTTTAAGGATGGGCAAAAAGAATTTTAAATTATTTCTTATCTAACTAAGCACTGGGTATTTTATCCAGTGAATATTTATTGAGTGTATTTATGCGCTTACATTAAAAGAAATCAGCTTTTGTTATTATAAGCTCCATGAGAAGAGAAAACCCAGTGGAGCACCTGACTCCTCATGCTCATGAATAGTGAAAAAACTGGGAAAATTCATCATTGAGAAAACAAAATAATTTCCCCTGTATTCAGTACAGATGAATAAACATTTAATAGTTGAAAGAGTTTTGGTTAGGGAAAATGTTTGATTTCATTTTTTAGTGAAAAAAAAATGCAGGTTATTATTATAACCAAAAGTTAACACTCCATTGTGTTGCAACACAATCTGTGATAAAAATATTCCAATACCATTCCCAGACCAAACCTTTAACATTAATAATTTATCCAAATTATACATGTCACTAACACATCCCAACAAAGAAGATTATGTAAGTGAGCCATCTTGGCACCAGTGATACTGAACATAGCAGCTATTTTCAATCCTTCATTAAAATTAGATCAAGATGTACTTGCATTATGTGTTACTGTTTCTGTAAGGAAGATTTACATTAGTTTAAGATTGACTTTGGTTATAAGTGACATTTTCTTTTCCTTTGTCAAAAGTTAGAGCCCACTCCCCCATTGCCCTCCACACAAAAGTTTTCAGTAGAAAGAAGCAATACAGAAAAATAACAACAAAACATCTGCCCTGTTTACTCTGTCCCATGTATAATAAAAAAGCCTTGTTCTCCCCCTAAACTGAATCCAGAAGGGATGAAGGGATCGCTGGAGGCACCTGCCATTTCACCCTCAAGCTTGGTTCTCTGTCCCCAGCCTGGCTCCTACTACTCCAAACGCTGCAGCAAGGTAGATCAGTTTAAATAAGTGTTTTTAAACAATGGGTAATTATTTTTCACTGAAAAAAAAAAAAAAAGAAAAGAAAACCCAAACCTTCCAATATAACTGTTTGAAAACATCAGACTTAAAAGTTACTTCTCAGTAGGCTGAAAGGTGAATCCAGGCGCCTGTAAATATATCCTGGCCTACTGGTTCATAACTCCTGTACCACGCTGAGGCCCAAGGAAAATCTCAAACTGAGATGTATTTTAAAAACGGGAAGACACCAGAGATCACGTAGCTCTAGCCTCATGTATCACGGATGAGGAGATCTAAGTGGTTAAGTCACTGGTCCAAGGTCACGCAGAGCCAGTTACAGGCAAGGCTGGTGCGCGACCTTCTAATCTTTCCACCTCCCAACCCCCACCCTGCACAGGCCCTCAGTAGCCCCGGCTCCTAAAAGGTTCCCACCGACACGATATGGTTCACGAGCCAGCGGCATGTCAGTGACTCTTAAGCAATCGCACTTATATTTGTTCTCCCCGCCTGCTCCAAAAAGTATTAAAGGCACTCTCCCTGCCTTCTCCCCAAACCCAGGTGCCCCAGACAGCTTAAACCCATCGCGCCCAAAAAGCCAACTCACCCGCAGCCCCGGCCGCGGGCGCCCTCGGACGGACTCTGGCCCTCCCCGCAGTCGCCGCCGGCCGCGCCGCGGCCCGGGCTGACGACGAGTCCAGAAAGTCACCGCCGGTGACCGCGGACGCCAGGGGCGGGCCGCGCCGCGCCGCACCGCCCCGCGCCGCCCCGCGGAGCCGCCGCAAACTTTTCCCGGCTCGCAAGTTGCCGGGCTCGGCGGCCGCGGACGGACTTCCTTCCCCGCTGCGGGAGCGAAGGGCGCCCCTTCCCCGGGCGGGGGCCAAGCCGGCCGGGAGGGGGCTGGGCGAGGCGAGGGACGGTCAAATAGGGGCCGGGGGAGCGCAGGCGCCCGCACTCTGAGGCGCGCGGGGCCGGAGCCCGGCCGCATTGTCTCCGCGGCCTCGGACCCAGCCCCGGCGGCGGCGGCACAAGCGGGCGCGGCCGGGAGTTGCCGTCCCGAATCTGCCGCCCCCTTTCGCCGCCGCCGCTCACCGCGTTCTTTGTGTGTCTCTCGCGGCTCTCGGGTCGTTTCGCCGCTCGCCTGACAGCTGATGGACTCGTCACGCTGGGTCCCGCGTCTTCCCAGCCGCCGCCAGCGGAGCCCGGCCCGGCCGAAGGAGGAGGACTGAGGAAGAGCGTTGACAGATGCGGTCTTGGAGCGGCCGCTGCCGCGGGGAATCTGGGACTGCTCTGTGGGCGGCCGGCGATCAGCCCCGGTTGCACTTTACCCCTTCGAGACCCCTTCCGCGCCGGGACCTTCCTGTCCTCCCTCCGGGGCCGCCCGCCCGCCCAGCTCCGGTCCGGCGCCCCGCGCCCTGCTCCTCAGCTGAGCGCGCTCGGTCAAGAATCCTGGGGAACCCGCCCCGCCCCCTGGCTCCCGCACCCTCCAATGATCTGGGCCTCCAGGGGGAAGTTCCATCCAATCAAGTGCCGGAAAACCCGGCCAGTCCCCGAGAGTGTAGCCAATGGAACACGACTCCGGCAACACACCCGCCCTGATCCACTAGGAACAAACCGCTCTGAGCCCTGAGGTGGGATCCCGGCGCCCAGAGCAAGTCAAGTCCGGCTGGAGCTGTGTCACAAAGTGAGAGGCTATCAAGGCAGGTCTGGTGCTTAAATTACTGTATAATAATATAAAGTATTGAGGAAAATGGGGACGCTGGGCGTACTACTTTGGCAGGTCACCTAAATCCCTACCCTGAACTTTTAAACTCCTTTTGTGGCGAAAGTTCATATGTGAAAGAAAACTGTACGAACACGTTGTAGCACTATTGACTGTTCAATTTAAGGCCCTTACTTTTAGAACATTGCTTTAAAGTGTTTAACCAGACAGCACTCAGGTTGATGCATTTGTATTAATAAGTTTGCCAGAGCACCAGGTATCTGGAACAGAGGTCTCCTGCTCTAAAATGCGGGTGGTCATGGCACTGCCAACTTTTTTTTTCTTTCTAAAAGAAAATTGCGTCCAAGAGTGAAAAGGTAGTTTTATATACAAATCATCTGTATTGTAAACTTTATTTCTGTAATAAAGTCACACGTTATCTTCAGTGGAGGTTGGATAAAATAGCTGAATAGAAAATTCTATACATACATATAGAGAGAGAAAGAGAAAGGACTTGAGTAAACCACCTGCTATAAATGACTAGCTGTTAATCACAATACTTTGCAAATAATAGTCACTCTATAGTTGTTTATTGGATGTGATAGGATTAGTTAGCTGTTGTTATTGTCGGTCACATACACTTTATTGAGCTCTCTATTGAAAGTGGACTACACCATGATTGAAACAGTTTGTAGTAACACATATTTGCATTTATTAAAATCAAATCATACTTATTTGTGTTTCAAATAGCTGTCGTGTCTTACGCATAGACCCCATGCCTAAATTTTGTCAAAAGATCCAGATTCTGGATTGACCTTGAGCAAATCTCTTAATGACTAACTCTGTTATAAAAAGACAATATCCCTAACTCTGCATGCCTCATCAAAGTGCTATGAGATCCAACCAAGATAGCATTTGTTAAGATTTTGTGAGATGTTGTGCCAAGTGCACAGCAGCCTTAAATGTATATATACTTCTTCTCTGCTTTTCTACAAGCAAGGATCAAGGTACTTACTTACTAGCAGCCCAGCGGTATTTCCTCTGACTGCACATTCTTCCAACTTGAAATATTTTTGATCCCATCAGTTTTCCCACAACTTAAATATGAATAAAACTCTGGCTTCTTAATTCTAGAGCAGAGGAGCACTCCCAAGCTTTTCTTTCTTTTTTTCTTTTCTGTCTCTCTCTCTCTCTCTTCTTCTTCTTCTTCCTTTTTTAATGGGTAATGTTTTAGGAGAGAAATTTAACGTATCCTATAACTGCCAATGTGCATAGTTTTATGTAGAAGTTATTAATGGCTAAGTCAAATTTATACCCATATAATCAAGTAATTTTTGCAGTCATTTATTAGGGATTCACTTAAGCCATTTGTGCTTAATTTTCCAAGAGGAAATCAAATGTGTATTTTTAGAGATATTTCCATGTCATAATGTAATTTGTTTACTTTGTTCCAAAATATGCAATCTAGTACAGAAGTTTAATTATTACTTCAAACAAATGTACATATGGTAACACTAGCATGTGAAATTTGCTAAATTTAATTGAACCAGCAGTTGTTATTTTCAACTAATTAGCTGCACAGATTTCATTTTCTGAGTGAAAATTGTGGAAGAATCGATCAATATGAATCCAATAAACATGACTTATTAAGTATATTTAAGTCAAAACCAATGTTTGATAGTTTCCTGATAATTGATGACTCCACACCCATTTATTACAAGAAATGAATATTCTATCAATTGTCTGGGTAATATTCTTGACTTCACCATGATGATATTTCATTCACTAAATGATATTTTCAAAGTTTTTCATCAATGATTTCTTCATCAGTTGTTTAATATGGAGCAAGAGAGCTGTCACTCTTAGAGAGGTGCCAGTTTTAACATACATTTAAATATTTGCTAGAGAAGCTGTGACTTTGGGGGTAGATTTAGCATTTGTAAAGATAATTTTTTAAAAATGCAGATACATAAGGTCTTTTATAATCTGTATCACATGATCTGTGGTAATATGACTAATGACAATATAATTTTTTTCTGTGTTTTTACATTTAAGTTGCTATCATCTTAAGATTGCTTCATCATTGAGTATAACGAATAACTGGATTCATATCTTCCAGATTCTGATCACTGATATGCCTCTGAATTTCTATGTGTCTTGGATATATCAGACTTCCATTTGACTTCCCTCCAATTCACTGAATCCAATTTACTCATTCGAAGATGATGTTATTAGGAATAGTGAAATAATATCTATATAGAGAGAATAGCAATTTTGCTCATTTTTCTTTCTGATTCTGACATGGATGAGGGAAAATTCCTTTTGTGAACTATAACATCAGATCTCTCTAACTCTCCTTTTACAAAACTTGTGTTTTTCTGATTTCTTGAACCTGACCATGCAGACTTTCCTCAGTGTGGGATGTATTTATGGCAAGATATTTTCATATGCATATGGAGGAACACGGAGAAAATTCCAGAAAACACTGGTGATGGGCGCACTAGGCTTTCCTCCTCATTTTATTTTGGGACACAGCCCCTAAGGGAAATTTCCTTTAGAATTTAGTATTAGCAGAAGTTTGGTTTCCCCCGAATGGAAATCTTTGTAACTTCTACTTTTATTTCAACTATCAGGAAGCTCAGAACTAAATTTACAGCTCAATTTAGGAAGGTATTATGGCCTACTTCATTGTGATTTTTTAAAATAAACATTGTATTTGGCTTATTATTTTTCACCTATGTATTACTAGCTTTTGTATGCATATATTTTATTTAAGCTACCTAAAATACTTTTCTCAGGTGAGTTATTATATATATGAATAACATATTTTGAACCATATATAAACCCTGGTGTATGAGGGGTTGAGCTGAGCATAACTTGAGCAGAATGTGTAGTGAGGACAACATGAAGGGGAGATTGCTGTGGTTTTCGTTCACAAAGGAAGAGAATCTGATTCACTAGGCATAGCATCTCAAAACCTTTTTCAGAGAGGCAGAAAGCTATAGAAAAGTATAGTACAAAATAGGGAAGCTTTATTACACTTATTTTTTAAAGTTAAAGTTATTAGAAACATATTTATGGATGTTTTCTGCAAACTCAGAGATCTCACTGAAAAAAGAATATTTGACTTAAATATAAACTGAAATACATATTATAAATTATACTTAAGTCGTGGTTACTTACCATGTTGCCCTTCAGTAGCCTTTGTACTTAAGACAATAACCTCTAGAATATGTTTCAAATGCAATAAATCTTTTCACCAGGATCACTATACACCTATTTCCTTCAATTTTAGTGTCTCTTTCAGAAAATAAACAATGTATCCCCCTGTTTTCAAATAATATTCTACAATGGCTTTATTTTTGCTTTTCCTGAGTAAGATATTGTCTTAGACTATTGCAGAGCTTCATCTTATCATTTTGTTTCGTTTTATGAGATATATTTTAATTAAATATAATGGTGTATTAAAAAATCATGTCCTTCTAAAATGGTGTCATTTACACAAAGTAGGTTGTAGCATCCCTTTTCCTGACCAGCAGGTAAGCAGGTAGGAGGTGCTCAGTGAAGTTAAGAGGGTTTCTGTTGTGGTAGAAAGCTCAACTCAATCTAACTTAAATCTAAAAGTTTTTTTTTTGCTGTTGTTTAAAGATTATATTTATTTGAGAGAGAAAGAGCACAAGCGGGGTGAAGCCGACTCCTTGCTGAGCAGGGAAACCCTCCCCCCTCTCCCCCCCACAAGGACGCAGGGCTCAATCCCAGGACCCTGGGATCATGACCTGAGCTGCAGGCAGATACTTAGCCAACTGAGCCACCCAGGCGCCCCTAAAAAGGGGCTCAAATACTTAACAGTTCACTTTACAACCTTGATAAAGTAAATGTATAGCTAGCTGACAGAGTTGGAAGGTGAAAGATGGTAGCAAAAATTGAGGGATGTGTAGAGGCATTAACAGTCTTATTCCGCCTAGAGTGGTGTCAAGAAACTGAGTAAAATTTATTGGACAAGAAACAGAAGTGTAACTAGAGATTTCCAACTTAAAACCAACAAAATGTAAAATAATAATACGATCATTGAAATTACAGAGGTGCTGTGAAAAGTACTACAGTAGAGGAACTAAAACCTCACTTTACGTAGATTGGAATCAAGCACATCTCTGTGTGATAGATAGCAAGATATATTTGTTGTTTCATTATCCAAATTTTACATTTTCAACTAACTTTATTATTTAGTTTTCTAAAAGTAGACATGGTTAAAAGACTTTACCTTTTTGAGAGTATTTCAATTGTGTGTGAGGAGGATTGTCTGATTTTTTTAAACCAAGTATGAGTATTGCTTTTTTTGAAATTTTTCATATTGCAAGAAAGTCTTAACATGAAATTTATTAAAAAACAAATGAAGTGTATCAATATAGAAATTGAAACACAACTATAAGGTAATTAGGGTAGGATAAAATGTTTGGGATCCCAATGTACTGACATATAAACATTTATCAGGAATATCTGTGATAGTTTTTAAGAAATAAAATATAATGTATATATAGTGAAACTATTTTATTTCCTTCAAAAGCAACTCATAATGTGGTAGATTCTCTTTTTTGTACTTGAGGACAACTGTGCCTTTGGATCCCACAGATTCTAGTATAGACTGGGTATGGAGAGAGAGTTTGTTAAATGCCTGTTTGTTTTTTTTGGTGAAGTAATTGTATCCTTTGAAACTGTTTGACTCAGCACGCATGAAAATTCAATAGAAAATGTGTTCAATTGTGAGCTTCATGGCTTGAGAAATGAATGAAAATTATGGAAAAAGATGGAAAGTTACAAAAGGAATTAGAAATTTAGAACTTGGAATATTTGAGGAGTTGACATTTTTGAGCTTTTGGGGTTTCAAGTTTTTCAGATATAATACATTGTTAATTTTCTGTGCCAGTGAAGAGTGAAGGAGAATATTGGGGCCACTGTGAAATGCTCCTGGGAGTCTCTTAGAATCAGTTCATCTTGGGAAATCAATCTGCAGGACTTACAGTTGTAAATAGTCAAAGCCAAGGAAAAAAATCATTACCAGAAACCATGGAGAAAGAAAAGGTGTGTGTATGCACATGTGCACAAGCAGGCATGCTCATGCGTAAGAGATGAGGCTGAATACATGTTTGGATCACCTGCCAGTTGAAAAGGAGCAGGATAAATCTAAAACGCAAGTCCAGAAAAATTAAAGAATCATCATAGAAGTAAAAACTACTGTCATAGTGTAATTTTTTAAAAAATATTTTATTTATTTATTTGACAGAGAGAGAGACACACAGTGAGAGAGGGAACACAAGCAGGGGGAGTGGGAGAGGGAGAACAGGCTTCTTGCCGAGCAGGGAGCCTGACGCGGGGCTCAATCCCAGGATCCTGGGATCATGACCTGAGCCGAAGGCAGACACTTAACGACTGAGCCACCCAGGCGCCCCATAGTGTAATGTTTTAATCCTAATATATTAAGTTTTATTTTATAATGTACTGTGCCATTGGGAGAAAATGTTTGTGGAAAATACCTGAACTCTCATGAAAGCATTCTTATGTGGTTGCGTCTTAGCAAAGTTATCGGAAAATAAATACAGCAACAATTGTTGGGGTTTTCATTAACTTTTTTTTTCATTTGGAAAGAACCTTTATAATATGCAATGTCATTAGATCGTCATAAATTTCCCTCCAGATAGAGAGAAGGCACTTGGTGTCATATTTGGATTCAAAGGCAGTTTTGAGCTCTGCTACTTCAGTGGAATTCAACCAGGCCACTAATTCCTCTGGGCCTATAAATGAGGATGATAATAATTATAGATGCTCTATCTCTTTTGCTGTGTTGTTCTGAGGGCAGAAGCAGCCAGTCTGTTTGAACATTCTTTGTGGACCATTTTGTGGGTCACCAATGTTCTTAGTAACATAGGTTCTATTCCTATTTTATAGAGAATGGAAGAGTTGCAATGATTGAGATGAGCCCTCTGTTACCCAGTTACATAAGGTTGGGTGTCTGGCCCCAGGCCCCCAGGTCTTCTAATTATTTGCAAGTGTTTATTCTCCTACTTTGATCCATGCTTTGAGCTGTGGTCAATAAATATAAAATTTCAACTGGTTTATAGTCAACTGGTTTCCTCAATTTCTCTTTGGATTGAATAGTTAGATTAATTGGTTACCAGGGCTCTTTGACTGGAAATTGTACAATAATCAAGAATTTGGTTCACCAATTCTCTCAAGGCTCTCCACTGACCTAGAAGGGCTGTATGCAACCAAGGTGGAGGTGAAGAGTTCTGTAGAAAACAGAAGAATTTCTCTTGCTCCAGAGAGAAGAGAAAGAGAACCAGGGAGGTCATATGAGCTAGGAGCTACAAAAGATGAAACAGTTCCTGAAGATTTCCTCAATGTGGGGGTAGAAGGGACATGGAGAGAGGATTTCTAATGTTCGAGGGGAAATGTTCAGTGACACTTTCTAAACACATAAATGGCCTTGTGTGAGGGATTTTTTTTTTTTTGGGTTGTTGTTATTTATTTTGTTTCAATGGATCCATATGGAACAAAGGAAAGTAAGGGGTGACCATGAAAATATAAGACCTTCTCTTCCTTCTCCTAGCATTTTCAGAAAAATTAGGACTTTGGACATCTATATCTAGATGACACATAGAGTAGAGTGAAACAAACAAACAAACCCTAATTGTATCTGCAGGTTCACTTCTCTCTTGTTATTGCTGAAGCCTATGGGTTAGAGAAACAGAAAAATTGTAGCATGTAGAGGTTATTGCTGAAAATAGATACCTAACATTGTGTGCTTTAGTGCTGTAAAAAATACTTATTTGAGAAAGCTGAGTATATTTATCATTACACATGTTGCCCTTAAAGTCTAGTAAACATGTTTAATTCACAGAGTGGAGTATAAATCGTGATTTGTTAAGGGTTTAGTATAGAATATATTTATATGAATAGAATAACCTGGAAAGATCAACAGCTAAATGTGGTTACCTCTGTGTAGTAGGATTATGGTAATCTACATACCTTTCTGATAATTTTCCATTAAACATGTTAAAGTTAAAATAATAAAAAGGTATATAACTGACAGAAAAATTGTTTTCCATCATTGCTACATTAGTTATAAAGTTTATGAAGAAAAAAAGTTTGTGCATTATATGAATTATATTATCTGCTTCTTATTGAAAATCTCTTTACTTGGACTTTTGAACCAAAAGTTTAAATATTCATTGTGATAAAATAATTTAGATGCCTTTTATGACCAAGTAAAAATTAGGAAATAAGGTCAAGAGAAGTGAAATGAATTTTCAACGTGACAGTTAACCTCCAACCTCTAAAATCTAGTTTTTTGTCAGTTTTTTTTTTTTTAAAGGATGTGGGAAATCTTAGTTGCTTATTAGTTTACTTTAGGTAGAATAGTTAAGGATTACTAAAGTAATAGAGTAGCAAGTAGTCTCAACATTTGAAAACCAGGAATTTCACTTTTTGAACACTTTGATAAAAAAGATAGGTAATACTCATGTGGCTCACTACTCACTCATGTGGCTCTCTGCGAGTGATATGACTTAGACCAGAGTTCTTGACCGGGGGAGATTTTGCATCACCCCCCCAGGGGACTTCGGGCGGTGTCTGGAGACATTTATGGTTGTCACAAGGGGGGTGGGATGGAGAGGGTGCTACTGGAATCCAGTGTGTAGAGACCAGGGATGCTGCTATACATACTACAATGTACAGGACAGCCCCCTCCAAAGAATTATTAAACCCAAAATGTCAATAGTGCACAGGCTCAGAAACTCTGTTTTTATCTGCAAATAAACAAAATGGTACCATCGACTTCAAAACCTAAAGAAATCAATCCTTATTTATATGTTTTCTTTCGAGCAATGAAATATAAAAGTGATATTTCTCCCCAAAGTAAAAAAAAAAATTAGAGCTATTTCTAGTACATTTTTGTGTTATAAAATAATATTTAAAAATTGAGAAACCTAAGGTAGCTAATTATAGTGTTTGAGAAAGCAGAATTGGAATAGTGCAACTCCTAGAAAACAACTGTGCTTCAGCAACCTAGTTGAGAATGGCTTTTTTTTTTTTTAAATTTAACATTCCTCAAAAGACTATTTTAGGTAGTAATTCAAAACAGTTGGGAATGTGAATCCAATGATATGTCAAGAACATACATTAATAATGACTGCTATTCTCCCAAGAAATAAATGAAAACACAAAATGCACTTATTACGGTGTTTTATGTGCCCTTCAGTATCATGAGTTATTAGAAAGGCAGTTCTAGGACAAGATGCATGGATACAGGACAGAAGTCTTCCTCTCCATCACCTTGTGTTCTCATAGGAAGATTCCTGGGTTAAGAAAACAACAATAACAACAATAACAGGAAGTTTGGCAGCATTTTATATTGTGTTAACCCCATAACCCTGAAACATGTTTTTCAGGGCATTGAAAAGTATGCTTTCAGTTGGTTAGTGCATGAAGTTCAATGAAGGTCACTGCATGCTTTTTAATTTTTCTCCCTAGAGAGGGCATTAATTTAGTTCCCTGTAAATAAGAATGGAGACTGTTAACTAAAGTATACCCATTTGGTCATTATTACTCCTTTCCTCCAAGAACAGGGTATGTTTTCATGAAGGATAAAATGATATGTCATGATTATATTTTGTTTTAGTTTTTAATTAAGTGTGTAATGCTTAAAGAGTTACAAAATTGTCTTTGGCAGGTTAGCTGAATACATGTTGAAGATCATGTTACTTTGTGCTGTCAGAGGCTTTCCTTTTAGTATATGATAGAATTAATTCTATGAGGTTAATCAGAAAGGCATAAATCCTCTTCTCTAAATATTTATAATATATTTTTAATTGGATCAGGAAAGAAGGAGGATTACAGGATTACTTTATAAACATTCTGTACTTCTTTATAATTTTACAGTATTTTTTGCTAATAATTTCTTTCTGGCCATTAAATAATATCTGCTTACTACTTAATATTTGGAAAATTCGGGAAAGCATAAAAAGGAAAATAATTCCCAAGACCACCACTTCCAACACAGGTCAACTTCCTTTGGCTCTTTTATAAAACAAGTGTCACTATGTGCCCAACCCTTCTTTTTGCCTCCACCATACAGTGAACATTTACTTGTCTTATCAAACTTTTTCCAAAACAAATTTAAAGTATCTGTATTGTGTATCTTAAATGACTGCAGTTCTGTGTTTCTGATTTTTTTCTCCTCTGTAACACATGTGGTTGTATGTTATCCACAAGCCAGTGAGTTCTCATGTACACATAAATAAAAAAGGCTCTGGTTTATGCAAATCTCTCTGGGCATTTGCCACTGCTCTGTTCCTTTTCTTCCCACTCATGAAGTATATTGTAATAGGAGTAAGAATAATATTACAGAGATAACCTTAACTGCACTCTAATTTACTAAATGATGTTTAGTTTGCCACATATACTATTAATAGTAACAAATTACTGGTGATACCCCTCACAAATGATGTTGGATATTTTGTGACATCTCTGGTGATTAATGATAAATTCAGCTAATACAGGTATAATGTAACAATGAGTGTTCCTGCCCTCAAATGTTCCCTAATTATTTCCATAAGATGAATGGCTCAAAGTAGAGTTATTCAATCTAAGAGCATTAATTCTTGATGTAGGTAATCGAACTTACTCTCCAAAAAAGTCATTCCGATTTCTAATCTCACGTTCAACAATACTGGGCTTTAGAGTTAAGTTTAGCTAATTTGGTACGTGAAAAAGATAGCCTTTAAAACAAAAATATTTGGAATTGAGTAATTTGATTTTTTCCTTTATGTTTAGTTTTTTCTTTTTTCCTTACTTTCCTTGTCTCCCACCTTCCCTCTTTTCCTTCCTTCCTTCTTTTTTCTTTCCTGAAGTAAATACTTCAGATTCTTTGCCATTTTTTCTATTGCAGTTTTAAGATTTATATAAGCTCTTTATATATTAACTATATGAAACTTTTTTGTCATAATTAATTTTTTGTCGTAAACCTGTGTCAGGTATTTTTCCCAATTGTGTGTTTTTTACATTATATTTATCTTTTCATGATGACAAAGGTTTAATTTCAGTTTTTGATGCTCTTATTGTAGGGAAATTTCAAATTTTGTTCTCTTTAGTCAAATTTATACTATTTCTTGCATGATTTCTTTCAATGCTTTTATAGTTACAAAGCCGTTGCCCATCCTGAGATCTGATAAGTGCTCATATTTTCTTTCTGGAGTGCGTGTGTGTGTGTGTGTGTGTGTGTGTGTGTTTTCAGTTTTTAACATTAGAATACTTTAATCATTCTACAGTTTGTTTTATGGTATAAAGTGAGGGATTAATTTTATTTCTGTTTGTTAAATAATTGTCTCACACCACTAATGAATTTTCTTTTATGTCCTCAATAATTTATGATGTCACCTTTATCTCACACAGAGCTTTCTAATTCTTGTCATTGTTTTGTTTTTTTAATCTACTAGGTTGGCTTGTTGTGTGTTTTCACATCCCACTAAATTTGGGTGAGACAAGCTTTCCCCATTAAAATTTTAATTTTTTTTTTTATATATAATTTTTTTTTATTTATTCCTGATAAACTGGGAATTGCTTTGAAAAGATATCTTAGTATCACACTAGTACTCCAAGAATGCAAGTTAGAATTTTGGTGGATTACTTAACCTATTTTCTCCCCATTCAGCCTCAAAGTGTGTCCTTCTATTCATGAAAGTCTTTTTATTCTTCTTACAGCCTCTTGTTATTATCATTCGATAGATCTCACACAAATCTTAAAGATTATTCTTGGAATTGTTTCTTATATTTGATTATTATTATTAATAGAATATTTTCATTATATTTTGATTATATATTATTAGTATCACAAATCTGATTGATTTATATGTATTTATTTTGTACTCGGTCACTTTACTGACCTATGTTATTATATCTAATACTTTTTTCAGTTGATTCTTTTAGGTTACTTAGGTAAAAACATTATGTTATCTATAAATAAAATTGTATCTATCCCCAATTTGTTTTTAAATTAACAAATACACCTTATGTTTCTGGGGTTCTTTTGTTTGTTTTGGCTATCACTTCTAGAACAGGTGGAAATGATAGTGTTGATAATAGATATTCTTGACTAGTTTATGATTTGCCAGAGTATTGTTATAAAATATGATGTTGGCTATATGTTAAAGATAAATATTCTTTATTATGCCAATGAATTATCATTTAATTCTGAACTTATTAAGCAAGTTTTAAAACCCAGAGAGGGTTCATTAAATTTGATCAAATTAGGGGTGCCTGGGTGGCTCAGTGGGTTAAGCCTCTGCCTTCGGCTCAGATCATGATCTCAGGGTCCTGGGATTGAGCCCCAAATCAGGCTCTCTGCTCAGCAGGGAGCCTGCTTCCCCCTCTCTCTCTGCCTGCCTCTCTGCCTACTTGTGATCTCTTTCTCTCTGTCAAATAAATAAATAAAATCTTTAAAAAAATTTTTGATCAAATTATTTTCCAGATCTATTGAGACATTTATATATCTTGCAGTCTATTGGTGTGATTTTTGTTCATTAGGAATTATATACCTGAATTTTTGGGCAATTTTGAATTATTCAGAATAAATTATTATTTTAATATAATCTAAACTGGGTATACTAATTTATAATTCAAACTTTTGCATCTATACTAAGCATTTTTAGGTTTTGCTATGAGGGTCACCCTGGCTTTTTAAAGTGTATTGGAACATTTTTCGTATTTTTTTTCCCATGCACAGGCAGACTATACATCACAGGAATGATTTATTTCTGAAGCTGAAACACTCATTGATAAAACTCTTGACTCTGCAGCTGTCTTGAAGGTAGTTATTGAAAACTTGTTCAGTTTCAATTCTTCCATTGATAATGATCTTTTAAATTTTGGCCCACAAATTTTTTTCTTCATTACCTTTGAATGCTCATTATTAAGATTTTCAAATTTATTAAGCTAACTTATTTATGTTAATGCTTTAAAAGAAGATTTACTATAGATGTGCAATGGAATAATACTCATAGGAAAAAAAAGAATGAAATCCTGCCATTTGCAACAACAAGGATGGAGCTAGAGTGTATTATTCTAAGCGAAATAAGTCAGTGTGAGAAAGACAAATACCATATGGTTTCACTCATATCTGGAATTTAAGAAATGAATGAATAAAGGTTAAAAAAAAAAGGTAGAGGAAAACCTAGGAGTCAACTCTCAACTATAGAGAACCTATGGTTGGCTGATGGTTACCACAGGTGAGGTGGATGGTGGGGATGGGTTAAATAGGTGATGGGTTAAGGAGAGCACTTCTGATGAGCCTGGGTGAAGTATGGAAGTGTTGAATCACTATATTGTATACCTGAAACTAATATTACACTGTATATTAACTAACTAGAATTTCAATAAAAATGCACAAAAAAGAAAAAATCATATTTTAAATCATCTATGAATCTCTTATTAAATCTTTTTACTTTTCTTTTAAAGATTTATTGTTTATTTATGTTAGAGAGAGAGAGCGCTAGTGGGATGGGCAGAGGGAGAGGGAGAGAGAATCTCAAGCAAATAACGTGCTGAGCACAGAGCCTGACCTGGAGATCATGACCTGAGCAAAAATCAAGAGTCAGTCACTTAACAAACTGTGCCACCCAGGCGCCCCTAAATCCTTTTAGGATTATATTTTATTTCTTCTAATTTTATTTGTTTACTCTTTTTTCTTGATTAGATTTGCTAGGACTTTTGGATGATTTTTCTTTTATATATATGAAATATATATAAATATATGATATACTCTTTTCCATTTTATTGAAAAATAATTGATATCTGAGTATGTCAAGTGTATCACTGTGTAAGTTTAAAGCATACAGCATGATGGTTTGATATACATGTATTGTGAAATGATTACCACAATAAGTTCAGCTAACATCCATCTTCTTACATGGATACAATAAAAAAAGAAAGAATAAAGAAGAATTTTTTTCCTTGTGATGAGAACTTTTACGATTTACTTTCTTAACTATTTTCCTATATATTAAAAGTAGTGTTAGCTATAGTCATCACGTTGTACGTTAAGTCCCTAGTACTTATTTATCTTATAATTGAAAATTTGTACCTTTTGACCATCTCCCCCCACCCTCTGCCTCTGGTAACCACAAGTCTGATCTCTTTTTCTATGAGTTTGTTTGTTTGTTTTAGATTCCACATATAAGTAGATCATACAATATTTGTCTTTCTCTGTCTGGTTTATTTCACTTAGCATAAGGCATTTAGGGTCCATCCATATTGTCACAAATGGTAGGATTTCTTCATTTTTTATGGCTGAATAATATATATATCTCACAACTTCTTTATTCATACCTTCATTGATAGGCACCTAGATCATTTCCATGTCTTAGCTATTGTAAATAATGCTGCTATGAACATGAGAATGCAGATATCTTTTTGAATTACTGTTTTCATTTTCTTTGGATATATTCCCTGAATTAAAATTACTGGATCATATGGTAGTTCTAATTTTAATTTTTTGAGGATCCTTCGTAATGTTTTCCATAGTGGCTGCACCAATTTATAATCGCACTAGGGGACTGTGCACAAGGGTTCCCTTTTCTCCAAATCCTTACCAGCATTTGATATCTCTGTCTTTTTGATCATGGCCATTCTGACCGGACTGAGGTGATATCTCATTTGGTTTTAATTTGCATTTCCCTAATGGCTAGTGATGTTGAACATCCTTTCATATACCTGTTGGACTTTTGTATATCTTCATTGGAGGAATATCTATTCACGTCCTTTGCCCATTTTTCAAATTGGGTTGTTTTTTTGCTATTGAATTGTATAAGTTCTTTATATATTTTGTATGTTAACCTCTCATCAGATATATGGTGTGCAAATACTTTTTTTGCCATTCTATAGATTTTCTTTTCACTTTTTGATGGTTTCTTTTGCTGTGTAGGAGCTTTCTAGTTTGATGTAATTCCATTTGTTTATTTTTAATTTTGTTGCTTGTGCTTTAGATGTCACGTCTGAAATATCATTATCAAGACCCAGGGAAAGGAGCTTTATTCCTGTATTCTCTTCTAGGAGTTCTATGATTTCAGGTCTTACATTTAAGTCTTTAATCCATTTGGAGTTAATTTTGGGAGTGGTATAAGATATGGGATCCAGTTTCATTCTTTTACATCTGAACATCCAATTATGCCAGCACCATTTATTGAAAAGACTTTTCACCATTCGGTATTTTTGGCTTCTTTGTCATATGTTATTTGATGATATATGCTTGGGTTTAATTCTGGGCTCTTGAATCTGTTCTGTTGCTCTATTTGTCTTTTTTGTGCCAGTAGCAGATTGTTTTGATGACTATAGTTTTATACTATTGATTGAAACCAGAAAGTGTGAAGACTACCGCTTTCTTTTTCTCCCAAAGGTAGAATTTTTTTTTCTCTTTTCTTAGAAAATTTGTTCTTTCTTTCCTTAGAAATTTGTCTTTATTTTCTCTCAAAGGTATAGTTTTGGTAGAATTCATAAATTCTAGTTTTACTTCTCCCCCCACAGCCAACATTTTAAGTTAGGTTTTTAAATTCTGTAACTAATAACAGATTATTATAGTTATGGTAATTTTTACCACATTAGTTTTGTTTAAGCTTTTAAACAGAGTTATAAGTGGATTATGCACCACTCTACCATATTGTAGAATCTATGACTGTGTGTTTACCATTACCAGTGAGATTTACTACCTTTTATGTTTTTATGACGTTAATTAGTATTATTTTACTTTCACTCAAAGAACTCCCTTTAGCATTTCTTTTAAGGTAGGTCTGGTGGTAATAAACTCTCAGCTTTTGTGTAGGGAAGTCTTTATCCCTCTTTGTTTCTGAAGGACAGCTTCAAAAGGTATAGAATTCTTGGCTGACTGTTATTTTCTTTCAATATTTTGAATGCCATCCCATTCTCTCCTGGCCTGAAGAGTTTCTGTTGAGAAATTCACCTATAGCTTTATGGGGGGCAGGTCCCTTCCGTGTAACTCCTCTCTTTTCTCTTATTGCTCTTAAAATGCTTTCTTTGTCCTTGACTTCTGATAATTTAATTATAATGTGTCTTGGTATAGTCCTATTTGGGTTCAACCTTTTGGGATACTTTGGGCCTCATGGATCTGGATGTCCATTTCTCTCCCCAGGTTTGGGAAGTTTTCAGCCATTTTTATTCTAAATATACTTTTTATCCCTTTCTTTTCTCCTCTCCTTTTGGAATTCCCATAATTGTTTCTTCATATGTGTACCATCATTCCTATAGGCTTCTTTACTGTTTTTCATTCTCTTTTCTTTTTACTCTTTTGATTGGAACATTTCCAATGTCCTGTCCTGCAGGTTGCTGATTCTTTCTTCTGCATGGCTGAGTCTACTTTTGAAACTCTCTATTGAGTTCTTCAGTTTGATTAGTGTATTTTTCAGCTCTAGGATTTCTATTCCTATTTGGGAATTCTTTTTTTTTGACAGTTCACAGATCTCCATTTCTTTATGGTAAGTTATTGGAGTTTTATTAGTTCTTTAGTGTTGTCATAGTTACCTGATTTTTTGTGATCTTTAATTCCTGATATTAGTATCTGTGCATTTGTGTAGTTAGGCTCCTCTTCTAGATTTTACAGGTTTGCTTTGGCAGAGAAAGTTCTTTGCCAGTCAGTTTAGTTTGGGTTTCTGGGTGTGTCTGCTGGTGATGTTCTTGGGTAGGTGGGGCCTGCTATTATGGCCTATTTTGGGGTGAGGCAACTGTTCAAGCTCTGAGGATAGGGATAGGGAGGGTGTGCCACTAGCCGAGAACAGCTGGATAGGACTGCTGGCTTGTTTTCCTATGCAAGTGAGGCTGTAGGATAGGATCCACGTTTTCTTAGATTCTCTGGTCAGGCTTGCTAGATGTTTAGGACTGAGTATTGAATCAGTCCAGAGTGTGTATGAATTCCCTGGCCAGGTGAGTCCACCAGTTTTTCTCTGCAGACAGGGGAAGGCTTGGACTGTGGTTCCTATTCAAGTGCCATTTTATACTGCATGGGCTACTCGGCTTTCCATGTGTTCTGGTTAGGTTCCCTGGTTGGAGAGGCTGTATTCAGTGATAAGCAGGGTTATAAATTAAATTCCCTGCCCAGGCTTAGTGGGAGAAGCAGCTCTAAATCTGGCAAAGCTTTTTATTTATTGTCTTAACTCAAGCTGACCTGCTTGTTCCTGACGGAACAGGGCAGCTTTGTTTTGCAAACTGTCAGATCTGCCTCTCAGCTTGAGTACCACTGACCACATAGCTTCCAAGTCTTGACTCCAGACATTCTGATCATATGGAGCCAGAAGATCCTTTCCACAGTGGGCGGGACTGTGATGCAACTCCTTGCCTGGGCATAGGCAAACCAGTCTCCAGGGGTGGCAAAACTCCTCATCTGAGGACCTGAATCAAGCATATCTGTACCCCCACCAAGTTCCCTGGGGCAGAGTGTGCCCCTGACTTGGTCTGCAGATGAGCAAAACTGTTGGTTGGGATTACTCCTTGGCACTGCAGGAATAAACTCAGTCTGTGAAGATCCAGGTGCTGGCCCTTGCAAGTTCCTCCCTCATTCTCCATCATGTCAGATTCCCAGTGTTTGAGAACTATAGATTCCCCTGCAATCCCCATGGTGCAAGATCAGAGTAGGAGTTCCCACAAATCAACCCACAATGCTGAGGGAGGCTGGATGTATGCCCCTTGGGTTCTTTTTTTCCTACTGGAGGCTCAGGGGAGACGTCTCTGCATGGTGCTCTGCTGGCCTGGGGGTGGGGCAATGTGGTCAACATGTAGCCTCTACTTGTACCCTTCTAATGCAGTCTGAATTGAATTTATTTTACCATTAGGGAATTTTCAATCATTCAAATTATTATTATAACTAATATGTTTACTCACATTTCTTTTATCTTGATTTGTGATTTTCCTCAATTTTTTTGGTAACATTACTTATGTCATAAGCTTTTACATTCTCTAGTATTTGTTTTTTAATTGTGTAAATAATTCTTTTGGATTTTTTAATATTATACTTATTAATTCATATTTTTAATTATCAGTATTATAAAAGAAAAGATAGATTTTACTCCCTTCATACAAAATGAGGAATTTAGTTCAATTTCCTTTTGTGCTTTGTCTTTTCCTCACATCTGTTTTTCTCTTGCTATAATCTACAAGTTTTGATCGATATAATTATCATTAAATTCGTATTTATTTGCTATGTTTGCCTTTTGTTTTGTAGTAATATTAGCAATAGCTCTTGAGATTGCTTTTCTGTTGTTCTGGTTGATGTATATCATGACTTCCTCAGCTTCAGGTCTTCATTAGGATTCATCTCTTCGTCAGTAGGAGTACAACTTTAACCTTTTCAAGAACCACACATGGATAGTTCATTTTCTGAGATCTTGCAAACCTGAGAATATCTTTCTCTTTCCTTCATACCTGAAGGTCACATTCTCTGGGAACATAATTCTTACAACTTTTGCCCTCACAGTTTTTCCCTTAAGAGATGTTGCTGCATGGATTTACATAATTTTGTTTGTGGAAAATAAAGTCTTAAAATAGCATGTGGTTCAATTTTATTAGAAGCCATTAATTCTTTTCCTTCCTGAGTGCTTAAAATAAACTTTCTTAATTATTGAATTTAAGGTTTTTTCCAGGACATAACTCAATGTGATTCTATTTCATTTTCCTGTTTAATGAATTTTTCCTTGAATATGGTAAACACTTTTTATTTTAATACTCAAGTCTTTTAGTGGTGGTATTCTTGTAAAATTTTGAGTATTCCCCCCACTCTGGGATATCTTTTATGTTCACATCTACTTTAATAGTTTGTTTTTTCTTTTTCTTGAAATTATCTGTAACTCATGGTTTGAGTTTTGGTTCTCTGTCTTCCATGACTATTATCTCCTTTCTTAGGATTTTCATCTTTTCTTTTCTTTTTTTTCCCAATTACTTTTATTTTATTTTTTCAGTGTTCCAAGATTTATTGTTCATGTGCCACATCCAGTGCTTATCTTTTCATTATTTTCCTCTGCTTTCAAAGAAAACTATTCAAGTTTGTCCTTAAGACCCTTTAGTGCAAATTCTGGAGTATATTGCTTTTGTTGTGGATATAATTGAACTACTGATATTTTAAATATTCAATAATGTATTTCTTTATCCATTATTTTGCTGATGGACATTCAGTTATGGCTAGATTTTGGCTATTATAAATTACTACATGGTAAACATTCACATATATAACACGTAATCTGATATAAGATATAAGAGATAAAAGAATCTCTTTAGGGTTAGGTACATGTCTGTGAGTGGAATTTCTGAGTAACATTTGTGTTTTTAGTTGTTTTATATGTCTTTTTTTATCAGTCATGTCTCATAATCTTATCATTTTTTCTTTCATTCTCCATTTTCAACTTCTATTTCATAGAGAAAATGTTTTCTTGCATCTTATAAAGGATGACAAACATCTTTCTAAAGTGGATAATGTAACTTTGAAAAGTATGCTTTTTAATATAGGAATTGAGAATTATGTTCCTTTTCCCTTTTCTTTCAATTACACCATTTTCAATTTGTTGTAGATTTGTTTTTTTTTTTTTTCTTGTCTACTCTCACTTAAATAGACAGACACTTAAATAGATAACCTTTTTTTTTTCTATGCAGGTGGTATGTTGGTAGATCTTAGCAGCACCATTTTTCCACTGTTAGGCTAATATGCCAGTTCTTAGCACAATTCTTACCATATGTTGTAGTTGACAATTCTGTTGGCTTATGATAGAGACTTCTTCCTAAACCTAAACCTCAATTCTGGATTTTTCTACCCATCTGAAGTTGTAGTGCATGAAAACTAAAATCCCCAGTGTACCCTGCTTTCGAGGCTCTTCCTCTCTTTTCCACTTGTTTGACGTTGTTGGAGATGCCTCCCAGATCTTGATGCAGGTTTGCCTGATAATGTTAGTCTCCTTGCATTGTATTTTCACATTTTTCTTTAACTTCAAATGAATGAGTGAGAAGTTAGGAAAAGTTTCATCAGGGGCTCCTAGCCAGGTTCTCCTTTAAACTTTTTTCTATCTTAGACAGATCCTTCCAAGCCAGAGAGGTTAGAGAGACTTGCTGTTGTCTTAATATCTTGAGTTCTGGAGGGCACTTTGGAATTTTGTACCCATATTACTCTATTAAGCAATCAATGATGAGAATGAATAATTCAAAGAATTGATCATCACACACATTCTAGTTTTTTGTTGTTTTTTTTTTTTTCCATCTTGGGGCTTTCTACTGACCTACTTCCTTATAAAATAACACAACAATTAGCTGGTCATGCAGATCTTACTGAAACTAACAGAGTGCCATCTGTCGATGTGCATGATATGCTCTCTAGTACCAGTCCTTGATTACTTTGTGGAACTCAAAGCACTTCACAGTTTTATTTTGTTTTTAATCTTTAGAAATACATCAGGGTCATTGTAAGGAAAAGTCATTTCAATCATTACCATCTTACAGATGACCAATATAGGCCAAAAAGCATGGAAGTTGTGCTATAACCAAAAGAAAGTCACTAAAAAATTAATAGTGTGATCCAAATCACATGATTTCCAGATAGATGGGTTTTCCCATTCCTTAGCATCTGAGCAACCTTCTCTTTTATAAGGGGGATATTATTTGTGAAGTACATCATTGGCCAGTGCTACCCCCTCTGGGAAGGCGGTTCTCTCTGCACAGCACATCTTTACAAGTTCACCTTGAAGACCATTGAGGAAGAAAGGGTTACTTGTCCAGCTAAATGTGACACCCTCACATTTACTGCTTTAGGAGTAATCAATAATACTGATTAAATACTTTCATTCAGTAAGCTAGCATGTATTTTAGTGACCTTATCATATCTTTGATTAGAGAATTATTACTTGTTTGCATTCAGAACAGCCTGGCTTGTCCAGAAGATTAGAAAGAGGTCATAATGGAGACTTGTCATCTTACAGGAAAAAAAGTGCAAAAATCTGACTTTCTGTTACATTTCTATATGTTTTAGGTGTTTTTTTTGTTTGGTTGTTTTAGTGACATGCTTTGGAGAGATAAATGAATCTTTACTAGTTTGTGGCTTAAAGATATTTAGGCTTCATTAACAAAAGAGTATTAAAGAATGGAAAGAGACAGGAAAACACAAGGTAATTATAATTTACAATACTTATCAAACAATTCACATTTGCTTGTGTGTGTGCTTACTATGTGTCAGGTTCTTTTCTCCATACATTGAAAGTCATTTAACCTTCACTACCATATGTGAGGTAGTTAACATTATCATATTCATTTTACAGTTGAGAAAAATGACAAAGAAACCCTTCTGAGGAGTGCCCGGGTGGCTCAGCCAGTTAAACATCGGCCTTTGGCTCAGGTCATGATCCGGCAGTGCTGGGATCGAGCCCTGTATGGGGCTCCTCTCCTCAATGAGAAGCCTGCTTGTCCCTCTCCCTCTGCCTGCTACTCCCCCTACTAGTGCTCTCTCTCTCTGTTAAATAAATAAATAAAATCTTAAAAAAAAAAAAAAGAAACCCTTTTGAGACCTTACAGCATATTGCAGAGCCAAAAGTTACATCCAAACAATCTCAGACCAGTGCTCACACTCTTCCCACCATGCCATCCTCTCTCCAGATAGTGTGCCAAGAGATTTTTCAACCCTATTTTATAAGCCAAGCCGATAAGTTTAGCCAACTAATCCTTGGTGGATGAAACAGGACTCAGTTCATATGGGAGAAATTAGCAAACTGTGTCCCAAAAGGGCAAATTTAAGAAAAAATAAGTGCTGAAGAGAACCTTCTTATGGAGTTTAATTCAAAAGAAGTATCTCTTTGAGACATCTTTCTACATTCCTCCATTTGTTTCAGTCACTGGGATTTGCCCAGCCCCCAGCTTAACCTTTGCTTCCTTACTTAGTAGCCTCAAAAGTGGGAAAGATTATGAAAAGAAGCACAAGTGTCAGAGCAGCCAGCTGGCAGAGGGAAATTCCAGTCATATTGTACATCCCCTTGTGAGCTTTTCATTTCAGTTGTTCTCTGGCACACACAAGTCAAAAGCTCAGCTGGCTGTCTGCTTCTTGACGGATGACAACTCTGCAATATTCCAAATGTCCGAACACAACTAACCAGATCTGGTCTTTGTGGACTTTGAGAAAGCTGTAGTGAGTGAAAAAATTGTAAGCCAGTGCTTGGGTCATGGGTTGTTGAGAAATAAAGTCACAAAATAAGAAAAAGCAATCTGTTTTCTGTGGCATTGGGTCTCCAGTAGGCTAAAGGACTCAGAAACAGGTCCCTAAACATAGCCCTATTGTATCATAACCCTGCTCAGAACTGTTTGGTGGCTTCTGTGGGGCTTAGAGAATAGAGTCAAGGCATGTCACTTGGCATTCGAAGCGTTCCATGTTCTGGCTACAGCCTGCTATCCAGTCCTGTCCCTTGGACATGCCAGGCTGCTATTCAGAAGCTGCACATGGCCATGCCATTGTCTCTGCATGACTTACATTCTGATTGGCCAATGTTTATATCTTGATAGGTGTTAAATCTTCTTAATATCACCCCTTTACATGTACTTCATATACCTTACTTTAAAGAATGAAATCCTATTTCTTCTCCTCTCCTGTATACCTCTTAAGATCACCGATTCTTTTTTAGTCCATTTTATATTTACCCTAATATCTAATACTTTCTCGTTCCTTAGTATGTGCTAAATAAATTTTTGGTATGAATAAAAGAATGAAAAATACTAGGAGAATAAACTTCTGTGTTTCTTAGCTTGCCCTGAGAAGGGAAAACAGTTGTGGGTGGGCTAGCCTGAGAAGGATGTGTGTGTATATCTCCTAATTCTGTTGGCACAGTTTCCCAAAGCCTATGGAAATGTAGGGAGAAATTGTGAAACTGTGTGGTGTTTCTTAGTGCGCAGGGAGCAGAAAGAACCTTCTCAGAAGCTCAGATGGAAAGGAAAAAGTTTAGGCTAATATACAGGATCCATGGAAAGAAAAATACAGGGTTCTGATGGCAGAAATATCCAAGAGTCTCACTCACGGAGGAAACCCTGGACACCATAGCTCTAACCATCCATGACAGCAAACACCATTGCCCAAGTGCCAAAGAACAAAAGAACTAATAATTATTCAATATCTACTAATGCATATGAGAAAGATTTTTAAAAGTCAATCTCAGAATGTAGTGCTTGACTACCTGGACTTAAATTTTGCTTCTGCCATTCACTAGCTATGTTATCTTGTGCTTCCATTTCCTCAGTTAAATTGGAATAGTAATTTATTATTACCTCATAGGATGGTCAAGAATGTTATAAAATAAATAAATACCTATAAAGTACTGAGAATATAGGCTAGTGCATAGAAAATAACTTATAAGCATTTATTAAATTGAAAATGTGAACATATTATTACCCATGGAACATTGTTTTATGTGGTAGTTCATTGTAATTTTATGGGCATATAATGTTCACAGTAATACTATTGTAGTAGCCCTCAAATGAAAACTCCTCAAATTCCTCTAACATTAGAATAGAAAGGTAAATTTTGGTATATTCACATAACAGCATGCTATACAGCAATGAAAAGACCTACTATTACTTGCCACAGTATAGATGAATCTCACAAACTTTATATTAAGTGAAAAAAGCCATACACGCAAAGAATGCATACTGTATGAATGCATTTATATAAAGTATAAAAATCAGCAAAGCTAATCCGTGCTATTCAAAGTCAGCATAATTGATACCCTTGTGTACAGGAGGGCTTCTGGGATGCTGGTAATGTTCAGTTTCTTAGTCTAGGTGCTGGTTACAGAGGTGTCTTTATTTTGTGAAAATTCATCAAGTAGTATGCTTATGATACATGTGCTTTTTGTATGAATATTGCACTTCAATAAAAAGTTTCTAAAATGATGTGATGTGAAATAAAAGTAGAACCTATTGTAACAATGAGTTAGCACGTGATCATAGATAAATTTATCAACCAGGAAGATAATTAAAAAAGTAATCAGTACAATCTTTGGGGTATGCAGATGGAGACCTGCTAGTGGTTAGAACCAACCAAACAAGGGTTTGCAAGCCTTTGGCTGCTGAATTATAACAAAATCTACAGTTGACTCTCTAGGAATTTTCTTTCACTCTTCTGTGACCATCTTAAATTTGTATCACTTTTACTTCCTTTGAATATTTTAATTTTACTTAAGTTCTAGTAGTAAAATAGCACCAGGGAAGGTGTCATGCTGTCAAGACTTTCTTCTACTTTATTCCATTATCTCCACCCAGCACCTTCATACCCGTCTCCTACTGCTCACGGTTATATCTTTCTTTTCTCCTGAAACTGCCTTCCCTCACCGATCTTGCTGGCTTGGGAGCCTTTTAGCACAGTCATCCTTATGTCCAGTCAATAGTTTTTCTACATTCCTGTAATTACTATTGCCTTCAGCAGAAAAAAAAAAAATACAGCTAAGGAGTTATTACTTAGTATAAAAACAACTAAGTAACTTTCATTAGGCACCATTGTTTATCTTATAATGAGCAAGTTAATAGGTAATCTCTTTCTTTCTTTTAAAAAAAATACCATTGATATCTAAATAAATAAATAAATACCATTGCAATCAATGCAAATAACAAAGATACCCAGAAAATATTTAATTAGTTGGTGAATTATTCTAGTAACTAGATAATTTACTAATATGTTCAAGGAAGTATGTGTCTATTTAAGAATGACTTTAGGGACTCCCAAGTGTTGTGTGATTAAAGAAAAGGGTAACAATGAGAGTTTACTACTTTTGTATAAAAATTTGAGTTCTTGGAGGAATTGGTAATTCAGAAGAGGCTTAAATGGAGGAAGGCAGCTGCGTGATGGGAAGATGTGGAGATGGAAGACCCCTGGCTTGTGAGCTCCTTCTTTCTTTAGTGACCAATAGAGGAGTAATTAAAATCTGGTTGGCTCTTGATAATTCTTTTTTTGATTGAATGAATGAAATGTGTTCATCTAAAACAGTCTTTGAATCTGTTGATGAATACCTTACATTCTAATCTATTGTGTGTGCATCTTTGATTAAGTTACCAGAAAGTTAAACTCAGAACCCACTCTTTTCTGGATTCTAGATTTTCAATCAAGAATATGCTCAATATTTCATAAGATCCTTGACATGTAATAATATGTTCTTGTTGATAGATGTGGATACATTTAGGTTAAAATTCATATAAACAGCACTTACACCAATTTTATAGCTTCAATACATTTTAATTATGAGCACAAATTTTAAGTGTAATGAGAACAAAATAGTTCATCATA
The DNA here is from genome assembly GCA_028534135.1 of Potos flavus. NCBI lineage: Eukaryota > Metazoa > Chordata > Mammalia > Carnivora > Procyonidae > Potos > Potos flavus. Next base: position 76,384,820 of record CM052886.1, on the reverse strand, counting down.
TTTTAAGGAATTTTCTTTCAAGAGGGTACATATGCAATTGTAGAAATATTTTAGTTCTTTCAGATAATGGTACTACCAAAAATTTAAAAGACCTGTAAGAATACTGAAAATACTGAAAAATTGACAATCCATTGCCAGTTTATCCTGCCAGTACGTAGAGAAGACAATTATTTGTCATGTTATTATTATATTATTTAATTATACTTTACACATTTTAGCAATCCTTAGTTCTTTTTACTACTGCTGGTAGGCATTTTAAATTCTATTTTACGGATGAGAAAACTGGGGTTCACTAAGTAACTTGTACAAGTCATAATACATAAGTAGAAGGAGCAGGATTCAACCTAGGTTTGTCTGATTTCAAAATCTGCTTGGTCCTATCTCTACGGACAGACAGATGAATGTCAGATGAATGAACACACACACACACACACACACACACACACATACATACATACATATAGCAATTTCCTTTGATCCTAATCTGAAACCAGTATTAGCATAGAAAAGCATACATAATAATTATAAAGGCAATCAAAGATGCAACAAAAGCGTGTTCTGAATTGTATAGAAAATGGTTTATTCTTGTAATCATTTACTGATGTAGGTAATCCACTGACTCAGGTTGTAAAAAAAGCACAGTGGAAGTTTAGAAATGTTATGGTTGGTGGTTCCTTTCACTTACCTCTATCTTTGTAAATGCCACTGGGTGCTAGAAATCACTCCACTCTGAAGGATTCCCTTGTCTCCATGCCCCAGTTTTTCTGATACTGTATCTCTTATGATGACAGTAGGGGGGCACTTGATGAGACCCCTTTTGCACTGGTATGTCAATGGAACTTAATAGGACGACTTCTCTCAGGCTTCTTCAAATGCTATCTCTCCATTTCAAAATGTTATCAAGTATGTCACTACTAAATCGAAATTTCTAGGGAAAGAAATAAACCATATGTTGCTTTTCCCTTCAGCATATTTTAACCATATGGTACTAGAAATGGGACTGTAAGAATGCTAGTAATTTAGACTCCCTGTGCTCCTAACACTATACCATTCCCTAGCTAATTAAGAACAAAAGTCCTTACTACTGGCCTGGAAAAATTATCTCTGCCAAATAATTAAGGAGAAGGGCTAGGAGAGAAAGTGTAAGGTGCACTTCTGATGAAGTGGGCCTGGGACTGAGAACACAACTCAAGATGGTAGTTCTCAGAACACAGACTAAAATCCTGTGAAAGTTCTCTTTGTTTGACTTAATTCTGGCGTAACAAAGAGCTCCCAGGTTGCCACTGATACATTACTCATTGTTGTTAATATAAGGGCTAAGCCTGTAGATTATATTTTGATTTACAGTTACTGAATGCTTTAGAAGTGACAGTTGTTATTCAGGGTAACACTATAAAAATGTTTTCAACAGTGGAAGAATGACAACAAATATTTTCGACATAAAACTAATAAGATTTTAAGAGTTTTTAAAAAAGCATATATGAAATAAAAGCTTGTTAGACTTAGAAACTAGAAAAATTAGGAAATTAGTCATGTAGAGATGTCATTTCCACTGGTCGAGCACAGCTATTCATTTAAATAAAAAAGATCAGATATGATATGAATTGATTTCATGTAAAGAGCACAACACTGAGGTTTTGCAATTTTCATATTCCAGTCTGTACTTCGCTTTTCATTGTGTCCATGATGTCTTTGAGCATAAATCATGTTTTTATTTTTCATTTTAATGTAGTCACATTTATCAAACTTTTAGGGATTTTGGTTCATTGAGTGTCGTTTAAGAAATTCTCTGCTATTTCAAATTCATAAAGATCTTTTTACATGTTTTTCTTCCAAAAATTTTAGTTTTTACTTTTAGGTATTTATTAAACTTGACATTTATTTTTGTGTATGATAGGAGTAGAGATCTGATTTTTCTCCCATAAGGAAAACCAATCATCCTTGTACCATTTATTGGATAATTCATTGTTACTAATTTGTAATGACACTTATATTACACATTACTTTTTAATAGATGTCTGGGTCTATTTCTGATTTTTGTGTTCTGTATCCTTTGTCAATTTGCCTATATTTGGCCTTCTACATCACTGTTTTAATCACAATAAATATGGAAAGTTCTGATAGGACAAGTCTCTGTGTGACACTCACCTTCAGAATTGTAGTAGCTATTCCTGCCCTTTAATTTTCCAAATACATTTTAGAACTATGTCAAACTCCTTAAAAATGTGCTAGAGTTTTGGCTGTAATCACACAAATTTTTAGGTGAATTTGAGGGAAATTGAAACTTCATATACTTGAGTCTTCTCATCTACGTTTTGTTAGGCAGAACCCTAACATCTACAGGTTTTGATGCTATTTTGAATAGAATCTTGTTTTCTTTTATATTTTTTTAGTGGTTATTTTTATGGTATTCAGCTGCAATTTATTTTGAATGCTGATCTCACAACCAACAAACTTTCTTGACTTGCCAGTATTTTAAGTAATTTGTACATGGACATGCAATTAGATCATCTGCAAATAAAGATAGTTATGTCTTTCTAAAACTTGCATCATTTATTTCTTGTACTTATCACAGTGGTTAAGACTACCAATAAAATTTTAAATAAAATGGTGGTGGTAGTCATCTTTATCTTATTTCTGATTTAAAATAATGCTCCGAAGTTTCACATTTAAGGATAACACTTGCTTTAGCTTTTTCATGGATATTTTTTCTTTTTAAGATTTTATTTATTTATTTGACACACACACACACACACACACACACACACAGAGCAAGCTCAAGCTGGGGGAATGGGAGAAGAAGAAGCAGGCTTCCCACTGAGCAGGAAGCCCCCGATGCAGGGCTCAATTCCAGGAACCTGGGATCATGACTTGAGCTGAAGGCAGATGCTAAAGCTAAGCCACCCAGGTGCCCCTTCATAGATATTCTTTATCAAGGTAAGGAGATAGCCTTATCTTCTGAGTTTGATAAAATATTTTATTATAAATGTAATTTTTAACACTTATTTATATATTCAGCATCTACTTATATGATTGTATAATTGTTCCACTTACTTGTTATTGTAGTGTATAACTAACAGATATTCTGATGTTGAACCATCTTGACACCTGGGGTAAACTTTTCTTGTTCCTGGTATATTTTTTATAATAGTTTAATTACACTTGCTTGTATTTTATTTAGTATTTTTACATCTATAAGTGAGATTGGTCTATACTTTTCTCGTATATTTCTTCATGGTATTGATTATTGCTTTGTAGTTATTGTTCTTGTGGCTCTCTACAACAGTTTATATAAAGCAATAATAATTTTTTCTTTGGAGTCAAGGTTCCCTTAAAAGTCATCTGGCCCTAGGTCCTTTGTGGAATCTTACAATAATATAGCTATTAATAATCCAATTTCTGTAAACTTCATTGTCTTATTGTGGTTTTCCATTTCATCCTGAGTTTTTTAAGTGATATATATATATATATATCATATATATATATGAAACTGTTGTAATATATATCATATATAATATGATGTAATGTATGTATGTATACATTATGTATGTAATATATGTATGTATGTATAATATGATGTAATGTAATATATATCATATATATATATGAAACTGTTGTAATCATGGGTTTATTTCTGGGCTCTCTATTTTATGCCATTGATCTATGTGTCTATTTTTGTGCCAGTACTATTTTGACTACTACAGCTCTGTAGTATATATATCTTGAAACCTGGGACTGTAATACCTCCAGTTTTGTAGTTTTTCAAGATTACTTTGGCTATTTGGAGTCTTTTGTGGTTCCATACAAATTTTAGAATTATTCGTTCTAGTTCTATGAAAAATTATGTTTGTATTTTGATGGGGATTGCATTTAATCTGTAGATTGTTTTGGGTAGTATGGATATTTTAGCAATGTTTGTCCTTCCAATCCACAAGCATGGAATGTCTTTCCGTTTCTTGGTGTCGTCTTTAATTTCTTTCATCAATGTTTTATAGTTTTCAGGGTATAGATCTTTCACTTCCTTGGGTTAATTCATTACTGGGTATTTTATTATTATTATTATTATTATTTTAAAGATTTTATTTATTTGACAGAGAGAGATTACAAGTAGGCAGAGAGGCAGGCAGAGAGAGAGAGGAGGAAGCAGGCTCCCTGCTGAGCAGAAAGCCCGATGTGGGGCTCCATCCCAGGACCCTGAGATCATGACCTGAGCTGAAGGCAGAGGCTTTAATCCACTGAGCCACCCTGGCGCCCCACTAGGTATTTTATTATTTTCGATGTCATTGTAAATGAGATTGTTTTCTTAATTTCTCTTTCTGCTACTTCATTTTAATGTATAGAAAATTCAATGGATTTCTGTGTATTGATTTCATATCCTGTGACATTATTGAGTTCATTTATCTGCTCTAGTGGTTTTTTGATGGAATCTTTAGAGTTTTCTATATAGACTTTCATCTGCAAATAGTGAGAGGTTTACTTCTTCTTTACCAATTTAGATGCCTTTTACTTCTTTCTGTTGTCTGGTTGCTGTGGCAAGGACTTCCAGTACTACGTTGAATAAATGTGGTGAGAGTGGACATCCTTGTCTTATTCCTGACCTTAGAGGAAAAGCTCTCAGTTTTCCCCCATTGAGTAAGATGTTAGGTGTGGGTTTTTCATATATGACCTTTATTATGTTAAGGTATGTTCCTTCTAAATCTACTTTATTAAGGCTTTTATCATGAATCAATATCCTTTATTATATGCTTTTTCTGCATCTATTGAAATGATCATATGGTTTTTATGCTTTCTCTTGTTGATGTGATGTATTATGTTGATGGATTTATGAATATTAAACCACTTGCATCTCAGGAATAAATCCCACTTGATTGTGATCAATGGTTTTTTTTAACGTGTTGTTGGACTCAGTTTGCTAGTTTGTTTTGAGGACTTTTGTATCTATGTTCATCAGAGATATTGGCCTATAGTTCTCTTCTTTGTGTAGTTTCTTTATCTGGTTTTGGTATCAGGGTAATTCTGGCCTCATAGGATGAATTTGGAAGCTTTGCTTCTGCTTCTGTATTTGGAATAGTTGGAGTAGAATAGGTATTAACTATTCTTTAAATGTTTGGTGGAATTTATCTGTGAAGCGATCTGGTCTTGGACTTTTGTTTTTTGGGAGTTTTTTGATTACTGATTCAATTTCGTTGTTGATAATCAGTTTGCTCAATTCTTCTGTTGCTTCCTAATTAAGTTTTGGGTGATTAGATATTTCTAAAAATGTATCCATTTCTTTTAGGCTGTCCAATTTCTTGGCATATAATTTTTCACAATATTCTCTTAATAATCTTTTGTATTTCTGTGGTGTTGGTTAGTGTTTCTCCTCTTTCAATTCTGATTTTATTTATTTGAGTCTTCTCTCTCTTTTTTGATGAATCTGGCTAAAGGTTTATCAATTTTGTTGATCTCTTCAATGAACCAGCTCCTGGTTTCATTGATATGTTATATTAATCTTTTGGTTTCTATTTTGTTTATTTCTACTCTAATCTTTATTATTTTCTTCCTTATACTGGTTTGGGGTTTTGTTTGTTCTTTTCCTAACTTTTTTAGGTGTAAGGTTAGATTGTTTCTCTGAGATTTTTCTTGCTTCATGAGGTCGGCCTGCATTGCTATAAACTTTGCTCTTAGAACAACTTTGGCTGCATCCCAAAGATTTTGGACCATTGTGTTTTCATTTTCATTTGTCTCCCTTTTTTTTTTAATTGGCTCATTCATTGTTTAGCAGCATGTTGTTTAACCTCCATGAATATGCATTCTTTCAAATATTATCTTGTGGTCAGTTTCTAGTTTCATAGCATTATGGTTGGAAAGATGCATGGTATGACTTCAATCTTTTTGAATTTGTTCAGACTTGTTTGGTGGACTAATATGTGATCTATTTTGGAGAATGTTCCACTTCCACTTAAAAAAAGAATGAGTATTTTTCTGTTTTAGGATAGAATGGTCTAAATATATCTGTTAGATCCATCTAGTCAAATGTGTCATTCAAGCCACTGTTCCCTTGTTGATTTTTTTTGTTTGGCCTATCAATTGATGTAAGTGGGGTGTCAAAATCCCTTACTATTACTGTATTACTATCACTTACTTCCTTTATGTTTGTTATTAGATGCTATATGTATTTGGGTGCTCCCATATTGGGTGCATAAATATTTTCAATTATTTTATCTTCTTTTTTAAAAGTTTTTTTTCAAATTCCAGTGAGTTAACATACAGTGATGTAATATTAGTTTCAGGTGTACATTTTAGTGATTCAACACCTCCATACAACACCCATTGCTCATGATAGCAAGTGCACTCCTTGATCTCCAGCGCCTGTTTAACCCATCCCCCCATATACCTCCCCTCTGGTAACCATCAGTTTGTTTTCTATAGTGAAGAGTCTGTTTCCTGGTTTGCCTCTCTCTCTCTTTTTCCTTTGATCATTTGTCTTGTTTCTCAAATTGCACATATGAGTGAAACCATATGGTATTTGTCGTTCTCTGACTGACTTATTTCGTTTAGTATTATACTCTCCAGTTCCATCCATGTTGTTGCAAATGGCAAGATTTCATATTAATCAGCCATAAAAAAGAATGAAATCTTGCCATATATAAATGGTATATATATGTGATATATATATAGGATGTGGTATGTATATATATATATACATACCACATCCTCCTTATCCATTCATCAGTTGATGGGCTCTTTTCATAATTTGGTTATTGTAGATAATGCTGCTATAATTATCTGGGTGCATGTATTCCTTTGAATTAGTATTTTTGTATTCTCTGGGTAAATACCAAGGAGTGCAATTGCTGGATTGTAGGATAGTTCTATTTTTAACTTTTTGAGGAACCTCCATACTGTTTTCCAGAGTGGCTGCACCAGTTTGCATTCCCACCAACAGTGCAAGAGAGTTCTCCTTTCTCCACATCCTCACCAGCACCTGTTGTTTCTTGTGTTGTTAATTTTAGCCACCTTGACAGGTGTGAGGTGGTATCTCATTGTGGTTTTGATTTGTATTTCCCTGATGAAAAGTGATGTTGAGCATCTTTTTATGTGTCTACTGGCAATCTGTGTGTCTTCTCTATTCTGTATTATATTCTTGTTGGATTATTCCCTTTATGATTATATAGTATCTTTTTTTTGTTTCTTCTTAGTCTTTTTTTTAAGTATATTTTGTCTGATATAAATATTGCTACTCTGGCTTTCTTTTCACTTCCATTTGCATGATAAATTCTTTCCCATCCCTTCACTTTCAATCTGCATGTGTCTTTAGGTCTGAAATGAATCTCTTGTAGGGAGTATATGGGTGGGTCTTGCTTCTTTATCCATTCTGTTAACTCTATGTCTTTTGATTGGTGTAGTCCATTTACATTCAAATTAATTATTGATAGGTATTTACTCATTGCCATGTTATGTGTTTTATGATTGTTTTTGTAATTTTTCTTTGTTCCTTTCTTTTCTTGTTCTCTTCTCTCATGGTTTGCTGGCTTTCGTTAGTGATATACTTGGATTCCTGTCCTCTTTTTTGCATATCTCTTACTGGTTTTCGATTTGTGGTTGCCATTAGATTTGTATATGGCATCTTATTCATATAGCAGTCTATATTAGGTTGATGGTCGCTTCAGTTTGAACCCATTCTTTACTCTGCTTTCCCCCACTCCCACATGTTAGGTATATGGTGTCATACTTTACATCCATTTTTTTTTTGTGAAATCTTGACTGATTTTTATAGATATACTTATTTTTACTGCTTTTGTGCTTCCTACTTTTCTTACTCCTACTTATGATCTTTCCTTTCAAATATTCTCCTTTAACATTTTTTGTAGGTTTAGTGGTGATAAATTCCTTTAACTTCTGTTTGTCTGGAAGTTCCTTATGTCTTCTTTTATTCTGAATGGTAACCTTGCTGGAAAGAGTGTTCTTGGCTGCAGGTTTTTTCTTTCAGCATTTGAATATATTATGCCACTCCCTTCTGACCTGCAAACTTTCTCTTGAAAAATCAGCTGATAGCCTTATGAGGTTTCCTTTGTATGTAACTGGTTTCTCTTGCTGCTTTTATAATTTTCTCCTTATTACTACTTTTTGCCATTTTAATTACTATGTGCCTTGGGGTTGCCCTTCTTGGGTTGATTTTGTTGGGGGCTCTCTGTGCCTTCCTGATCTGGATTTCTGTTTTCTTCCCAGATTTGGGAAGTTTCATCTATTATTTCTTCGAATACTTTTTCTGTCCCCTCTTCTCTCTCTTCCTTTGGGATCCCTATAATGTGAATGTTATTATGCTTGATGGTGTTGCTGAGTTGCCTAAGCCTATTTTAATTTTTATTGTATTTTTCTCTTTGTCCTGTTGAGCTTGATTGCTTTCCACTACTCTGTCCTCCAGGTCACTGACCCATTCTTATAGATTGGTCTAGTCTGCTATTTATTCCATCTAGTTTAGTTTTCTAATTTTTTTTAAAGATTTTATTTATTTATTTGAGAGAGAGAGGGCAGAGGGAAGCAGCGACAGAATGTCAAGCAGACTCCAAGCTGAGTGCAAGGCCTGACTCGGGGCTTGATCTCATGTCCCATGAAATCATGACCTGAGCTGAAACCAAGAGTCAGATGCTTAACTGACTGAGCCACCCAGGCATCCCTCCATCTAGTTTATTTTTAATTTCAGTTATTGAATACTTCCTTTCTGATTGGTTCTTTTTTATGTTTTCTATCTTTTTGTTAAGGGTCTCACTGAGGTCCTGCATTCTTTTCTCAAGTCCAGTGAGTATCTTTATGACCATTACTTTAAGTTCTCTATCAGACATTACTTATCTTCATTTTATTTAGGTCTCTTACTTTGATTTTTTCCCCATTCTTTTATTTGGGACATATTCCCATGTCTCCTCATTTTGTCTGTCTTTGTATGTTTCTGTGTGTTTTGAAAGCCAGCTATGTCACCTGCTCTTGAAAGTAGTGGCCTTAGGAAGAAGAGGTCATGTAGTGCCCTGCATTGCAAGGTCCCCTATTCACCAGAACCTGGCACTGCAGGGGTCTCTCCTATGTGTGTTGCATGTACCCTACTGTTGTGGCTGAGTTGGTTTTGCCTATTGTTCACTCATCCTCAGTGGCTCTCTTTACCTGTTGTGGGCAGAATTTGGTTCCTGTGTTGTTAGTGGGCCAGTCTGGGGCCGCCTTGCACTTGGGGTGAATCAGACCAGGCATTTGCCAGAGACGCAATAGCACTGAATGGCAGAGTGCTTTCTCTGTCTCGTACCCTGAGAAGCTTTTGTTGGTGGGTGGGGCCTATAGTCAGAATAGATGTTTGTTTCCAGCCCGCTGCTGGGGCTGCAGTTGGACGAGTGTGTGTGTATAAGTGTGTGTGGTTCTCTTCCCCTCTCCCCAGGGCAGAAGTCACTTTGGAGTGGTGCTGGTACTTGTTGGGGCTGCCTGCACACTGCCAGGCTTGTGATACCAGTTTGGATGGCTCTAGCCAAGGGCATATTGGAGGGGGCAGGCCTGCAGGAGAATGCAGGGGTGGGGTGCAGGGTTTTAGCAAGTTAGTTTGAGAGTGTTGGCACTGTGCTGGTTCCTACAGGTATCCTTGTGTCAAGGGTAGGGGAGTTGAGGGAGAGAATTGACACCCACCAGCTCCTTTGTTCCTGGAGAAGTCTCTTCATTATCCCTGTCACTCCAACACACGCTCTGAGATTAGTAAATAAATCTCCTTCCTATATACGCCATGTGATTTTCAAACTGCTGCTTCTGTACTATATCTCGGCAGGGCTATTTGTTGTGCTCTCTCTTTAAGGGCAGAGACTCAGTTTCCTCTTGTCCTCCAGGCTCTCCCAGAACAAAGCCGGCTGATTTTTAAAGTTCAGCTGTTAAGCCCCATTGATTGTAAGAACTCCAGAAATTATGCCCCTCTGGTTTTCAAAGTGAAATGTTATGGGGATTCATCTTCCTTGTGCCGGTTCCCTGTGGCCTGCTGTGGGGATCTGTTTTCTTTACCCTCTCGGGATCCGCAGCATCCCTCCCTTCCGTGGCTATCCCATGGGTCTCTTTAGCTCCTGACAATATCTCTGCCCTTCCTACCTTCTTTGATGTGATCTCATCTCTATTAGCTGTGAAGGGTCTGTTCTGCCAGTCTTCAGATTGTTTCTGGATTATTTACACTGATGTGGCTCTTATCTAATTACATCCATGTGATGAGGTAAACTTAGGGTCCTCCTACTCTGCCATGTTCCCCAGAACTCTGAGATCTCCTTATTAGTTTTAATTGTCCCATTATTTTTGGTAATTCTTCTCTATCATTTAGGGCATAATCAGAGAATCAGAATCACTATAAATAATGCCAAAAGAGGGATTTAGTACAGGGGTTTGACCATATATAATTGTGGGGTCTGGTTAAACTGTCTATGCTACTTCTTATCTGGTGCTGAATTTGATGGCAGCAGGAGAACATCTAAGAAGGAGAAATGGACATGAAGTTAGAAGAGCAAGAAAAAAACGGAACCAGTGAGGACAAGCTAGAAACCTGGTGAACAAACTGGAACCCGTGTTTGTATTTCACTGCCAGGCACTGCAACAGCTGAGCTGCAGAGCACAAAAGTAGCTATTACTTAACTTCTGAGTTCCAAATGTTATGCAAATTTCTATTGAGGCCAACTGTAATCTGGAAGTATATAGGGAAGGGAATTCTGGGAAGCCTAGTTCCAATTTAGCTGGATTGACAAGTACAAAGCCACCATAGACTTTTTTTATTATTACTTTCTTTATTCCTTTAAATGCTTTTAGCTGCTATTTTGTCTGATATAACTATTCTTATGCTGCTTTCTTTTGTTTTAGGTTTAGCTTAATAGAAATTTCCCATCGCTTTATATATAACTATCTGCTTGTAGTAGCCATAAAAATGCATGTCTCAGATTTCCTGATCAGGAAGCATAATTGATCAGGTGCCCCGGCTTCTGGTCTTCAGGATTCAACACCATATTCATGATGAGGCCACACTTTCCTCAGTCAAAGACTGAGCATATCAAGAGAACTAATGCAGGCCCATTTCTGGGACATGTAGAGTCCTCAACCAGGAGACTTTGTCTCAAGGACTCCAGATTAGAGTGTCAAAAATTTATTGGAACTGCACAGTCCAAGACTCTTCCTACTCCATTCCTCCTTTCCTCTGTCCTTCATAGGGTTCAGACCTACATCACAGTCAGAAGGCTCCCACCTCATTCCCACCTTCCCCTTTTGTCCTCACAGACATTTTCTCCAAAAAATTTCCTGTACATTTAATCCTAAATGTACTAAGTGTCTTTCTTGGAAAACTTGAATTAGTACACTGTGTATGTATGTGCTATTAAAGTGTGTCTTTAAAAAGCATATAATTTTTAATCTATTCCAACAAATCTTTTAATGGACAGATTTAATCTATTTATCTTTATTGTGGTTTATAATATATTTATGATTATAATGTAATTTATAATATATTTATGTGATTACATATAATTGTGATTTATAATATACTTAAATTGCGTTATTTTCTGTTTGCCAGCCTTCTTTCTTTATCTTTAATTTTCCCCTTTCATGGTTTCAATTTGACTGCTAGAGCCTACCTGTCAGGAAAAGCTTGGGATACTGGAATAACAAAGCCTAAACTTTTGGTGGTTTCAAATCGAGGTTATTTCTCAACTCATTCTACATGATCATTGTGTGTTGACTTATTT
>CM052886.1:76348706-76372600 GCA_028534135.1 Potos flavus | reverse complement strand
CAAAGAATAAACTAACTCATGAATTATGCTACCAATAATTACGAATTGTTTTTCAATTTATCCAAAATATCTAATTTTAGAGCCCTAGTGATTAATGTCCACTATTAGCTTATTGCCTAGTGACTAAAGAAACAAAAGAAGTGATAACCCATTTTTCTTTAGATTAGGTTTGATTGCCTTATACAACCTTTTTGGTTCTCTTCTTGGTTTCCAGATGAACTCTGAAAGTCGTATGTTGAAGAACCACAAGTTGAAAGGAGGCTGAGTTTCTGGGTCGCTGTCAGACTAGAAATGTTTACATGGACTGTTAGGTGAGTAAGAAATAAACTTCTGTTGCTTTGGATTTGGTGGTTTATCTGTTACTGTAGCTAGTGTTACCTAAACTAGTACAATGCTGGAGGGTTAGCTACCATCTCACACCTATTCTCACAGGGGGGAAAATTATATATGATTTTAGCTTAAGGATGTATGATTTTCTACTGGTCTAATTCATGTATGTCAAAGGAAAGAAGAAAAAAAATTGCTTCATATTCATGAAAGTAATTTCCACATAACCACCCCTATGAGTTTTTACAACTGAAAACAAGCTATGTATCAGTAATGGAATTCTATTTTTATTTTTTACTGAAGCAAATTAAATATACATTTTATTTATTTAGGTGATATCTCTGTGACTTGTTTCTATTGAATGGATGCTTATTTAATTACTTTAAACTTAAATTTAATCTCAAAAATTGAAATGTGATTTGAGCAGTCTGTGTTCTGGTAATAAAGTTACCATTGGGATGGATATGCTACATGGTATATTAAATCCTAGATAACGAAGAACAGGGCTTGCCTGGTGAAGCTTGAGAAAGATGATTTTAGAACCAATAAAATAGAGGAGTCTTAGTACTTATGTAAATAATTTGCACTACACTCTCTCAAAATTGCTTATATTTTTCCTTCAGCATTTTAAAGATGTCATGCCATTGTCATTATACCTTTCCTTGATTCTGATGAGAAGTCTGCCATAAGTATTATTGTTTTATTCCCTGAATGTAGCATGTGTTTGTGTGTGGGAGAGGGGGTAGGAGTGAGGACATCTGCTTTTATCTTTATCTTTGGTTTTCAGATGTTTGACTGTGTATTTATCCTATTTGACATCCACTACTTTTTTTTTTTTTTTTTTTTGGTCTGGGATTTGTGGATTTTATCTTTCATCAATTTTGGACATTTCTTGACACTCATCTCCTCAAATATTTCTTTGGCTACATTTTCTTCCACTTCTACTTCTTGGAATCCAGTACATGTACATTTGATCACAGGTTTTGAATGCTTTTCTCAGTTCTTTAAAAATTTTTTTTCTCCTTTTATTTTAGTTTGGATAATTTCAATTAATTTGACTCTGAATTCACTTATCCTTTCTTCTGCTTTTTCTAGGCTACTGTAAAATAAAATCAAATGAATGAATTCTACATTTATGATATTGTATTTTTAAATCCTAGAATTTCCTCTTTTTTTAATACTGTACTCTACTGAAATGAAGTTCCACATTGTATCCATATGTTGACCACTTTTTCCATTAGTTTTAAAAATATATTTATAGGGGTGCCTGGGTGGCTCAGTCAGTTAAGTGTCTGCCTTTGGCTCAGGTCATGATCCCAGGGTCCTGGGATCAAGTCCCGCTTCAGGCTCTCTGCTCAGCAGGGAGTCTGCTTCTCCCTCTCCCACTGTGCTCTTTCTCTCTCTCAAATAAATAAATTAAAAAATTTTTAAAATATATATTTATATTAAATTTCGTATTTACTAATTCCAACATTTTGGTCACATTTGGGTTTACTTCTATTGACCGTTGATTGTATTGATGGATGGCATCACTCTGCTTGTTTAAATACCACATAATTTTTAGTTTTATGCCAGAAATTGTGTATAAAAGGACAGTAAATATTATTTACTGAAAAACAAGAAGTGCCATGCCTGTTACAGGCTGCAAGTAATAAAGCTGAAGCAGTCTGATCTGTAGTTGAGCTGGCTCTGAGGCTTGTGATAGCTTTAGTTAGATCGGTAAGTAGTTCACCACAGGTTTCAAATGTTTTATGAGAAGGATTGGTACTAGTTTATCTGAGCACCAGTGTAATTCTTTATGTCTTAGAGTCAAGTAGCCATCTTTCCATGCCACCCAGATTTTTTGGTTCCCATGGTGTTCTCTTGGCTCTCTCCAGTCAGGCTTCTGACTTTCTGAGCTTCACAAACTCTATTTCTACATTACTGCTATGCTATTAGCTTTTGGCATGCTACCGCATTGCACTCAGGTAAAGGCCATGAGTGACTTAGGGGATAATGTTTCTCAGCTCTCCTGTCATGCACCCAGGTTTCAGTTGCTGTGTACTTGATCCACCTTTTCAGGAAATCTCTATCTTTCCCTGTCTGCAGTCTTTAGAGCACCATCCTGTGCACTCTGTAAGGCTTCAAGTGTGGGAATCTCCTCCCACTCTCTGCTCAGCTTCCATCCTTCAGCTGGCTGTACATGTGTTCAGTGAAAGCTCTGATAAAATTGGGACCTCCTTCATAACAGCCACATGAGGCTATAAAGTGTTTATTAAAATTTTGGCTAGTTTCTCCTTACTTCTGCCTATAGTGAGTTTGCTCCTCCTCCTGTGTCCATGGATTTCGGTTTCTTTTCTCCTGGGAAAGATTATTTCCTTTTGGGAATTTTTTTTTTTTTCCTTTTGGGAATTTAATCCAATTATATTTCTTTTTATCTTTAGCTCTCTCATGGGTAAAAACCATAATTTTATAATTTGTCTGCCTTGTTCTCTTTGTTGGAGTGGGAGAAGTGGTTTCATGATTTTATACATCCTGGCCAGAAGCACATGTATCCTTATAATAAATTCCTTTTCTGCTTTAATTAGTCAGTTATTTTTGATGTTTGCAAACAAGGACCAGAATTGGTATTATTCATCATGTATTAATTAAGAGAAATAAGTAATTTAATTGCATTCACATAAATTAAATTATTTTATTTCAGATAATATTCAAATAATTATTTTTGGAAATTGCTGTAACCAAATACATATGAATGTGACTACTACTTCCTCATGATCTTAAATCTTTTAATTCAACTAAATTCCATTTCTTCTATTTCTGTTCTGAAGCAAGATTTTAAAAAATATAACTTATAGATAACCTTCCTCATAAATACATGAATATAATCTTTCTATGTAGCCTCAGTCTTAATAACCCTTTACTTTATTACATATATTAGTATATATAATATGTAATATTTTATATAAATAGGCATTTTGATTTCATTAATCATTTTTTCTGCTTCTTTTCTGGGACCTCTACAATTTCTTATAATTCTATGATCATGGGAAGACTAAAGTGAGATATTATATTTACAAAAATGGGAACAATGTATGTACTAGTTTTATTGTCTTTTGTAAAACTGTTCCTATTTCTTTCAGAGATCATTGTATGTTCCACAGACAAAATGGCATTACTTTAAATTACAATGTGTTGATTTTGCAAATAGATTATCTTCTATATTACATCTTTGCATTTTATTTTATGCTCCTTATTCAGTGGACACATGATTAGAAACAAATGTTTCTAGGTTATCAAATATGTGTATGAATTTTCTAGCTTTAATTTTTCTAAGTGATGAGAGTGCATTTAATTTCTTAAAGAAGATATTTGAAATAGCTATATGCAGAAGTATTTTAGGCTTTAGTTAAATTACTGAAATTGTTTCAGAAATATTTGAATGGTTTCTTTTTTTGTTTTCGTTGTTGTTGTTGACCTATCACCTTATGGTGATAGACCTTTCTTCCCATTGCCAAGTGCCCAATTATTTATTGTTTACCCGTATATCTTTTAGAGCTCCTAATTCTTATACTCTTTATCTATTCTTCAATCTCTATCATGCCAGACTTCCATTTTCTCTACATGAGACACATATCTCATTTGATGGGAATGGTCCTCTTACTACTTGAGAAAGTTGATTACCACTTGTTCAAATATAGAGACAGACCTTGCTACTGACTCAAAGAGATAGAGCATCTTGTCAAAGAAGAACATAGACCATAGAATAAAGAAGCCAAGTGTATTAATGTCAAAATTTCCTGCCTGCTCCTTATGGGGCACTACTATGAGCCATCCCTGTGGGAAGATTATACTTATCAGGTTTTACCATGTAATTCCTTTGGCCAATTAAATATGAATAACAATGTCATGTTCCAGTTCTGGGCAGGTGCACTGAGAGCCATTGCACGGTAGTGCCATTCTTCTTTTTCTTTTTTTGTAATATTTATTTATGTGAGAGAGAGAAGGAGAGAGAGCTGGGGGAGAGGGAGAGGGAGAGACAGAATCCCAAGCAGACTTCCCACTGAGGGCGGAGCCCAACACAGGGCTCTATCCCTCGACCCTGAGATCATGATCTGAGCCAAAATCAAGAGCTGGATGGTTAACTGAGTGAGCCACCCAATTGCCCCTGTAATGCCATTATTCTCTTCCCCCTGCTCTAAGAGTAGCAATATCCCAGGTAATGACTGATCCTTCAGCCTATTTCCCAGAACAAAGAAGACAGATGGAGCAATATATATGTAACATGAATAAGAAATAAATAATTTTTGTTGTAAACCATAGCAATCCAGAAGTTGTTTCTTATGGTGGCATAATCTGGTTAAAGTTTACCAATAGAGAATTTTGGGGGTTTAGAATTATATACTATGTTTATAGCTTTGTTCCTAAAGCAAGTATAGAAGTACAGTTTTTCTGGAAATGTTTAAAATACTTATATATGTTTATTTCTGAAAAATATTTCTTATTAGATTAGAGATGGAAACTTCTTTAAGAACTTTCCTTGATTCCTCAGTATCATCTAGATGCCCTTTTTCTTTTTTTCCTTATCATCCAATGCAAACATGTAAATATTGGTTTGCTTAAGTGTCTCATCGATTAGACTGTATACTTTTTGGGAGAAGTGACTTTGTCATATATAATTTTACGTACAACATCTAATGCAGTACCCAGACCATGGTGATGCTTCTAAACATTTATTAATATGTAGACAAAAATCCACAATCTGAAAAAGCCACAGTGGCTAATTTGCAGCAAACCTGACCTGATCTGAACTCATTTGACAAGAAAACCTGATCTGAACTGACACGAAAGTATATAGTCATTAATTAACCTACACAGAATGAACATTTATAAGTTTAACTTAGGATATAGTAAACATTTTACTGTAGGGTGCTGCTCTATGCTCCCCAGGTGATGTTACATGATGCGGTATATATGTATTATATCACCTTTCTAAAATCCCTCAAATTCTGATTTCTAAAACACATCCTGGCTCCAGGAATTTAAGATAAGAGATTGTGGACTTGTGTTAGCAAAGGAGCATTTACTGGACTGTGACCAACCTTTTTCTCTCTGTAGTTATATATGCTTTCATCCTTTATCGGATAAATGCCTTTTTGGATTTTTCATAGCAATCTTGAATTTATTTATAACTTTCAAGAATTTTGCATCTAACTGTATGAAAAGAGCATAATTGCAATTTCAACATCCATAGTTGATAATAAGATGACTTTACTAACATGTAGTTATAAATATTGATGGCTTTTGTTCATAAAGTCTACTGTGCTAGCATTAAAAGAAGATATATAAATATTGATGTTACTTTTAACCTATAGAGTAATTTCATGGGGTGAAAGTAGCCAGTTTGGGAGTTCAACAGAAAAATTAACTGTGAACAAATATTTGTTTCTAGTGCCTCTGTGTGAGAAAAAACAATCATCCTACATTAGGAATTCATCATTAATATAGTATTACACAGTGAGTGGGAGATCACACACATAAGCACATATGTACTTGGACAAGAACCATGTGTTTTGTTAAATGGTACAAATGAAGCTGGGCCTCTCAGTTGAAATAATGTAATTCTAATTTTTTCTAATCTATAGGTGGCACCAATGGGTTAGTGTTGGTCATGCTAAGATCTATATAGCTAGTATATTTTCTCCATGTATAAATTCTAATTTAATCATAGATAAAATGGCAGTAAAATATACACAAGAGTTTTTAATGCAGTCCATGCCATTCGCTGCTTTTCGATATGAGCTGCTTTATATTCTGATTATGTTGCTGCTATAAAATGAACAAAGGGTAACATGGAATTTGATAAAGACAAGAAAACTTTTATTAAACTTTTACAACAGTGAAATAAATTATTCATGCAATTGCATGAATAATGGTATCCATGCTGATTAAATCAGCTAAGTGGAGGCAAAATATTCACGTGCATGGCATGAGTTCCATTTTCAGACAGTTCTGAAATGAAAATGTAATATAAAACAACACAGTAGTCGGTCCCCAAAAATGGAAAGAAAAAATGTGGAGTACAGTATTAATTCAAAAGAGGAGGGAAAAGTTTAAAGCACTGGCACTTCTGAAATCCACTCGCCAGAAGGAATTTTCAAAGACAGAAAAAATAATCCACTACTTCAAAGGAATTTAATGAAAGAGAAATAGCAAAGATGACTAGGGTGCAAGAGGGACAGACCTAAGGCTTAGAGAAGGGAGAGAATGAGTATTTATGCAATGAACCATTGCATAGCTTATTCCATTTGGGGCTTGAATAAAATGGGCTTCTCTCCAAATTGGGCTGTTGGGAACCTGCCAGCATTTTTGGGATGATCTGAGAAAGGACCTGCTGCTGGTAATAAATAAGGTGTCTTCCAGATCTCTGCCACCCACTTTAAGATTTGTGACTATCACTTGTCCTGTCATCAAAACGTTTGCAAAAAGAAAGTGTCAGAGTTCATACTTCTTCTCTTTCCACATCACTGAGCACAAGAAATGGAGGAGAAAACCCCTGCCACCCACAGAATTCCAAAGAGCTGAGTGCACGCTGCAGAACACCCTGACAAAGTAGGAGGAGAGGAAAAATAGCTCCTAGTTGAGCCTAGCAAAGAAGTGGGGAGGAAAAAAGGGCACATGGGGGAAGGAGACTGACCAAATGGTAGCATTCCTTACCAACCATGCACACATCCACCTTCAGAAAAATTCTTCACCACAGACGGGATGCTTTTTATGATCAGGCAGTCCCTCCGATTAGAGTGCTGGCATCTGGGCCAGTTCGTCAGGAGCGCTGGAGACGACTGGTGTCTGTAGGACTCATTGCTGACAGTTGGCCAGCATGCATGGCCAGGCCTTCCTGCCTGCTCACCACTTGGTCTGTTTTGATTGGTTCTTTGTCCCGTTTGGTGAGTGCTGGTGCCATGCTACCCATTCTCTGTGACTATCACCTTTGTTCTTAATCCAAGCCACCGAGAGCTCCCAGAAGAATTCTCTCACCCCCAGGGAAACTTCCCGTATTTCCCTCTCTGACCTCTTCCTCCTTTTATGTCCCCATGTCCCCCTCCTTCCTCATTTGCCTCCTCTTCTGACTAGACCTGAGGCTTTTTCAGTCTAGGAGGCCTTTTATTAAGTGTAGGAGTAAAGACAGAGAGGTTATGGAATTTTCCCTGGGAACTCTTTGCTCCTCAGGGGAGACATATTGTAATGTATACCTATCTTAGTCTTACCTTATACTTTGAGAAAAGCCACCTGTTTGTAATCCTGGTGCTTCTAGTTTTGCCAGTTTTTCAAAGCTCTTTCTTTCTTTGGGGAGTCAAACAACTGCGAGCTGAGCTCCCAGCCCGCCTGGCTGAAGCAAGTCCAGGGCTGTTCTTGGACATTTCTGAGAATCCCTCGTGAATGTCTCAATGCTGCATAAAGCTATTCTGGTTTCTGCTTGTCACTTCTTACTGGGGACCACTGCTCCCACACCACACTCCACCAACTATCTCATTATTCTTGTCCAGGCCGCTGCCACTATCCCTCTATTTCCCCAACCCAAAGCTATTGTGTTTGACAGGATTAATGAAGATTCATAGGGTACAAGAGGGGATTTAAAATACAGAGTGGAAAACGCTTTAAAACAATCACTGTCAGGGTCTATGTGTTGCCTTTCAAAGGATCCCTTTGGTTTCTCCCCCTTCTTGCCTCTGACAACTGGCACTTATGGTGCCCTGACCCATAGTTCCTTTCTTAGGCCCTCTCCTCTTAGAACATAGAGCCCCAACCCCTATCTCTGGGCCTGTAAGAGGACCATTACGGAATGTGATAATAATCCCAGCAGTGTCATGCTATCCTCCGAGGAGGCAACTGATGATTTAAAAAAACAAATAGGATATAGTATACATAAATCCTGTTCCAAACTGTGGGCATTTGGATGTTTCAGAAGTCAGGGCTTCTCTGAGAACAGTGGTTAGGTGCACTCATTACATACTCATGACTAAACAAGGCTCAGCAAAGTGGTATTTCTCACACAAAGCAAGTGGGTTTTTGAGTGACAATGCACAGGAGGCAGTATGAGAAAATCTCTATTAAATAAATACCTTGTAACGTGATGCCGAAACAGAGAATTATTTAAAGGCTAGTGATCCCATTTCTCTTTATATACCAAACTCTGCTGCCATGAGTGGTGGCTCCATTATATAATGACGCTGCCTTGAAGAAAGAAGAATGGCCTTTCCCAAATCATAAAGTTGGTCTAGGCTTTGTTCTTGTGCAGTATAATGTCGTACCTAGTGAGTATGACAAGATCAAACTGGTAACAATATTTTTTAAATCCTGTATGTATTAGGCATTGGGCTCGGTGTTCGGGATAAAAACACAGAAAACATGACCCTTGCCTTTAAATTGCTTCCAGTCTAATAGGAGAAACAGACTGAAAGAAGTACATAGTGCCTTATACACAGTAATAAAAATTCATATAAGATATAATGGGTGCATGGTCAATTCTGGAAGGGATAAGCAGAGGAGTGGAGGAAGATAGGTCTTCATCGAGTGGGTCATGCCTGAGTTGAATCTTGATGATAAGTGTTGTGTTCCAGGGGGACAGAATTGGGAGTGGTGGTGGTGGGTTTTCAGAGGCGTCTGAACCAAAGCGTGAAAAAGGATGCATGAGAGCCCTTCTCTAATTGCATCAGACAGCTTTCTCTCCTCATCCTGTTTTTGGGACTCTTTCCCATTGCAGCCTTTAGTATTTCCAAAATAATATAAAATACAGGAGACGATACCTCATTAAAAGCAAACAATCAGCTTCAGGGTTTGGAATGACACATTCCTGCAGCAGATAAAGTGATTCCTCTATCTTTTCCTTTCTATAGCCAAATCTTTAATGTATTATATGTTCTACTATCTCTAAATGCTAATGGTAAAAACATCAAATCCATGATCAAGGTGGGGGAAAATGAAGACAGCATAATCATGTCAGTGATAGATCTATATTTACTCAGTAAAGGCATGACTGGACTAAATTATGAATCCTGTCTGTCAAACTGCACAAAATATAGTCAAGTTGCTGATCTCAGAATTTATAACACGTACTGTTTTTATATTTGAACTTGTTCATAGAAGGAAAAATTTTAAGAGTCCATTCCAGTATAAATTTATAACTGCTATACCTCTTAAAATATATTACCATTGTGTAAGCTAAATTTATGAAGAAGAAAAGCTAGTTGAAATATGTTTAATGTATTAAAGTTCAAATGTTCCTTGTCCTATGGTAGAGGGCTGCGGAAAATTCTAGAATTTGCCTGTGCGGGAAAAGTCTATATCCCCCCACTGCCTGGAAGGGTATTAGTTTTTTCTATCCCTGCCATGTTTTGTGTGTCAGGGATAGCCAGATCTTTTAGGGGATGTGATCAGGGAAGAAATAGGTATTCCCTCAGAAACAGCTATGTGGAAGTTGAATTTTCTGAGCCCCCATTTCTCTGCAGTGGGAGTGCGCTTTAGGTGAGAAGCATCAACATCTAATTGTTAGCATGGTAGAGAACTGTGGAAAACAATAAAGGAAGGGACTGTCCCTTTTATAATTAACCGCTATATATTGAGTAGCATTTATATTCTTAGTACTTTGGTAGGTCCTCTAAGAGATAAAAGAGAAAAATCGATCAAATGATGGGCCATTCTTCTGTCCAAATCCCTTCAATGTGTTCCCAACTCTTCCAGTAAAAATCAAAGACTGGAGGGGCGCCTGGGTGACTCAGTTGGTTAAGCGTCTGCCTTCGGCTCACGTCATGATCCCAGGGTCCTAGGATCCAGTCCAGTGTCAGACTCTCTGCTTAGCGGGGAGTCTACTTCTTCCTCTCCCTCTGCTGCTCTCCCTGCTCATTCTCTCTCTCTTAGTCCCTCAAATAAATAAATAAAATCTTTAAAAAAAAAAATCAAAGACTGGAAAGCCCTACGCAGCTTCTACTCCAACCCCTGTATGCCAGTGGGGCTCTATCTCTTTCTGCTTCTCCGCTAGCTCAGTCCACTCTGGTCATACTGGATCCTTTGCTTTTCTTGAACATGAGGCCATTCTTCTGCTGCACATCCATGGCACTGACTGGTCTCTCCATCTGCAAGCTCTTTCACCAGATGTCCTCATGGCTCACTGCTTCATTTCCTGTGTCAATGTCATCTTCTTAGTAAGGCCTCCCCATTACCATGTTTAAAATTTCAACAAAGTGCTTCCACCTCCATCACTCTGCACTTTCTTTTTTCATCTCCTGCTTATCATTTCTTTATTGCCCTCTTTACTATTGTCATACTGAGTATTTTACTTTTTTGTTTATTGACTCTCTCTAGAAGGGAAGACGGTGATCAGTGATCCTTTTTTCCCCCCCACTGTTGTATGCCCAGAGTCTGGGCACCAGCACCTTATTCTTTGGATAGTACAGTGCCTGCCTCCCACAGTCCTGGTTGTTTACTCTTTCCTGAGTGTAGCCACTGTGTGGCCTTGTGTGGCATGGTGTCCTCCTCCCCTGGACTGTGAATGTATGTGACTGAGAAGCTGCGTGGCATGCACGCATCCAGTGTCAGGTATGTTTGGCCCTCCTCAAAACCCTGGGGCAGGAATCCCTCTGTCGCCAATAGGGTGAATAGGAGACAATTAAAACAAGGAGATGGTTACAAGGCAAGATGTATACAAGAATCAATAATGTAATTGAGGATGTCTGAGAAGGTGGTAAATTAGGTGACAGTAAGTAAAAGCATGGTAGGAGTTCAGAAATATTTGTATACTTACTTTTAACTTAATAAACAAAGTCTTTTATGAAAAATTATAATAAAGACTTTGAAATTAGAATAAAAATGACTAGCACATGTCCTGTTTGGCGCACTGTTCTGGATTATTTCTGCCTTCCATTGTCTTTGAGCATTTTAGTAAGTTGCAGAAAACTGATAAAATTGTAATGAGTCTTGTTCATAGAAATAAAAAATAATTGTGTCTGGTAAAATGCAATTGATCATTGCCCTTTGGATAGACCCACTTTGCATTTCTTTATAATTTCACCTCAAAATTCTTTTATACACACACACACACACACACACACACATACACACACACACGGTTCTTAGAATTCTCCTTTGAACCAGTTGTAACATTTTACTGTTTTTGTCATTCATTGATGAGTTAAGTAAGATCTGTGATACATATTCATTTTATATTTATATGAGAGGCATAATTTCATCCTTAAAAAACCACCATTTAAAAATGTCATTTCTACTAAAACATGAAAAAATGGCTTATATTATCCTATCTTTATTCTTGTCATAAGCCACTTTAAATTTTGAACAATATGGTAAATTATAATGAAATCAGGCATGTGAGATTATGACTATGTCTACCTGAAAGCGAACATCTGGAGGAAACATGAACATTTCAGGCAGCCAAAATTCAGATACTTGGCTCTGAATAGATAAAACATCTGGATTTTTGTGAATTGATTAATTTCCATCCGCCTCTCTTATTTTGGCTTTATTCAGACATAGCCTTTCTTTTGACCCCATACCTTTTCCTAGCACTCCACAAATATCCCTCTGTGTTGTGTAGAAAGGATTTATTTTTTTTCTACCTTTCTCTGCTCCTTCACATAGTATACATGATAATAGATTCTATTTTTACTTAATTATTACTTAAACTATTGCTTGAAGCCATCAATAAGGACAAAGGAAAATAAAAACATTTATATTTAGTGTACCTGAGAAATAATTTTATTCTGGCTTTTCAATAGGTAATTATAAGAAGATTATTTCATTTATTTTCATATAATCTTGTGTGTTTTCTTTCCTCGAGAGCTATTTCTGCTAAATATTCCGTAATACAACACATGTACAAATAAAAAAAAAGTATATGTCCATTTTGTATTCAGCATCACACTCTTACAAAGAGATAGATAAGGGAGGGGGGCGTTGAAGGCTCATGATGTGCTTTAGAAGTACCTAGCTACATCATACAAACTCAAGGCCATGACTAGGGAGGAAGGTCATAGAGCCAAAAATACATCTGGACCTGAAAGTACAATGTAGCATTCACTTCACTACCTCGAATAGTGAGTCTAAGTGATCAAAGCCAAATTGTCAAATCAATGACTTCCATTTTTATTTTTTATTATAGATTTACCACTTGGCAACTCTTACAACAACAACAACAAAAAATCTCAAAGAGTGCAGAAAGAACTAGTGCAGTGGGTTGTCCCAGTTTATATTCAGTTCCAGTTTATATTCAGTTTTGTCAATTTGACCTTCACAGGTCTGTAATTACTGTAATCACAGCCTGCTGAACGTGCTAACAATCAAAGCATCCCAATTTGAACAGTTCAACAATAGCCTTTTTAATAGGGGTAAAACCATGCCAAAAAGACTGGCTGCTTTACTTCCAGCGTTTTCCGAAGACACTGGATAATAGGGAACAGGTATCAAAAATTCACCTCTTAAAAATAGGCTGCACAGAGAGTGACCCCAAGTCTGTTACTAAGAGAACCACTTAGAAAGAGGATTCCTTCCATCCCTTTGTGGCTGATTCTTCCTAATGTTGTCTGCTGATGTAGACGAAATATTGTCTACTTTTGAGACCTTCACTTTAACACCCCATGGTGCCTACGACATTTTCAAAAGTCAAAAAGAATTAGTAAAATAGGTTAGTGTGTCATAGCCCAAAATTCATGGCTGGTATTGGGGACCTCTTTCCCCACAAGTAATAGGGAGAACCATATTGATTTATAAGTGTGTTAACCTCAGGCTTGCGCTGCATTTTCTGTTGTTTCCTTCTACTATTACTACAGATTTACCGTGAATTATCTATGACATCTTTCTCAATGCCTTGTGGACAAACATAGGCATTTATAAGATCCTGACTAAGATTAGAATAGACTGGTCTTGAAACAGTTTGTGGTTCATGTTTTTGTGGTTGTTTTGCATTTGCTAATTGGTTCTTTTATGAATTGTAATCTATAAATCTGTATTCCTGCAGCTCTAGAGTGTCAAGGCTCAAAGGAAATCAGAAAATATCTAGCCTATATCTTTAACTTTTCTTTTTTCTTTTTTGCCAAAGGACCCTTTTAACAAGTTAAATCAGTGTGTAAAAACAAATAAGAGCAGAGCTTCTCTGAGCCCAGACATGCAGAATCCTACCTGCTAAGTGTCTCTTTTATCAACTCTCCCCAGCCCCCAGCATAGCAGAACTCTAAGGCGCCAGGGAACATAGTTTGACATTTAATCCAGGGTTACAGAGCCTAGAGAGGTAAAGTGACTTAGCCAAGGTCCCTACTAACTTCTGGAGTCACCTTTCTCTGGTCAGCTGAGTCAACCACAAATAAACATTAAAAATATTATGGCAAGCAATTACTTATCCCTCTGTTATATATTTTTCCCACTGTCTTACCCTATTCTTTCATTCTACTCTAAAAGACAGGCAAGTACGTTCCTAGTGATTTCAGTTCTAGTGGCAGCAGGACCAGTCAAATCAGCCATGTGAGCTAGTGTCCACCTTCCAGAACTAGCCTTGAGTAGAAAAGAAGGGGATGTTCATAGCACTGATGGCACTAACCACAAGAACCAGTTATCACTGAGGGTACCTAGTGTAGACACACTGGGATATACATCCAGGTTGAGAAAGAGATCGCCAAAGGCTGACCTCTCTCACTGCCAAAGCGCAGTGTGCACTAGGCAAATGAGAACATTGTGAATTTTACATATCCACTGTCTTTGTCTGAGGGTATGGAAAATTACCCTGCTGGCTTGGAAACTCAGATTGTCTTTGTGAAACAATCTCACAAACATTGTGGGAAGAGGCCAGAATGAATTCACTGGAGATGCTTTCGCTTTTGTGGGTATTCATCCTTTATTTACGATTAAGGAAGCTAATGGTTGGGGCCCACTTGAACATGAAGGTTCTGTGTTGGACCACTTCTGAGTCCAGAAGAGGAGTTAAATTAGAAGCAGATTGGCATAAATGGAATATAAAATATCAGGATGGAGAGGACATGAAGAACAGGAAGCAAAACTAATATTTATTGAGCAGCTACTGTGTAACACTTGCTCTGCTAGCTCCTCTCTTTACTTATTTTATGAGTATAATAACCCAATAGGAAAGTCACTCTTATCCCTATGACACATAAGGATCACAGGGGAAAGGTCGCCCAGCTCCCCATGTCCTGGGTCTGTCTGGCAACACTCCCTTCAAAGTCATTTCACAGAATTATGATGGTAAGAAGTTGAATAATGTTAGGGACTTTGAGCTTCACGATTCAGAGGCTATAAAGTGTTCCTAGGGTGGCCTTGCCTATGTTCCTCAAGAACACTGCAATGTAATTAAAGGCAAAAGAACATGACGCCCTAAGGTCCTAGTTTTCTAGTATACTGTTAAATAAGTTACCACCATTTAACCTTTGAGGACTAACTGGAACATATACTTTGTAAGCCAAATGTAGCATTTTTTATTAGGATGAGTGGGTCAAAATAAATCCGTAATGGAAATGAATGAAAGTTTCAGCGTTTCTAAAATATTGTTTAAGGAGTTGTTTAAAAAAATTGTATTACTTTGCTGAATAAATAATAGGCTTCAATTATCAAACAAACCTTTCTATAAGCATCCAATGTATCCAACAGGAACAAATAGTTATAAATATTATATGTAACGTTCTACTTCTAACATTCTAAAGTCCTTATATTAATCACTATTTAGGACCTCTGTGCACATATCTACATTTTCTCAGAGTGATGGAAAAGTGGCCCGAAGGAATGAGCAAAACTAATGTGCAAAGTGAGGAAGGAAAATTTAAATACAAAGCAATTTCTCTAATAAAATGCTCAAGCAGTCTAGAGTAATTTGGGTGCTTGGTGAATCATTGCTTAGCAATTCATGAACACTGTGGGTGCTTGGAATTCAATTCCATTGTCCTCTATCTGAATTGCTTTGAAAAAAAAAGGTCACATGAGAAGGAAAGGAAGTTTTGACTTTCACATGCCTGTTATTGCTAAGGAAACCACTACCTCAGCATTCACATATTCAGCATGTCTTCACTTTTGGCTTCCTTACAAATTACATCTTGGAACTGCATTAAGAAACAAACGGGTGGAAAATATTTTAAAAACTCAACTCAACTATGACATGTTCACAGACAAAAAGAGGAGCATTTTCAGATGCCCTCTCTATTCTGAAGTACTCTAGGTACGCCGTGATGGAGTCTCTAAGAGCTAACAGGATGTCTTGAGACGCGAGGGAAGTGGCCTGTGATCTGCCAGTAAACAAATGAGAAGCTAATAGGGCTTTGTTGTGTTTTCTGATTGGCAATGGCTCTGAACTATCTCCTACTTGTAGTTGCGGACAAAGAAACAGGAGATGAATTACCATGTTCTAGGACTGAGTGTTCCTTTCCAATTCAAATTGCAATAAGAAATAAAAATGGTTAGTCTTCCAGTGTGTAGATTATATAACTTGTCTCCTTTGTGTGTTTTTGTTTTGTTTTGCTTTGGTTTGGTTTTTGTCTTTTAAGGAGAAAAGAGGATAAAATGAAGGGATATTTTAGAATGACTGGGGTCATCAATGGGCCTTATTACAAATACAACTCAACTCAGAAGTAGCTCTTTTTACTTAAGTAAATCTTAACTATTTGGTGGTTTCTTTGCTTTTATTTACATTTCTATTTTTAACCCAAATAGAAAAATCTTGTGTAGACTGCCTCTTTATCCATTGTAGAAATAAAACTATTTTTATTTCTCCCTGTTGCTGGGAATAATGATTAGTACCCAGAAGATCACAAATCTGAGGTGTCTGGGGTCCATCTCTTTAAATATCCTGATTCTGTCCGCAGCAAGATTTATGGCTTATCTTCTGCCTTTTAGTTTTCAACTTCATTCACAAATCATAGGTTCGGAACAAAATTGCACTGTTATTGAGAGTAATCTGCAAACAACTACTCAATAGTGAACTTAGAAGAGTGCTCACTTGTTATTACATGGCAGCAGCTATGAAAGAGGCAATTCTTAGTTACAATAAAGGTGGAGGCATAGCATTAGCTGAGTATTTGAGACATTTTATGCCCACAAACAATAGAGTTAATATCAAATGGGTACGTTAGACATTTAAAATGCATTGCTCCAAAACTCATGGATTTAATTTTTATTTTTGGTATATGAGAAAGCTAAATATTTTGAGTGACAGAGAAAATACAGAAAGATGATTATTTATTTATTTATTGATGATCATCTGTGCACACTCCCCAGAAATTTCTGTAAGCACTCTTATTTTTGGGTTGACACTACAAAAAAATGACAAATTTTATAGTATGCTGGGATGATGATGATAATGATGATAATAGAAATAGCAAATGTATATTGAGAATTTAATAAGTGCCAATCAAGGGATTAATCACTTTACCTATATTATTACCTCATTTAATCTTCACAACAACCCTGTGAGGTTGATACTATTAGTATCTCTGATCTTCACATGAAAGACTGAGACTCAGGGAAGTTAAGTAGTGGCTTCAGTTCACTCATTTAGTAAGCAATGGGGCTGAGATTTGAAAACTAGTAGCCTCTCCCCAGAGTCTGAGCTCTTAACCACTATAGTAGGTGTTTCTAGAGAGAAAGCCTTTGACCTAGACTGATTTGAGATACCAGGAGCCTGAGGTAAGCAAAGGATCGCCACCTGCCTTCCTGTCTTAGTAAGTATATATGTATAGTTCATGTGTGATTCTTTTGAACTTAGAGTGGCAGATACCATAGTCCTCTGGATAGGGAGGGGCTCGTCCCCAGCGTCAATCATCCAGGAAAGAGGAGGTCTCATGTGAGGAAAAGAGGGAACATTTGGGGAGGTAAACTAGGTGAGAGTAGAGCTCTTGGTGTGGGTGTCTGGGTAGTAGATATGCCACCATCCTTGCCTCCTGGGGACAGACTAGGAATGTAAAAGGGAGCTCTGTGGTGGACAAGAAGATGAGAAAGATAAGTTATATCTTGTCAAACTGGAAAATCAAGTTTCATGCTATGCCCTTTATCTATTTCCCTTAGTAAAGTCATGTTTGAATGTTCACTCTGTCGAAGAGGTGCTCCAAGGATACTAAGGGAAGGGTCATGTGGCTCATTTTGTCAAAATAAATTTCTAGGCCCAAGATGGAGCCAGTCCTGCCCAGGACACCATGTCAGCAAACCAAAAACTTAGGTAACTTTCATGTCTCTGTAAATGTTCCCCTCGACCAGAAATGCAGTATTTCCAGTCAGCCAATTCCCAAATGCCCAGCCAACTCTGGGCCTTCTCACCCGAAACAAGGTTGACTGTGTAGCTCCAGCCAATCTGATATTTTCTACTTTTCTCTGACTTGTTCTTTATTCTTTATCCTATAAAAGCTTCCTGCCATCTGCCCCATTTTGCAGTTCTCCAAAAGGAGACTGGTTCATGGAGTGTTAAAGTTCGTATCATCTAAATTGTCTTCTTTAATCATGTTTTAACAGTTTGGATCTAACATTAAAGGGAGATAGGAATTTCTTTACCTCCTTACCCTTTGGGCCAAAGTAAGATTTTAGCAAGGGAAGGGGCTAATCTAGTGGGAAGACTAGAGCATCAAGATCAGATCACCTTATGCCATGAAGAGATCCTTGATTGCCAAAGTGAGAAAAATCAGCCAGGCTGCCTACCAGCCTTCTTTCGCTCCCTCCCTCCCTTCCTCCCTACTTCCCTCCATCTCTCCCTCCCTTCCTTTCTTCCTTTTTTTTTTTTTAAAGAAGGAAACATTCTCTCCACAGCATCTCAAAAATATTTCCCCTACTAGTTCTGCAATTCTTCGAATACTCACCATCCCAGTTAAGGCATTAAAGGCCACAATTAAATACAAATACTGTCAAAGCACCTTAATTGACATCTACCCTAGTTTAGTTAAATGGCACCAATCTCCACTGAGTTGCTGAAGCCAAAATCCTAGTTACTCTTGATCCTTTCACAGGCATCAAATTTAGCATTCCTAAGTGTCACATCCACATAAAAACATCCTGAATTTGCCCTCTTCTCCCCATCTTCACCACCGTCTCTCACCTGGGCTGCTGGAGTGCCCTTGTAATTCATCTAGCTGCTTTAATACTTGTCTCCTTTTCATTCTTTCTCCATACATCAGTCAGGGTGAGCTTTTTGCAATTTAATGAGAGTATATCACTCCTCTTAAAATCTTCCGGTGACTTTCCCTTGTGTTTAAAATAGGTCCCAAGCTTCTACCCTGACTTAGAAAGCCACATATGGTCTGGACCTGCCTATTTCTTGAAAGGCTTCACCTATTATTTGTTTCTTCAACCACCATATGCCAGCGGCAGCTGTGGTCTTTTGACTATTCTCTGAATCTGCCAAGTGCATTCCTGCTCTAGAGCATTGGTACAAGTTGTCCTCCCTTTCTAGATGTTTCTCTTTTCTTGTCTTCACATGGCTGGCTCCTCTTCATTTAGATTATCCTTTTAATATCACCTCTTCAGAGATGACCTCTCCATCCTCCCCACAAAAGAGGCTGAATCACTCACATCATTGCTGGTTTCCTCCTGCTAGAAGGTAGTTTTCATGAAAGCAGGGATCTTATCTGTTTTGTTCACTGTAAGATACTTAGAAATGTGTTGACACGATGGAAGGGCTCACTGACCACGGGTGAAAGAGAAGCCAACACTTATTATTAGCCATTATTATTCAGTTCAATTCAGATTATAGCTAACTACTAAGCTGAAACTCTGAGGAAGCACAGAGCAGTGAAATTTTCCATTGGGTATGGAGGTATTGGGGGATGCAGCTCACTGAATCAAATTTGGTCTGTTTCACAACCGATGTGGTCCTAAACAGTGCCAATGGGGATATTGATATTAAGGATTCTGAAATTTGTTTCCACTTTAGCACTTACTACTACATAGTCTAACCTACAGTTCACTGTCCATACCTATCATTGAGGACTGGCTGGGTTAGGGTGGATTAAAAACGAACTACCCCCAAATCTCTCATTGACTTAAAGTGAGTGGAGTTTATTTCTTGCTCATGACATACACTAATCACTTCTGCTTATTGTAGGTCCTCAGGGACCTAATCATATGGAGGAGCCACCATCTTGAACTTGCTAGAGGCTGTGCCAGAAGTAAAAGGCATGGCGTAATGAGTAATAAGCTAGCTTTTAAGGAGTCCGTCTAGACGTCACACATATCATCTTGGTCACATTTTATTGATCAGTGTAAGTCATGTCACCTTCTAAATTTAATTGGGTAGACAAGTGCAAAGAGAAACAGAATAGCACTAATGTCTTCCCTGGCCATTGAAAGGAGAAGAAAGGGAGACACAAGGTAATCACTGATGCATAGAAACTATAAAAACCTGTTGGGCAGAGGTGATGGCCCTTGGGTGGTGAGAAATGCTGCTTGGTTGGACCCAAAGTCTTCAATTAAGACGTGAAGAGCAGCTTTCCTAGTTCTGGCCAATAGAAGACCATTTTTAGTCTCAAACATTCACTTCTTTCTTCAAGGCTGTTCTTTCTTTGGCAGTACATCTATCTTCAAGTTTTGGTAAGTTTCTGTGTTGCTTATTCTCTGTTTTCTTCATCAAATATATTCCTTTTTTTGTCTTATTTTATGCCCTAGGAAGACCTCTATGGACTACATTATCCAAACTCCCTTATTCTCTGGCATTTTGTTCATTTGGAGACTGTGAAGCACAGTGCCTTTCTCTGTTCAGGCTGCTGTAACAGAATACCACCAACTGGGTAGCATATGAACACAGAAATTTATTTCTCATAGTTTGGAGCCTGGAAGTCCAAGACTGAAGTGCTGGTATGGTCAGGTGGATTGCAGGCTTCTCCTAATATCCTCACAGAGTAGAAGGGGTTAGGGAGCACTGTGGGGTCTCTTTTATAAGGCATTAATCCAATTCCTGAGGGTTCCACCTTCATGACTTAAGTACTCCCAAAGACCGCATCTACTAATACCATCAGCTTTGTGGATTTGGATTTCAACATATGAATTTTCAGGGAGTACCTCATCATCTTTAATTGATACCTCAACTCTGACATGCTTCTATAAACTGTCTCTATTAAATTCCTTTCAGTTAAATACAGTTGACCTTTGAACAACATAGGTTTGAACTGCATGGGTCCACTTATATGCAGATTTTTTTTTTTTTGATAAATACAGTATGGTACTATAAATGTATTTTCTCTTCCTTATGATTTTCTTAATATTTCCTTTTCTATAGCTTACTTTGTTGTAAGAATATAATATATACTGCATATAACATACAAAATATGTGTTAACTGTTCATGTTAATCAGTAAGGCTTTCAGTCAACAACAGTAGGCTATTAGTAGTTAAGTTTTGGAGGAGCCAAAAGTTATAGGGGGATTTTCGACTGAACAAGGGGTCAGCATCTCTACCCCCCTGCATTGTTCAGAGGTCAACTGTACTTTGTATGTGTCATCTGCTTCCTGCCAAACTGACTTATCCACCTTCTTAACTATTGGATTCCAAGCAGTGATATATGTTTGTAGTCAACCATAGTTCTTTTCTTGACATATTTCTTAGATTTGCCATATTTCTTTGATTTCTTACTCCTCTCTTGATTTCTTAACACCTCTCTCTTTCTCTTAATCATAAGAACTTTGAGCTCTGTGATAGCTGATCCAATTGAAAACTTTTGCTGTTTTTTTGCTGAAACACCTTATTTCATTCAGCAGTGCGATGACCATTCCCTTTGTCCTAGTTTGCTAAGGCTGTCATAATAAAGCACCACAGACTGAGTGGCTTAAACAACAGGACTTTATTTTCTCACAGTTCTGGAGGCTGGAAGCCCAAGATCAACATGTTAGCTAGTTTAGTTTCTACTGATGCAGCTCTCCTTGGCTTGCAGATGGCTACCTTCTCACTGTGTCCTTTTCCCCATGTGCAGGCATCCTTTCTCTGTTTCTCCTGGTAAAGACACCAATTTTATTGGATTAGAGCCCACTCTAATGGCTTCATTTTAACCTAATCACTTCTTTAAAGGCCTTCTGTCAAAATAGGGTTACATTTTGAAGTACTGGGGGTTGGGACTTCAACATAGGAATTTTGGGGAGACATATTTCAACCCATAACATTTTTTTATATGACCTATGTCACGAGGCAGAATTCCAGTTGGCCTTTGTACATCAAAGCTCTTAGTTTTACCTTTTACCTGTCAGAGAATGTTGCTTCTTCCAACCCTAAAGTTTCCCAAATTTCCAGGCACTTCCTATTTTCTTTTATTGATGTTTGCAAACCACTTGATTATTTCTGAGGTCATCTCTTTCTATGGTATCATATAAAATATAGCCAATTGATAATCAATAGATGCTATTAACCCTGTTTTCTAATCTTTTTCTCTAGAGCTACATTTTCTGCCATCCAGGTTATCACAGGCAACAGTTTTATCAAATGTTTTGGTAAAACATCTGTGTTACATTGTTCTAGTCTCCAGTGGTAGTTCATTTGTTCTCTACTACCCAGCCCTAAGCCACTACCATATATTGCAGATTTATTTACTATGGTAGCACCCCATGTTTAGGTACTAATTTTGGTATTATTCAAGATAGGTTAGGTTTGCTGCAGTAAAAATACAGATTTCATTCTTTATTTTTTTAAAGACTAATTTATTTTAGAGCAAGAGAGAGCACAGGTGGGGAGGGGCAGAGGGAAATGGAGAGAGAAAATCTCAAGGAGACTCCCCACTGACCACAGAGCCTAATGTGGGGCTCAATCTCACGACCCTGAGATCATGATCCAATCCAAAATCAAGAGTCAGACACTTAACCGACTGAGCCACCCAGGCGCCCCAATTACATTTATTTCTTGCATATGCTATATGCCCACCAAGTCTACAATGGGTTCCTAGTAGTCACTTGGTGACCCAGACTGTTAGAGCAGTCACCACCTTGAATATGCCCACTTACCATGCCAGAGGGATAAAAGAACCATTGCTTCTTAAGACCTCTTCTCATATATGACACGTTACTTGTTGTTGTTGTTGTTGTTGTTGTTGTTGTTTTTACAGTTTTTTTGACCAAAGTGAATCACATAGGTGCTTTTAACCTTAAGGGGAAGAGAACTATTGCTCTACTATGGGCTTGAGAAGGGAATCAGAAATTTGTGGGGAACAGTACTAATGATTACTGCACAGCATCAACCCTCAATATTTGGTGGTTCTGGAAATTAAGAATATAAGAAACTACAAAGATTTAGGATTATCTGTGGTATAAATTGTGGGTCCATGATAGTATTTTTATTTTTTAAACACTGTGCTGCTAGTTCTCTCTCTATACACAGAAAAGCAACCATCCCATTCCCTAATGCCACTGAATTACATATTCAGGGGATCCCTGGGTGGTTCAGTTGGTTAAGCATCTGACTCTTGGTTTTGGCTCAGGTCATGACCTCATGGGTCATGAGACCGAGTCCCACAACTGGCTCTGTGATAGGCTCTATGCTCAGCGGGGAGTCTGCTTAAGATTCTCTCCCTCTGCCCCTTCTCCCAACTGAGGCACACATGCTCTTTCTCTCTCTCTCAAATAAATAAATAAATCTTGAAAAGAATTACATATTCAGCTCTATGAATATCAGATGACTATTGCGTGTCATTTGGTAATTTCCATACCTTTTCTTTCTTACTACTAAAGAAGTATGAAGAGGCTCTGTGAAAAGACTCAGGTGCAACTATCTCTTGTTTTATTTTGCCTGTGATATTTATGGTACGTATCTGTTCCCTTCCAAATGCATTTTAAAATGAAGTCGTATTTAAATTTATCATTTCCATAAAGCAAGAAAGATATTTATTGTCATGCACTGCCAAGCGGACTGGCAGATGCCACTGACGAATGGTAAAAAATTCCTCTATGGCTCATTATTTCCATAAAAACAAACTATCTTTTCAGTTATCATTTTTGAAATAGAATATAAACCCAACTATAAGTGACAAAAAACCAAAACCAAAACCAAAAAATAACATAGTGGCCATCAAATCCCAGCACACATGTCTCTAGGAAGTTAGTAAGTGAAGTTAATCACAATACCTCACATTCTTAACAGGGCACCAATTAAAGTAGTTTTCCAGACGAAAATAGATGTGTCTGCAATGGGAATTACCAACAAGGGGTTAAAAATGGAATCAGGTATTAAGAATACAGTGGGGGAATGTGCATAAAATTAAATTATTTTGATTAGGTGTGGTCTTCTCAGAAACTTCTCTGGGAATAAATTATTTTATTTGATATCTTTCCCCCATTATTCCATCCTTTTCTCTGACTCCAAGTGATTTTTCTAAAATACAAATCTGATCATGTCATTCCCCTACTTAAAAGTGGTCTGCTTCAGAACTAGGTCACCATTAGGAAAGAGTCTCAGCTCATTAGTTGCTCCAGGTTAACATCATTGTAACCTCTATAAACCAATCAATGGAGGAATGCCCCTCTTCATATGCTAGAGCCACACCATGTGAGCTCTGTTCTAGCTCCCCCCTAACTCCCTCCTAACTATTGCTTGGCTGTCAAAGCTCCTTGAATGTTGCCTCTGCTGAGA